>VZRS01006878.1:255742-319285 GCA_013398055.1 Ifrita kowaldi | reverse complement strand
TTTTTTTTTTTTTTGTTCTACGGAAATATACTTTTAAGAAAGTACCCACAGGCATAGAGTGGCTTCTGGTTTTGGGATAACCTTTGTGCCTTTTCAGTTATCCAGATGCTGCCAGAGTGAAACTGAAGGAAAGAGAACATCGTGTACTGCTCAGATGCAATGCCTGCCATGCCATTGCTTTCACTTTCTGTCTACAGCTGCTGTAATTCTAGTGAAGAGCTCTTCATACTCAAAGGTTACACTTTCTGTATGGCAGGCGTGTTATCTCTGTCAAGGAAAAAACAAGTCAGACTTACTAGAATGTTCTAGTGGAGAGCAGGGAGGACTACAAGCTCTTTATCAAACATTATGGAGTGAAAATATGTGTATATGCAGATTGCAACCAGTTTATAGCTTGTTGGGGAATAGCCTTCACCATGTTCTTGAAGTTTCTAGTTGCAAAAAATAGGCTGAACTGACCACAGGACTAGCACGAATAGTGCAGTAATTAAAGCTTCAAGGAAAATCAAAATAATCCCTCCATAAACTGTGGTGGCAGCCCATGCATGGGCCATGCTTCTTGTATGGGAAAGGGTCTTCACAGGCCCCCAGTGGCCTCCCCCTCCATGCAAATGCCAGTGAGTTGGGGCTGATGTCTTGCCCACTTGCTGCTGGCTTGGGAATAATTTTTTTGATGTGTTAATGTCCATTGATATATTTAAGCTCCCACCCCCAAAACAGAAAATGCCCCTGACTGTGGCCCCCTCTGATATTGAGACAGGTGGTAAAAAGAGCAAGAAAAGGAAAATTATATTCATGGAGCTACCAGTCTTAATACATTGGTAGGAGGCATGGTTAAAAATACTGGTTTTTGAAGACTGGCTGTCTTACTAAGAATGTCTTACTAAGAATCATAAAGTGATACCGTAGCAGGTGGTCCTACTTACAATGTCTAAATGAGCTCCTCTTTTCAGATAGGGCAGGAAAATGCTTTCTGAGGTCCCATCTGCAGCTGACTGTGTTTCCTGGTGATTATTCTTCCTTTTGTCCACCATGAGACAGTGATAAACCAGAAGAAAACACAAACAGGAATTATTTTCGACATAATGCCAGAAAGACTCCAGCACTGGGTCTCTGAGAGTATTAAGTGTTTTCCTGTGTTCTCTGCAAAGAGATTCTGGGAGTCAAAATCAACCAGATTTAAAGCTGTTGTCTAAAAGCACAGGAACAGTTTTGGATTAAGGAGTCCTCCCTCTCCTTCCCACCTGCTGCTTCCCACTCCTATGCCAGAGTGCCTTCCTCTCTTGGTTGTGCTGTCATGTGTGCCTTTGAGCAGGATGGGAGCCATGGTCCAGGTTCAAATAGATGAAAGAGACCCTGCAGAAAGAGGTTGCTTGTAAGCCTGCTGAGTTCCTGGACTTCTTCAGAAAGCTGCCTATGCAAAGAGTGCTAGCATGCAGCAAAACTGGGATGGGACTGAAGGGTGATGGAGTGATGGAGTACAAGGTGCTTTTTTGCCACTGGTGGAGCTGGTGCTGCTCCTTCCCTCTGCAGCCCCATCTGGCTCTGCTCCTCTCCCTGGCTACCTCCATCCATGGTCTCTGCAGGGTGGAGGAAGATGGTGTCAAGTGACCCAAGGCAGTCATTAAGCCATTTTCCTCCTGGTTAACCAGAGTGTGAAGGTTCAGGCAGACAAAAGTAACCAAGCTTCTGGAGAGGTTTGCTTAGGCCAGTGGATGGGTACCCACAGCTCAGGAGATCGTGGCAGTGATGAAGCCAGTGAGAACTGGATGCCTTGGCAGCTCTGAAAATACTGTTAGACGTGCACTTGCCCCCAGTACAAAAAATACCGATGGCTGCCATGTAGCTTCTTCTGGGTGTGAATGTGCAGGGGAAGTGCTACACTAAGGCTGACCAGGAGTGGGAGGTAGGTGTGTAAGTGCTTTTAGTTTTAAAGCCTGCTCCAGATTGTAAATGTTGATGTTTTGTTCTCCTTAAAAAGATTGACTATTTCTGCTTTTTTTCTTTTGTCTGGGTAAACATTGGAGAGAGGCTGGCAAGAAACTTGACATGTCTGCTGTTTCGTAGGGCTCACCTTAGTTTCTGACTTTGTAGGTTTGTTTTATATTTGATATATTCTGTTGGATGGTGAAACTGGCATGGTGTTAGGCAATGGCCCCTGAAACTTTACGTGATTTTGCTGCCTATTTTGGAGCATTTCAAAGGTCTTTACAAACTGGAATGATTCTTAGTGTCAGGTGACTGAGTCTGTACTCACTGATGGATGGACTCCAGGTTCTCCCACCTGGAGTCAGTGGAATAAGTCTTCAAGTGCACCCAGTAATGCCATTTATGGACAGACAGGAGTTACTTTTAAGGCACTGCAGAAGCTGATGTTTCTTTCTGTACAAATAAATCATGCATTTGACAGCTCTGGATGGAGATATGGCACCTTCATTTCCCAAAGGCAATTACTCAGTAGAGTTGACTTGGTATTTTCATCAAAAGGATGTTGTTGACATGCAACTGCCAAAAACCCTGCTACATTTTAGCACCATTGTGGTCAGTGCTGTCCTGAGGCAAACAGGTCTGGGAATGTCTTCTGAAGACATCCGGCTTTGTTTTCATCAGCATGTGCTCTTAAAGGAGCATGGGGTGGGAGTTGTGTTCTGATGAGCATAAGCATGGCTGTACTTGCCCCTCTGTGAAGGACATAACTCCAGAACCCACTGTTCCTTCCAGCTGAATCATTGTAGGATTATTTTTAGCTGGGTTTGAATTTATTTTCAGATGAACAGTTCTTGGGAGCCACTCCTCCCTTCTCACAAGCCAAACTTCTCTCTTGATTACCTTGGATTAATTTGTCGTGTTGCGGGTGATGGATGCGAAGGTGTGTGCTGACGGCTGCAGTTGCTAATCCCAGAGGAATCCCAGGGTGCCAAAAAGATGAGCACCTCTCCTCAGCATGTGCATGGGAGCAGCTGGGGAAGCTCCCAGGGATATGGGGGGGAAGAGACAGGTTGGCTCAGCTCTGCCATTTTGGGCAAGACTGGCTTCCTTGTAGCAGTGATTGTTGGCAGCTTTCTCATTTCCTGAAATGTATTGCTTTTGCACAAAGGCAGCTTCTGTTTCTTCCATGTTGCCTGTCCCAAGTGGGACTCGTTGCTGCTGCTTTCAAGATGACTTTTCTGCCTTCTGTCTAATTTGTTCGTTCAGATGGGCTTGAAATTTGTCTTAGGGGCTCATTATCCAGAAGACAAGGTGAGTCCGACTGCCAAATGGGAGCACTCATATTGAATGTTGAATCTGATGCACCGTTGTTTCCAGGAATTGTCCCGAAGTGCGTGCATTCTTAAAGATACCTTACAAAGAAATGCATCTGTTGCAGATAACTGTTTCTTCTTGGTCAGACAAATAAAAAGTTGCTCATGTTTTTAGTACATTGCCATTTGCATTTTTCAGCTTTGACTCAAACTGTAGTAGGGGAAGATGGTAGAGATCTCCTGTACATATTCTGCAACCTGGATGAGGATTGTTGGTGCCAAGGGCAGGGGGAGGCAGTGGCACAGCCAGCTGTTTGCCACCAACCTGGGGGCTGAGAAAACTGTACCCGCGCCACCCTCGCCTAGAAAACATCTTGCCTCTTTCACAGAGAGGGGATATGCACAAGGCCTTGGCCACTGTTGGGTTCCTGGGGCTGGCTGGTTTTCCCTGTCTGAAGAGAACCTGAGAGGGAGCTGAGCAGTTGCAACCGTTTTCTGAGCTATTTTAGAAATTTGTAGTTACGGCAACAGGCTGCCGCTGAAGCACAAGTGACCAGCTCCACACAGTAGTAAACAAAATACCAATATGTTTGCTAAGAGATTAGTGTGAGCATGGCTGCTGGTAAATTCTCTGAACACATCAAAGAACCTTATTGTTACATTCAGGTTTTAATTCCTTATTGGTTTCAGGAAATACATGTCCTCAGAGCAATGAGAGGAAACTTTGAAAGTTTTTCTTCCTCTTGTGCTGGGTGTGGGCTTGGTACTGCCTAATTGTTAGTCTGTCCCATGCCTGTACTCCCATAGGAAGTGAGAACAAACCCATTTACATTTGTGCCATTGCTGTGTTCTTTCAAATTTTTCTTTTTCTCTTCTATTTTTAAGATCAAAGGTGACAAGAATAGTGGAGCAGAGAAGTTAAGAATGATGCAGAGAACACAGATGTGAAGAGCAAAAGAGAGAGGAAGGAGCTGAGCCCGGTGCAGAGGGGGCAAGGAGAAGCAGCAGCCTAAATGCAAGTACTTGAAAGTAGAAGTGATGGGTTCCAGGCTGCTTAACAGGCGTTTATTGCCTTGCTTTAATCTGCATCTAGTGCCAGGTGGCGCTTTCAAAAGGGTGCCTGAGATAAGTTAATGTTTTTAAAATTTTCTGCCTCAGGTTCAAGACTTTGGACTCTTATGTCAATAATTTACAGCTCTAAACAGTGAAGTGGCATCAAGGTCACATGTGCATGTGTGAGAGAGAGACAGAGAAAAAGAAGTCAGTTTGAGTCTTAACTGGATAATATAAGGTGGTGTAGTGCAGCTGAGGGGTGTGTGAAGCACTCTCTTCATAGCTGAACAGCATTGAAATGTAAAACAACAGCTTAAAAAATCAGTGACTGGATTGATCAGAGAAAGCTGGAGGGAGGGGGTCAAACTACTCAGCCACAAGCAAAGTGGTCTGCTAAATTGCTGTTATGTAAAATGTATTTTTATTAATTCTAGTCAAGTTCATGGGACTGAAAAAGCCATTTGAAAGCCCTTTTGTTAGCCAGAGCATCATTTAACTAGTACAATGATGCCTTCTGCATGTGAATTTTTTTTGTTACATATTTTTTTCTTGGCAAAAAAGGTCTTGTGCAAATGCAGGTATGTGGACCAAAAAGAGGTATCTCCAAGAGAGTAATTTTTTGTCTTTGTGACCTCTGGTGTCCCATCTGTATCAGCAGACAAGCTTTTGCCAATATCCTATATCTTCTTCAGGTGAAGGTTTGCCTAATCCAAGTGTATCAGAAGAGTATTTTCTGCCACAAAGAAGACTTTATCATCTTAGTTACTCTTAGGGGAGGCTTGCACACAGATCTAAAATAATGACTATATTTACAGTTGTTCAGTGCCTGCAAAGCTTTAATAAGTGTACTGTGCAGAGGTGGAGGAGCTGCCTGGGGGTTCTGCCTGCCAACAAGTAACCTTGTCCCTTGTTCCCTGCAGCTCCTTCCCAGGTGGGTGACAATGCCTGTTGAAAGGATGCGGATGCGGCCCTGGCTGGAAGAACAAATCAACTCTAACAGAATACCAGGGCTGAAATGGATAAATAAGGTAAGGGGGGGTGTGCATGTGTGTGCTGAAGTGGAACTTGATAGCAGTGACTGAGGTCTGCCTAGGTAAATCAGCTCATTCCTGGTTTTCAAAGGGGTAACGTGGGGAGGAAGGGCAAAGCTGAATGCTTCCTGCTGAACCTGTTCCTCTGGTCTCGCCTGCCAGATCTGAAGCGTCCTGCTTTAGTCTGGTGGATTTGTGGCTCATTTGAAAGCATTTTCCAACTCTTTGTTGAAGCGAGTGTTTCTGGTGACTCTGCTAGGATGTTTTTTTTTTTAACCTAGGAACACATTGTTCAACAAGTAGCATCAGAGGGATGTGATTAAAATGCTCTCCTGAAGTGGAAGGCTATGGTCAGTGTTAGACTCAGAGCTGAAGCAACGATCTCCTGTTTCAGACTTGTGTGACTTCTCTGATACTTCTCAACTTGGGAGAAAATAGGGTAACTTTCCCCAACCAGACTCAAACCTAATATTCCTGGTCCTGAGCTCTTACTAAGTGCTCAAGACACTTTGAACCCACAAGCATGAGCTCAAGAAATGTCAGTGCCCAATGTGAATTTATTGTGATTGGTTGAGTAAAACCTAGGAGTGTATTTGAGACTTTGAATAGTAATAAATTCTGGAAATGTTGCATGCTTTCTGCACTATGCAGGAGAGTAATTCACCGCACAGAAAAGCATGAAGCTGGTTTTGCTACAGAGGTTACTTTATTATCAGAGTGGGTGGAAATGCACAAAATCAGGTGCAGAAACGTAGGAAGTGCCTCTCTGGTTAAGTCACTAACCCAAATAATATGGTATCCTCCCTATAGCAGCAGTAGTTGTGGTACTCAGGTGCTCATTTTTAGAGTAGAGGAATAACAATTGAAATGACAACTTTTCTTTTCAGCTTTCAAAGCTAGAAATGCTCATGACTATGAAATTATCAGCAATGCTTTAAATTTCAGCTATGAATCTTGTTTCTCATGAAATTCCTGCAGCAGTGACTCTCACATGCTGTGGCTGGGTAAATAAATATTGCTTTATCCATTTCCTAGTTAGCTGCCTGGTGAATTCGAGTAGGTCCTTGTTCTTGCATAATGGTGTCACAGCTGAAGAGGAGGAGATTGGTTTTTACTGTTGTCTTTGTAATTTGAGTCTCATGTTCAGGTCCCTCTCCTTGAATATCTCTATTTTGGTGTCAGGTTTCCTGCTGCCAGTCCATGTCTGCTGTCCTTTGCTGGGCGTTCCTGCCTAATCCTGAAATAATTTCTCCACCTTGAGGTTTATTAAACTCTGATTCCCCACTTCTACTCTCTGATTTGGCATCAGTCTGGATTCCCTTTAGGACGCTCAACAAGATAATTGCACATCTGAGCATTTCTGTTTAAAATGTTTAAACATTCATTCTAACAATTGATCATTAAACCAAAAATATTTCTATTTTTACTGTGAATCCTGACCATAAACAAAACCATGCATGGAATTAATGATACAGTGTCATATGTGTCACAGCCTGTTCTATACCCACACAATCAACTTTGGAGGCTCTAGGATTTTAGGACTTGTATTTTAATCAGAGTTTGGTAAAGGACAGTTCACAGTTTAGAAAAGGTGTGTCAGATTATCAAGAGAATGAAACTCGTGTGTGTGCACAGCTTTTAAGGAAATAAAATTTAAATATGAAACCGTTCTGGGTTGACGTTGGCTGGCTGTTCTTGGGAATTTTTCCCAATCTGAGGAAAGAATTAAACCTCTCTCAGTTAGAAGTGTCAAATCAGGTACAGCTGACACATAATTCTTTCCCCTACTGTCAGTTCATCATTATACCTCCAGAAGAAACCCATTCTGATAGGACTTAAAAAATAAATACTTGTGTACCTCTCTGGTGAAAACGTTATCCTGCTGAGTGACATGAATGAGGAAGGGAATTTCTTTACCTTCCCAGAGACAAAACTGGGAGGTGTTAAGGAAAGTACATAGTTCAGTAGAGGGTAGAGGTGATGTGAGGAGGGGGATTATGAGAGGTCACTATTCCTCATGGATCTGGAAAAGGAAACTAGAATGAAAACATTCCGAGTAGCTGTAACAGAGAGGCAGCCTGCTGTGTTGATGGATGCATGGAGTATTACCTTGGAGATGGATGCTACTATTTAAGATTTGTCCTATGACTTTGTAGCTAGTGTGTGGTCTCATGCTCAAGCACTTGCTCTGAGCATTTTGCAGTGCTAGAGTGATCCAAGTGATCACAGAACATTTTGAGTTGGAAGGGACCCATGGGGATCATCAAGTCTAACTCTTAAGTGAATGGCCCATGTGGGGATTGAAACCACAGCCTTGGCGTTAGAAGCACCATGCTCTAACCAGCTGAGGTTTGGTCTACTTTCCTCTTCATGCCTATTTCTAAGAATGTCACAGCTTTTCCCTTTTGGTGTTCCCACTGGAGCTTGCTAGCAATTCCTGTTACACTGCAAAATTTTGTGGGTTGTGTTTTTGACTTTAGGTGAGGCTAATTTTTTAACAGAAACACGAGACTCCTACACAAAAGTCCAGTGATGGAATGCGGTGCCAGTCAGCACATGGTTTTCCAAGTCTGAGAGAAAGCACTGATGAGCCCTTTCCTGTTATGGTCATTATTAGGCAGCATTGACTGAAGAAGAATATAGGTAATGTTTGATAATGTGTGAAATAAAGAAGTAGTATTTAAATAGATAGTGTCCAGGTAAACTAGAGCAGAACACTCAACTACATGGTATTGATGTAATCAGCAGTCTTTGCAGGATTTCAGGGAAGATTGGATATTTGATAGTCAATAAGAAAATTTGTATTTTCTGTGTAGGTGTGTCAATTTATATATGTACTATAAAATTATAATACACATAGCTGTTATAATTTGGTGTAATTCCTGTGCTTCAAGACATCTGGGATTGGGAAGAACTTTCCGTAAGGAACAGAAGCACTGTAATGACCACTTAGACTGCTGTTGAGTGTCTTTGCCTCTTCTTTTGAAGCAGTGAGTACAGTTGATGATGACAGGATGCTGTGTCTGGAGTTTTTTCAGTCTGCTAGGTTTTGAATTATCATATGGTCTATTTTAATCTGGTCTATTCTTAAAGTTCTTGTTGATAGAAACTGTTTTCTATGGAAGTATGGTTTTTTTTCTTCCCATGCTTAGTATAGTCTATGGAAGAGTAAAGGCAGGGAAGCTTATTCTAGCTCTGATGAATACAGTAGTGTTGTGGACCACAAATAGTGGGTTTGAGGCTTTCTTTGGACTGTTTCGAGTTGGGGAAAGAAGTGTCTCTGTTGATTATTTATTTATATGTAGAGGGAAGAATAAAGAGGCAACAGACAAGTGAGAGAAGGGATGGAACTACATTAAGAGGAAGATTGAGAGTGTGAGGACTTGAGGGGAATGAGGAACATGTTAAATCAGTGCTTTCACCAAATTAAAGATGAAGCCAAGTGAGAAGGGAAGAATGCAATTCTGAGCAAGTGAATGTGACAGAAAGGATTAAAGATGAGTTGAAGGACGAGACACAGGCTCAGAAGAAGAAACAACTACATGGGAAGGAAGGGAAATAAACCTAACCTTGTCATGAGTGAAACGTTAACCAGACAGGGAAGAAAAGTGGTTGTTGGGGGAAGGGGAAAGGGTGAAGGATTCATCTCACCTGACCAGATATCTACAATGCAGTCATTTAAATGACTAGAGTTATTTGTAGTCAGTAGAGAGAAATAGGCTCTTTTAGGGTGAAATTCAAGCAGCATAGCTCAGGCGGCTGCTGCAGGAGGCGGGTGGATTTTGCCCTGGAAGTACTTTTCTCTTCACAGACTGATAATTCAATCTAAACCTGCAGTGACAGAGTTTATAGTGCAAGATGTCTGCACGTGAAGCCAGATAAGAAGTATTCTTCCCAACAGGGGAGAAAAAACAAGGGTTGTGGAACAAACTCCACTTGTATGGCTTTGCAGAAAAGAGCATGAAGAGTTCTGAAGCAGCCCTGTAGGTCAGGACAAAGGAATTCATTACTGTGTTGTGTGACATAAAAGCACATCTGATCCAGCATCCTTTTGGCCCAGTATCCTATGTGCTAAGTGCTTGTGGAAGGAGTGTAGGAAACATGCTGTTCAAGCTCTGAAAGCCATTGGGCTCCCAGAGCTGGAGCTACATCCTAAAACTGTCATCTTAAATAGTTACCAGGGATCTTCCATGATCCCTTGGGGAATCAGTTTATACTGACACCATGTAAGGTATGCCCTGATTTATCTGTGTGTTAGAAAAACAAATTCAAAAAAAAGCTTTCTTTGCATTTCTTTAAGTGCACTTCTCTTTGGTCCGAAGTTTCTGAACTAAATGTGTTTAGGTATCTTCAATGCACTTCTTCACATAAGTGTCTGGTGTTTTTATCCCCACTACAGAGATGTCTACAGTTGATATATTCTTATGTCTGTTTGCTTGGCATACAAATTTGCAAGATCTCTTTTCTTCACCATGCTAGTATTTACTGGCTGAATTCTAAATCTCTTGATTTTGCTCTGTTCCTGTTTAAATTTCAGATATATTTTTCCTAATCATAAAAGGGTCTGTGCTGGCAAAACTACTCTTTGACTGAAAGTTTAGGAATGTGTAGTACTGCATGTTTTGTCCATGTGTAAGCTTGGAAAGCTGCCAGGCTCATCTTCCATGAAGTGACTTCTGAATATTTCATATATTTGGACTGTATTCTGCTTTTGGTGATGCCCGTGGATATTTTCCTGTTGATTTCAGTGACAGTGACACTGGACTAGAAGGGAGCAAAACACTTGGAGATGCTGAAACTGTGCTTATAAATGAATGACTTTAAGTCATCAGAAGATCCCTCAAGTCTATCAGTGTTGGCATTTCCTGTTTGTTTTCCCTTCCAGGAGAAGAAGATTTTTCAGATTCCCTGGATGCATGCTGCAAGACATGGATGGGATGTTGAAAAAGATGCTCCCTTATTTAGAAACTGGGCAATTCACACAGGTATTGGAACTCTCTTTTCACAGGACAGATTTTCACATTGTTTTCCCTTTTAAAGTTACATTTTCCTTCTTTCTTGTCTTTGCTTTTACTAACACAGAGAGTGAATGTAAGTTCCAGTGCTAAGTGCTTTTTTCAAGACCTATGGTACTCTCCAGCTTTGTTGAAGTGCCCTAACTCATTTGCATTGAGGAACACAGTAAAACTTAATTGATTTAAATGTTAACAACATTGGGTTCAAAACTGTCAGGAGTAGAGCACAGTCAGTACTTTATACACATAGGCCCTTAGGCTCTTTATGCCTTTCTATGGATTTGAGCCAGACATAATAAAGGTAAATGCTGTGCAAGCTTTTCCATGTTGTTATGGAGTCACATCTGATCTGCAGTGCCCTGGATCTTTCTTGAGCAAAAACTGTTCATCATCTGTTCTAGAAGGAGAATGAGATCACAGCACTCTCCTGCAACCTCAGCTATTGTTTGAATGCTTTTCATGGGAACCAAAAGCTGATACCTTGAAGCTAACCTACGCTGTTATTAATTTGCCTTAGGTTTTCAATCACGTGTCATGTGTGCCTAACTTTCTTTTCTTGCTTAGGAAAATACCAGTCAGGAGTAGATAAACCTGATCCAAAGACATGGAAGGCAAACTTCCGTTGCGCTATGAACTCCCTGCCTGACATAGAAGAAGTGAAGGACAAAAGTATAAAGAAAGGAAACAATGCCTTCAGGGTGTACCGGATGCTGCCATTATCTGAAAGACCTTCCAAAAAAGGTAGATGGGAGAGCTTGTCAACATGAAATGCTGTTGAGGGCATTGTGTTGAGAAAAACACCTACTGCAGGTAGCTCAGGATGCAACAAGCCACCAATGCAAGCTGCACATGGTGCCCTGGCTGGCTGGGAAATGAGTGGAACTTAGGAACAGCTGTATGAAAATGGGCTACATTCAGGAGAGAGTATCAATGACATGTGATACCCCCAAGCTGTTGATATTTGTCTGTTAAAGCTGATGGAGTTGTGTTCAGAACTAGGTCTCCTTCAGTCAAGGAATATGATTCGGTGCTATTAGAGGTCAACACATTTAACTCAGTAGGGGTCATTCAGAATATGGTGGCAGACATTTTGGTATCTTTTTTCAAGCAAGGGTGCAATTAAACTGGCTCTGTCTTGAGCTGAGTGAGAGCAGTATACTCTGCTCAGAATATTAAACCATGAAACCATGTTGTTAGTTACAAAGACCGTGAAAAACCAGCCCCCAGAGCACATTAATGGTGAAATGGGAAACTGTCTGAATCCCCAAATTTAGGGATTAAATCTCCTGCCTGCCAGGAAAAGACCTAACCAGCAGGTCGATCTCATGAGTATTTGGTTTCTTTCAAAGAAGAAACATTGGTTTACTTATGGCTCATTAGCTTTCTTACAGCTTCGTTACTGGTTTGTGCAGTAGAACAATGGTTTCCTTAGTCCTCTGGTATCCTGTGTTGTCTAGGATTTTGGGTGAAAAGATAACCTGCAAACCAAACACGTGGTGTTCCTCTAAAACCCTATTCAGTTCACCTGTAGCTCAGTTTGCTGTTTTCTTAGATTGAGAAGTGAAAGGCAAATCTCCAGTTTAAGGTCAGTGTGACTGGAAATGATGAACCATGGCATTTTTGGGGCAGAATCATACTGTGAAAGGGACATCAGTGTGCAAAAGGTAGAACATTTGTTTTGAAACTCTTTCCAGTCTCTTGTCAATAGTGTATCTTGTATGTTTAGGCACATTCCCCCAGACCATAACATGTCCCTTGGCAGTAGATTCGTGTAGGAACTACGAAAGTTCATCTTTAAAGCTGAGATTCTGGGAATGGGGGCTGTAGCAGGAGAAGATTCTGCAGAAAGTCCAATTACTGTAAAACTCTGACGCAGTTTGGGCCTCACATATATTTTCACATGCCCTTTTTTTTCTGGCATGTGGCTAAACTTATGTGTGGGAGCAAAAGAATTTGGCTGCAAACATTTCTAATTTTCAGTGGTATTGTGTAGCAGAGATGGGAGAAACTCCTGGGACACGTCTGTGCTAACAGTGGGGTAGAGCTGAGCTTGCACCAGCAAGTCTGAGCTTCTGCATCAGGTCAAAACAGGGGCAGCAAGACTGGGGTCTGCCAAGGCACATAACATTTTGTGAGGGTCACATGCTGTGTGGTTTTCTGGATTCCCAAGTCCAGCATGATTGCATAAACCACTTTTGCATGAATTGTAATATGTATTTCCCTACCTGGTTGCAACTATTTATAAAAATATTGGTTGAAGTTTATTGTGATCTCTTTTCACATTAAATCAATTAGCAATCTCCCTTTTCCTATAGCTATAGAGAAAATGTCAGAAATGTGATGAGACATATATTTTGATTTTTTTTTTCCTTTAAGAGTATTTTTCTCCCTCTTCCTTTTTTTTTTTAAACAGGTCTTGTTTTTTGTCCTTCTTCCGTATTTTTCACTTTGATGTTTTGACTGCCATTGCTTTCCTTGGTCCCATAGTGGTTCTCTTTTGTAGCCTTTTAAAAAAGAAACTCAAAGCCAGAGCATTCAAGGTGAAGTTTTTGCTGCCCAGGCCTTAAAGTAAGGGTAAAATTAAGCAAAATGTATTCTCCCTTTACTAAAAAGTCCTGCCATTTGGAGGCACACTTTGGGGCTATTTGTTGGTAAATATAGAAGGTGTGAAGGATAACTCATGGCACACAGGACTTTATGAAATCTTCCTTCTGTTGTTGCAGGAAAAAAAACAAAGTCTGAGAAGGATGACAAATTTAAACAAATTAAGGTAAGAAGTGAGGCTGTTTAATTCTGCAAGAGCTTGTGAACATGATCTGTTGCAAGTATTTTTTAATAGCCCCAACAGTATATTGTGGTGGGTACTTGTGAATGCTTGTGGTTTGGTTGAGTAACTACAATTACCCAGGATGTTTGGGGTTGTTTTTTTTGAAATGTGAAAGCTGTTAAAGTCGTGACTTACGTCATCAATGGACACAGCCCTTGTGTTACAATGCCTGGAGGTTGGAAAACTGGAAGTCTCAGCAATACATTTGCCATTTGTTTGTCTCTGTAAGGAGAAATACAGTAACTATGGAAGGAATGCTTCTGAACAATAGAGCTACCTTTTGGAGCAATTAATTTCTGTGTGTAAGGCACTGGAAATTCATTTTCATTTAGGCAAGGGTCAGAGCTGCACCTTGTGCTCGTGTTTTGTCAGCTAGAAGGCCTCAGCTGTAAAGCTCCCCCGTCACAGCCTGAGATTTCTGCTTGTTCAGAGCATGGACCCAGACTGACATCTGCTCTCCCTGCAGAGCATGGTGTTTCCTAGCTTTCACACCTCTGCCAAGGGCCTCTGCAAGGTGGTCAGCATCACACACCAGCAGGATTTAGCCCACCTTCAATCTTTTAAAAAAAAAGCAAATCTCAGAGATTTCAGACTCTCACCTTTCAGTAAAATTGGTGTCCTTGGGCTGTGTGTAGCAGCTGTGTCTACAGTGGAAGGGCAGCTTGGTCCCCTGCTGCTCACTTGTGAAGGGCTGTGCCAACCGTGCCTGGGTTCAGGCTCTGCAGCCTCTGGCCAGGAGGTTCTTTGGGCGAGGTGAACCCAGAAATCTGGGAAAAAGTCCTCCACTGAAACTGGGTTTGGAAGGCAGGTGCTGCCCCAGGAATTGTCACTTGTGGATTGACATGTTAGAATGCTATGACTTCTAAATCGTCTTGAAGGAACCACTTTTAAACTATCCTATTTGGATCATACAGCCACACGTGGTTGTTACAAAGTGACTCTGATGGTAGCTGATGTTCAGAGGGAGCAGTGAAACTGCTTTGGTCAGAGCAGAGCAGTGTGCCAGCACATACACGTACCTACCAGTGATACCTACTGTTAGCTTTTGTAGCTTTGAGCTGGGCATTCTTGTCTGTTCCCCCATTCTGACAGATGTGTGCAGTGGCTAGCCTGGATTTTAAAAGAGGTGCTCTTTCCATGCTCAGCCACTGTTAGGCTGACTGTTGAGTGTTGAAGGCTTTAGTAGTGAAGAAGGGTGGTAGGTGAATCAAAGCAAATGCACATTTCTGAGCATGAAAGCTGCTTATAATAGCTTTGCTTGGTGATGTGAATTCCTGAGACCAGAGTTGCATGTTTTGAACACCCTACAGTTACCTTGAAAAACCTCTTTTAGTGGAGCCCAGTGGGAGGCTACTCCATGGTTTGCCTGGTAACTGCAATAGGGTGATAGCAGCAGAGGGAGAAGCTGAGAATCTGAGCACAGATCTGCAAAGGGACTTCAGCATAGCAAGAGCCTTGCAGTGAACTTCCCATTGGTTGCCACTGCTGGACCCTGTGGGCACCCACAGCAATTACTAGTGGGCTGAGCTTGAGCAGGGTGCTCAGGGCACTCACTGCTTGTCCCTGTGGATGTGAGAGTCCTGGACCTTACCAAATCCCTGCTCCACATTAGCAAAGGTGCAAGCAAATCTCCCACCCCACAGATAGGTCTCCTATCACTGGGCTTTTGGGCAAGCAGAGTCTGTCATTATAATTCATTAAATTCATTAAAAAATGAATTCTCAAGAATGAGAAGGAAATGGAAATATCAGAGCAGCCCAGATAAAACCAGTCTCTTTCTTTTGAAACAAAGGACTGAACTGAGGTCTAGTTCCTACTTTATCCTAGATGTATCCTTTTGACCATGCAGCTCCACACTGAGAGACATTTTTAAAATCTTAGTGACAGCTTTCCCGATGCATTTAGCTTAAGCTAGACATCTGGACACTGAACATTTAGGTGATGTAACACCAACTGTGCCAGTATCCAAGTCTCTTTGTGGATCTGGCACAATCACCTCTGTTCTAAGATGTGTATTTGTTTCTGGAGCTTGAAAGGGGCTACTAAATAAACTTCTCTGTAATCAGCCTCAGTAAAGTTGAGCAAGTGCTGCATGCACAGTGTTTCCATGGGGGCTGTTTTGTTTGCTGTATTGCACAACACCAGATACTCAGAGCTCCAGTGTGCAGCCCAAACCTATCTCTGCGGTCGTGATCCTCAATGGATCAATAGCAGCTAATTTTATCTTTTCCAGTTCTCCAAGTCTTTGACCTGTGGGCCAGCCCAACTGGTGCAGCTCCTCAAAGACCTAGTTGCCATTAACACTTAACTTTGCACCCTTTTGATGTGCCGAGAGACGCTGGGACAGGGTGCATGTTTGCCTTGCTTTAGTGTCTGGGAAGGTTCTTGTGTTGAAGTGACAATTCTTTTTGAGTAGATCACAATCACAGCATGTGACATCCAGAAAAAACCTGTGACAGTGCCCCCAGTATTTTGTCCCAAAGATAACAGTTCATATGGTTAGCACTGGGATGGGCTGGCACCACAGGTCCTGAGGCTCACCTTTGCCCTGCCTTTGATGAAATGCTTTAGAGCCGTGAAAATGAGCATGGCATGGACAGCTCTGCACCTCTCTGCAGGTGTCTCTGGCTCAGCAAGTGGGGGACAACTTGCAACCTTGCAGGTCTGGCAGAGTAAGAACAAAAGACTTTAGACCTTGTAACCAATAAACCTGTGAGAGTCAATACCAGGCAGGAAGTTGCACATGTAGAATAATGCTTTTAAAGAAATCCTGAGTTTATGGAATTAATTTTTTTGGTGTCTACTCTGAAGGGATTTTTTTAGATTCCCACTCGAGGGTACCAGGCTTACAGAGATGCATCTTGTGGGAAGCTCAGTCTGTGTAGAACAGGTGGTGTTTTCCCAATGCTGTTGCCCTGTGGTAATGTTTATGATGTGATCTAAAAGGCTGTATTTAGTGTAAACACTTTGGTTTGCTTTCAGGCTTGCTGTAGAGAAAAATTAAGGCTAGAATTTAGTAATTGCTGTACAGAAACTAAGGCTTCCTTTCAGAGAGTGCGAAGAGATAGAGCTTATTTGGAAGGGACTGAGGATGAATATTAAATAGACTACCGTTTTAAAGCAGTGTTTCTTCCTTTTTTGTTTCAAATGTTAATCTCTTGTAGTAAATAGCTTACTACTTCCTTGCTCTCAGAAGGCTTATTCTAAATTTGAAAATTAAAAAGAGCTTTCATTTCAAAGCACAAGATTTGGAAATGAAGTAGTCTCGGGCTTCTCCTCAGAGAAATATTCATTCTAAGACAGTGTCTTGCAGAGAGCAGGGGGTATATGGCAGGCAGAAGTGATGGGATTTATTACCACCTCAGAACAAAGAGATGAACTGTCTCCTAAAATAAAGCAATGCTGACCCAACTGTACTGTTTTCATTCTAGCAAGAGCCAGTTGAATCATCTTTTGGGATTAATGGGCTAAATGATGTCACTTCTGACTATTTCCTGTCCTCCAGTATAAAAAATGAAGTTGACAGTACAGTGAACTTTGTAGGTAAGTACTTTTATGCTTTTTTTACACACACAGGTGACTTCAAAAACCCTTCTGGTCTGCCAGACTTCTCTTTCCATCAGCGTTTTGCACTTCAGGGAATGCCACGGTTGTAGTCAGGTAGACCCATTTTTCAGTAGCCTAGGCCATGCAAGATTGTGGTTGCAGGTCAGCCCCACCACCTTGCAGAGACAGTGAGCAGTACTGTGGCAGTGTGGTGGTTCCCTTGAGAGTAAAGCACTTACAGACACTCTAAGTTGGCTTTTCATGATGTGGACTTACTCCACAGGGTAGTCCTCAGCCAGGAGGAAACTGTAGCCAACGTCGTGTGGGAGACAAACTGCAGTCAGATGGCAGTTTCCCATTGCTTAAAGCAGAGGTTTGTATAGAATACCATTTTATTTGGGAGTTCAAACCAGCAAGGAAAATGTAGAAAGTTGGTTCTTTTTACTGACCCTTCAGTAGCAGAGATAGTTTTTAACATCACTGAGCTAACAAAAAGGACCATCGAAGACTGCATTTAGAAACCAGTACATTAGAAATTAGCTGTCATCTCCAAATGTGAATAATTGGTCCTCAGTAGAATAATTGGACTGGGTTTTGACACGTGTTTTTTGGCTGAGGTTGTCATTGCAGCAAGAGTTCCTAGCAATATGACCCACATACCATTTTGTCTAGAATTCCACTTTTAAATATGACAAATATGTTAGTATTCTGCTTGGAGAGATGGCAGAAATCATGTACAGTGACTATTTTTGATCCCCATTTCTTAGGTCACAGGGCTTTGCATAGTCATTCCCCTGAAGTACTTGTGTGGCTGAGAAGTTTGTGAGTAGTTTTGCTCTCTTTATGCCAGTTCATTTAATCAGCTGTTGCTTTGTAAGAGTATTAGAGCACGCTTGTTGCTCCTCCTGTTATAACTTGAAGGAGTAGCACTGTAGTGCTATCGATGCTTCCGGTTCACTGACTGAAGATTGGGTAGGGAACTGTCATCCAGTGTTGTTTAATTATTGAGATGTGAGGTGTGCTGCTTATCCAGGCTGGAGAAAGAAGTGGTTATTTAGGATTGCAGAAAGGATTTTCATGTAAACAGGAAGGAAAAGATATATTAGAATTGTTCTGCAGGAAGATGGGAAATCAGCAAGAGGGGATGAAAGACAAACAGCACCCTGCAGAGTTTCTGACATACATGCAGCTCACTGGAAGCCGTGGCATATTGCCCAAGTAAGCAGTAGTTTTTGCTGTGCATTTTATCTCTCAGGGTGGGTAAGAATTTGTCAGGTATTGAGGAAAAAGATAAAACAGTGCAGATGGCCTGCTCATACCCTGAGTGGGTTGCGCAATGTTGGTCTCTCCCAGATAAAAAATTAACTCTGTGTGCTCTTGCACCACTCTCACCACACTCAGTTAAAAGCTGGTTGTTTCAGAACCAGGAAAGGTGAAATAAAGGGGAAACAAAATATCTGAAACATAATTGTAGTAATTGTAGTGATTCAACTTTTATAAAGTCAATCTGGTATGTATGTAATTTTCTTTATGCTGGCTTTATTTCTTTATGTGTATTGTCTCTTAAAATACACATCTAAGTTTTGGAGAGTTTCTGGCAGTTACCTGGCACTTCACAAAGCAAAATAATATGCAGCTTTTCCCTGAGAAAAATACCTGGCACTTTTCTTTTTCAAAAAGCCCTGTCTCAAGATAGAATGCAGGAGTGGATTGTGTGTATAGACATGTGCCTTCATGTTTATTTCTTTTAGTTCATGCAGGAATAGATGCTATCTTTTGATTTTTTCAAATTTAATAATTAGTACACTCAGGTAACTTAACCTTAAGAATTGCGAGATCTATTGTATTTCATTGCCTACATGTTTTTCCCCTCATGGGTCAAGAAAAAAAATGGACTGTTTGAACAACACAGCATTGTGTTTGTACAGAATTTAGCCTTATATTCCTCTAGAAGCTTTATGTTCAGTGAAAGAATATCTGTAGTCTTTCTCTTGGATAATCATGGTTTCAGGTTAGCCATCCTCTGAGATGGCTCCATCCCTGTGCATTCTTCTGATCTAACTCGTGGCTTTCAGTTCTGTGCTGGAATAATGCATTTGTCATGTGTTCATATTGCTGGGATTAAAGGAGGAGTTGTACAAGACAGAGGAAATTCTGTCAAGCAGCTTCAGAGAAGCGAGATTCTGGCTTTCACCATACTTTTGCTTTGCTCAGTAACTTCTCGGTACCTTGGTTTGTCAACCTTTTTCAAAAGATTGTTGTGTAGAATAACTGATGTCTGCAAAGCATTTCAGGACCCTTGGAAAGCATCCATGGTTGCTTCACTTTGTAGAAATAAGTAACAGTCCTTTGATATTAAATTTCATTGGTATTTTGGTATTAAATATCATGTGCCTGGGGGAATAGGAAACCCCTCTGTTAATAACAAACTAAACTGTAGCTTTCTGTCACAGACCATGTGGGTTACCGGTACAACTGTGATTTTCTACATACCATCGATGGCATTGCGAGGGTCAGTGAGAATAGGTATCTAACTGGAGCAGAAATTTTTCATGGATTCATGTCATATGTACATCAGAGTCCCACAATGTTTTGCTTGACCCTGTGGCCAGGTTTTTGCATGCCAGTTCTGGTCTTCTGTTGTATAGTTTACATGAGAGCACTCAGAGGCCATGGGATGTTGGCAGCTTGCTCTTTGAGGATCACAGATTTTCTTTTAGAACTCCCACTGAAACTTATACCCGCTGAAAGCAGGTGGTGGGCATGGAAAAAAGTACTGAGACTGTTGAAGACTCAGTCAGATGCCAAGCAGGCTCCATGGACAGGCTCTTAGAGATTCAACAGGGTCGAGATATTACCAGTAATCAATTTTTTTGTTTCTAACCCCAAGTTGTAGGACAGCCACACCTTGATGGCAGCAGTGAGGAGCAGGTGATAGTTGCCAATCCTCCTGATGTTTGTCAGGTCGTAGAAGTGACAACAGAAAGTGATGAACAGCCCCTCAGCATGAGCCAGCTGTACCCTCTACAGATCTCCCCTGTCTCATCCTATGCAGGTAAGCAACTTGGCATTTCTTTACACTCCTTTTTCTGGAAATGCTTGGAAGACATTGGGGGAAGGAGGGCTCTTCCAGGGTAGCTAACAAAGATTCAGAAATGCATATTCATCTGCCTTCTGAATTGTTAATGAAACTCAAAAACGCACAGTCCTCTGCTCATTTCCTTGAGAAACAAACTGACAGATCTGAATTTGGAAATGTGAGCTGTGGGTTTTAACCTGTGAGTAATGGAAAAAGAACTTTTTTAGATATAATGCAGAGGTCTTTTAGAGAGAGATTTTCAGTGGTACAAATGACGTGCCCCCTGCCTTACTAAAGATTAAAGGTCTTTTTTGCTCTATGTTTACTCAGTGTCTAGCACAGTGTGCAGGGCTAAAGGCTGCACTAATGGTACGTATGCAGATATGGAGTTGAGGGCCCGGGGGGAGTGGATCTGTCTTGCTGCAGACTAGAACAGCCACGTAGTGACTGATAACAAGTGATCTTGCAAGCAGCAGAGCTGTGGACATCTGGCTTCCAACGTCTGCCTCCCATCTGGATTCTCTGATACCTAAAGAGAGGATGAGATAACAGGCTTTCCCCTACCCCCAGTGAGGGTGGTTATGGTTTCTCTTTTCATCTAGCCCCTTATTTTCATATAACTGTTAGGAAGTTAAGAGTCTTTGGCACTCCTTTTCCAAGTCTGACAGTGTGTTCAGAAGTTTTATGGGGAGAATAGACACAAATGTACACGTGGACATGCTATATAGAGTCCCCACAATCATATAAGCCTTATTTCATAGGAAGCAGGACAAAACCACGTTTGAAAGTAGAAAAAGTTTCAGATCCAACCTGTCCTTTCTGTTTTAACATGGTGCTAATTTACAAGCCTTAGGAGACTGGGTAGAAACCAAATGTCATATTTTAAGGGAAATTTAAGTATAAATTGTTCTCCATGCATTTTATTATTTTACACATGGTTTTGCCTTTGACTTATTAGACTGAAATTACTTCCAGACATATTTTTATGAAGTATGTATTTGGTAATTTTTATCTTTGGGACTAAGTGAATGATGTTCTTTTGGATAGTCTCCACTGTTAATCTCACACATTGATAAATGATTATGCTTCCCAATGTGTTTAGTCTGCAATGACCAAAGCATTCAGAAGACCTTTGCAAAGCATAAGGCAGGGAGATATGAGAGTGCGTAAATTTATTAGCAGCAGGGAGACAAGGGCCTTTGAAACATTTTTCCTCTTTACAAATATGTCTTGGAAAACTTTTCCATCTACACAAACATTACAATGATGCAATCTTTTAACTTCAGCTATAGGATGTAAATTCTTGAAATGCAAACAGAAGTCACTGTCTTGATTTGGAAGTCATGGTGGTTTCTTGGACTGGAATGATAGAGAAGGGTGGTCTGGTAACCACCTTGACATGAGCAAATCATGACCTACCTGCCCTAAAGTCATTGCAACCAGCCTGCATAAGGAAAATGAAGGATGACTGAAGTACTTCTGCTACCCCCTTGTGCTGTCTTAGTACCTTAGTGGCCTTCAGCTGTCCTTAACTTATACCCGGACCTGCTAGCCCAAAACTCACATGACAGAATTTCATGCCACTGGCATGCTTTTGAGTGCATCTCAAGGCAGCTCTTGATGATCCTGGCTACTGTAGCTAGAGGCCAGAAAGAGATGGAGTACTGCAAGGGTCTGTCCTGGGACAAGTCTTTTTTAATATATCAATGAGCAGAAAATATGTTGGAGACATGTTTGTGAACTTGACAGGTGACCCCAAATAGGGCACACCAGTTGATACGTGTGAGGACAGAGCCATCATCCAGAGAGTCCTGGAGAGATTGCAGGAATGGGTCAGAAGAAACCTTATGAAATTCAGCAAGGGCACCTGTGAAGTCCTGTGCGTAGGAAGGAAGAGCTCTATGCAGCAATAGGGGCTGGGGCTGATGGTATGGAGAGCAGCTCTGCAGAAAGGTGGGTAGGCAGTGAGCTGAGTGTGAGACACTAGAGCACCTCAGCCATGGAGAAGGCCACCAGTTTTCGGGAGCATGGCCAGTAGATCTAGGGAAGTGATTTTCCTCCTCTATGCAGCACTACTAGATGCACTACTTTGAAAGTACTGCATCCAGTCTTGAGCTCCCCAGTTCAAGAAACTTACAAACAAACCGGAGCAAGTGCAGAGAAGGGCTACACAGGGTATGGGCTCTCACTCCGTGAGAAGGTAGAAGGACTGGGGCTTGTTCAGCCTGGAGAAGAGATGGATTTGAGGACTTCATAGCAGTTGCCTCTACCACAGGGATGTTCCCAAGAAGGCAGAGCCAGGCTCTTCACAGCAGTGCATGGAAGGAGGATGAGAAACAGCAGGCTAAATTGAAACAAGAAAACTCAGGCCAGCTGGATATAAGAAAAAACATCACCTGTTTCACCACATGGACGGTCAGGCAGTGGAGCAGGATACTCAGAAAGATCGTGCTGCCTTCGTCCTCAGAAGTTTTCAAGACCTGTAGGGATAAGGCCCCCAGCAACCTGATCTAGTCATGTAGCTGGCCCCACTTTGAGCAAGAGGTTGGGCTGTAGACCTCCTGAGGTCCCTTACAGCATGAATTGTTCTATGAACCGCCTTTTTTTTAAGGATGTATTTGCCCTTGAGGTTGCAGCAAGGACAGGAGTCTGTGTTAGAACCCTGAAATTTCTAGGAGACTCTTGTAACTATTTCTGCTCTGTCTTGCTCCACACAGACCTTATAGAACCACAGGAACCTTGGCCCTGTGCTTGTGGGTTTGTTCTGTCAGGTGCTCCTGGCTGAATGGCAGGAAAGAGTATGACCATAACAGCTGTGCAAGATCAGTTAGTTGAGCTCTTCTAAAACAACAACCAAAAAAAGTAGCCAGATATATCAGCTGTCCTACATCAATCTGGTTTATTTCAAAACACCTCTAGTTCCTTTCTGAGGTTACTCAGGCAAATGATGTGAGTCGCCCATGTGAGTTTTTCATACTTCCACTGAAGTCTATGAAATCCGTTGGTTTTTAGTACTGAGGCTGTTGTGAGCTGCCTGTTGTGTTTGACACTGATTCAAATACCCTTCTTGATAGAAATAGCCTAACTTTCCATCCCTGAGCGGCCAGCTTCCCTGGCTTTGCTAACTATAGTGCTATCTCTTGCTCAGCATTTTGTTATGTATAAACACCAAGGATGGATTCCTTTTCAGCTGCATCACTCTGTTTTTGTTGTGACGTGCTTCTTCATGTCAAGGAATATCTGTTACTTGTCTCTGTGTGGATTCCTTCTATTGATTCTATCTTCAGGGCGGTTTCTACTTTGTGTGAATTAATTTTTCCTCTCCTCCCCCCAGTATGGCTTAATTAGCCAGCTTAGTCACATTGGCACATCTTTCTCTGCCTGGGTCAGTGAATGAGAAGCCTTGCAATGCATTAACTTCACAGGGCATTGCAGTTAGATTTAAAATTTTGGATGGTTCCTTTGCTTGCTGCACACTGCGGTGGAGACTCCAACACAGGAGAGGTGCTGGCTTTGGAAGCAGCAGTCTGGAGTAACTGGGCTGGAGTAGAAGGACTTTGGGTACAGTTCAGGTTCTTGGGTCTGAAAGAGTGATTCAGCCCATTGGTTTACAGCCTTCTGCCTAAACCTAATGCTTAGCCAAGTCTTGAGAAAATGGCAAGGTACTGCCAGTCTCTCTGAAGACGTGCAGGGGCACAATCCATGAGGCACGATCCATGCACTCTTAGCGCTCTTGTTATGCCCAGTGCAGAACATGAGGTTGGTCTCTGGGAAGGCAGGGTTGTAGGGCCTGTGCAAAGCAGTTTGCATGGGCTGAAATGCATAACACAGAGCTGAGAGTGAAAGTTGGGGCTTCAGAGCTCTCTTGCCTGCTGTGATGATTCATCACATCATTCCCTGAATTGTGTGATTTCTGTGTTCCTTGCGGATGGGCCGTATCTGTGCAGCCCTGCTGTGGGGGTTGCAGTGTTGGTATCCTGATAGATGCCTAGGGTTATCCTCCCAGGAAAAAGGACACAGTGGTTCAAAACCCCACTAGCTGAAGGGAACCTGCAATTCAGGCCTCCACTGCATTGGTCTGGGCAACCAGTGGCCATGTTGAAGGCACCAGCCATTGCTGCAGACTGAAAAGAGGGGTGGGTTTGTGCCCTGTCTCAGATGTATCTGAGGCACCAAAGTCTGAACCACCCAGCACACCTGACCCTCAGACAGTAGGAGACCTGTCTTCAGACACATGTAGGCTTGAATATACAGTAAAAATTCCTGGATTTCAGACTCTTCTGCAAGGGAGGGATGCAGCTGCAGGAGGATGGCTGTCCCACTGGAACTGTGCCCCTGTATTTGTGCTCTGGTTGAACTGATGAGGGTGAGGGAGACCATGTGCAGTGGGGGGAGGTGATGGAGCTGGAGGCTGTAGTATTGCCACTTGCTCAAGTCGTGAGTGAAGGGTTGAGAAATAGGCTGGGGAGTGGTAGCACAAGCAAAACTATACCAACTGTACCAGAGTATATCAACAGTAATAAAGCCCCAGAAGTGACAACAAGCCCTTGAGGTGGCAGGCTGAGATAACAGTCCATGAAACAAACCACATTTATCTCCTCTAGGATGGAGTTGTTACTGATTTTGCAGGGAGATAAAGATTTGGACAGAACTTCGTCCATTGCAGGGCCTGGAGAGGCCGTAGAGGGGCAAGGGAGAGGGGGCATCCCCTGCTTGCTGGAGATTCTGCCCAGAAAGCACAAATCTACTTCTTCCCTCTCCATTGCTGTCTGTTCCAGGATATAGTCATGTTAACTGTGATAACCATGTACATTTACCCCAATTGCTCAAGGCAGCTGTGCTGTCTCGTCCTGCTGTGGCAGGGTCTCCATGCTTCTCCATTGTTTTCTGTTTGTTTGACTTGACTGTGTTTGCTTCCACTTGTTGGACATACATCAGGCCTCTTGAGCTGGAATTTGTTACTATAGATAGAATAGTATGAGTTTCATTTTTGTTTCTATTTTGTTTGACAGAAAGTGAAACAACTGACAGCGTTCCAAGCGATGAAGAAAATGCAGAGGTAAGTGCTTTCTGGATTTTTAGCAGTTTGGACCAAAGTCTCAAGAACTGTGTCCTGAGATATTTTTCCCCCTGCTCCATTTGCAACTCTGTCTACCAGTGGAGTATTCATTTTGGTAATTGCTGGGGGAGAAAAGCAGACCAGGAAGGTTCAGGGGATACAGACATTTGGATAATTGTCACAGAATTAATATCTCCACAAATTCATTTCTCTTCATCTGTCCAAACTACAAGATTAATTTGCATAATAAGATGTTCTGCAAAGCCACCAACAGTGCCAGCTAGTTTGTTAATATGATGCATTGGCATTGCTGGGTAGCAAGTATTTTATCTTGGTTGAAAGCTCATTCACTTCATTTTCCTTAAATGGCACCTGATCTCATATAACTGGAGGAAATGCTTACACGTGTGATTGAAACAAAGCTTGAATGTTTGAGATATGTGGAGCAGAAAGCTTTCCTGTGCAGTCATTTGGGTATTTCTGGGTGAAAGGAATCCATAGGGAAAATAACCTGAGCTGCACATATACAAAAACGCCACTTGCCTTTTATTTTGGGGCTGCCATCAAGTGACCTGACCTACTGATGTCCATGTGTACTTAGAGGCCAAGGGAAGCTCACTGAGGGCTCTTGGATGCCCTGTGCTCCAGCTGCATTTTTACATAAGGCCTTTTGCAAAGCTCTCTCCTGCTGTGTCCCCCACTGAAAGCTCTCTGAATCCTCCTTCTTGGAGGACACCCTGGAGGCTGTGCATTTGTATAATGACATGGCTGACTCACCTGGTCTCTCATGCCTTGGCTGGGGTGGAACTACTGCAAGTAGTGACTCCGCAGACCTCCTTTGACAGAACATGCCATTGCAGCGTCTGTGGTAGGCAAACAACTGGATGCTCATCTTCCCTTGGTGAACTTCCTCCCTGTGATGAGGGATGCTCCGTCAAGTGACAGTGGTTTCCCAGCAGCCTCACCTGTATTGCTAGTTTGGGTAGTGTTGGGTCTCTGTGCCTGCCTCTTGGCAGGAAGATGCTCTCTCTGGTAACAGAGGAGACACTGCCATTTGGAGTTCTAAATGTCTGCGTCCATTTTTGTCTCTGGCATACTGGGAATAAGGCCTTTATTTTCCATTCAGAAGAGCAGGTAGTGCCTTCTGAGTGCTGGAGAGCCAGCAAGAGTTAAGCACATGACTTCAGAAAAGGAGAAATGGCTGAGAGCAAAGACATTCTAAGCTAGTGGCTAGAGGCTCAGGCTCTTAGAGGTGGGGTAATTTCTGTGGAATTTGTGGATATTTCTATCTTCATCTTGTTACTTGGAGTGCTTCATAAAGTTGTGTTCGCTCATACAGTCTTCCCTTCTTTCTTCCCCCATTTCTAGGGACGACTTCATTGGCAGAAAAAAAACATTGAAGGCAAACAGTATCTCAGCAATCTAGGAATGAGGAACACTTCTCATATGCTTCCCAGCATGGCAACTTTTGTAGCCAACAAGCCTGACCTCCAAGTCACCATCAAAGAAGAAAGCTGCCCGCTGCCTTACAATAGCTCCTGGCCTCCTTTCCCAGACATCCCTCTGCCACAAGTAGTGTCCACAGCCTCCACAAGCAGCAGCCAGCCAGACCGTGAGACACGGGCCAGCGTCATCAAGAAAACATCAGACATCACCCAGTCAAGAGTCAAGAGCTGCTAAGCCTTTGACAGTGTGGTTTTTTAGCTTTGTTTTGTTTGGTTTTGTATTTTACGTTTCTCTAAGAGAGGTTCATCCCTTGACGCACACAAGACAAATCCGAAGGTAAAGCCTTGGCAATACAGAACATTGCTGTGTCCAACTCCAGTGCCGGAGTGTTTTTAACTCAGGACTCCAGCCATCAGTATGTACACCTGAACCCATATTTCCAAGGTTGCTACATAGGAAAACAACCCAAGAACTTTGGCCCACTCACAGGTTCCAGTGTTTCATAAGAGGACCAACTGACCACAAGGGAAGTGGTGCTGCTGCGCTTCTTGCTGTCAAGGCTGTGATGGAACTGAAAGCCTCAGAATGGGAGAGAAAATGTGAACTAGCTGGAATATTTTTAAATAAAGAAAAATCTATTGTGAATATTGTACATAGTGCAGTACTAGCAAAGTTGCAGTCTGCTTCTGCACCTTATTAAGAAAGCACTTACAAAAGGCCTTTTATTACCTTGCTCTACTTAATGGCACATTGAAGGTCCCTCTCCACCTGTATTCTTTCCCAAGGCTATTCTTGCTAAAGTGTCTTTAAAGAATAGAGGAAAGGAAAGGAAGTTAAAACTTTCCATGTGGATTTCATACGTTCTGAGACTGCTTTCATCATGTTTGTTTCTAATCTGCTATGCTTGAATGCCGCGTGGTACAATAGAAAACAAAAAGAAACTTATTACAGAGATATTATGCAAATTCCCAGATTTAAAAAAGAAGAAAAATACTCTAATTCTAACCAGAGCAAGCTTTTTTATTTTTTATACAGGGGAATATTTTATTCAAAGTAAAATTCTAAAGTGAATATAATTTTTTTTAATCTTTTCTACAGCAAAATTTATAATTTTAAGATTCAGTCCTTGGTTATCAGCAGTTATGACATCCTTGTGGCACATTTTTTTTTAATTTTGTAAAGGTGAAATAGCTTTTATGAGCTCATGTAGCAATCAGATTATCCTGTGGATTGATAATAAATATGGTATATAGTTAAATTTTTAATAATCCTCTTGTTTGTCTCTCATTTTTAATCTTTCAGAAGCCCCAGATGGCATGGGTTTGATAGGTGAATGTGACCTCTCAGAGTGAGCAATTAGCCTAAGCTGCCTTTACAATTTCTGGAGCACCCATCCAACAGGATGGGAAGAACTGTGCTTGAGGCAGCTTGAGGTGGAAAGAGCAACTAGAACTTAAAGGTGATTTACTCAAGTTTGGCCTCAAATGTAGAGGTTAGGAGTTGGGGCACCTCTTCAACTGTTGTTCCACGGCTGGGCTTTGAACAAGTCACCTCATGGAAGGGATCTCATCAAAATCCATCCCCCACCCAATGCGAGCTCCACTGTACTTCCCCCATTCCTCATAGATCTCCCTGTGCTTGCAGTTTCTTTGTCTGGAAAAATTTTTTTTTTCAGTTTCAACCAATTAATGAAATGAATGAGAAATCAAATAAACATTGTCCAGAGCTTTCAACATTACTACATGATGGGAAGTTCTGATTCCTGTAAAGCTGTAGCATATCTGAGCAGGGTGCACAACGACTTGCATGGTTGTGGTGGTGGGCAGGCTGTGTCCATTGTGAAGTGCTGTGCACTTTGGGCTGGCACAGGCAGAAGTTGAGAGCACTCATCCTCTTGCAGTTTTTTAAGCTCTTGGATGTGACACAGACTGATTCAGGTATGTAAAACATGTGGACACAGAGTGCCCTTCAGATGTAATTATCATTCTCATACCAGCCTGGCAGGTGTGTGAGCTGAGAGCAGTGTATATGGGGCTGATGAGCAATAGCATGCACAAAAATGGCTGTGTCACAGGGAGATGTGCTAGCTGGCTATTGAAAAGGGAAAGTAAACAGAAGAATTGTGCTGTGTTCTTAACCTGATCCTATAGTTCTAAGTTTCATCGCAGGTCTGCGTGAAACTTGTAATTTTGTCACCCACTGCCCAGTGGCCTGGGAAGACAAGGTTAAAGTTGGGAGGAAGAGGAATGCCCAAGAGTATTTGGAGTGGGGCTAAAGACTTGCAAGGGTTAAAATTATGTATGTAAACTTCTTAGTTTCTGTCCATTTCATTTGGTTGTGCATTTACCTTTCTAGAGGCTCCAGGGCTGGGGCTGAGGCTGAGCCAAGGGCAAAAGTCAGCGCTGAGGGAAAGAGAAAGCTCGGTTGTGTGGAGCTGGGAAGTATCATGCAATGCAAACAAAATGCTGGTGCTCATCTCCTCCTCTGAGGATTATTTAGTCTGTAGACAGAGAGAGTCTCCTGCCCCTGGCCTGGGTTTAGCATTGAATGTTTAGGCCAAGGGAAAGCCCAGAAGTAGGGTTATGGAGGGGTGCTGAAGTATCTTAGAAAGTAAACAGAGCTGCCTCCAGGCTTCTGCTTTCCTGGAGGCAGGGCTGCTATTTCACGTCCACGATGGCTTGCTCTCTCTTCACCGTTCATACCGGTGATGTGAACCACGGGCACATCTCTGCAGGCCTTGAGGCAAGCAGCCGTGTCCTGTGCCTTACATACTGTGAGGGGCAGTAGGTTTTCCCCCTTCCTAGGAGCAGTTTGAAATCCCTGCCACTCACCCACGGCACTGAGAAAGCATCTCAGAGGCCTTGTGCCGTCCTGCAAAACCCCTCTTAATGTCTGGCCTTGCACGAGGGCTCTCTGACCTCAGTCCTGTGTCCACCTGAGAGGGTACACGTTTGCCCTTTATGATGAAATATTTTGAATTTCTCAGTTTCCAAGGCTCACTCTGATGCCTACATGGAACCTGACCCCCAACAGGGCTGCCAGAGCAGAGTGAGGGCTGAGCTGCCTTTTCTGTGTGTCCAGCCTGACTTGCCTTCAGCAAGCCTGGCTGGTCACTGGGGTGGGAAGATGGTGGCCCAAGGGCTACCTGGGGTATACAAATGCTTGTTTGCAAAGTAAGCTACCCCTTGCCAGGAGAAGGATTTGCTGCTCTTAGCATCATCTATCTGAAACTTAGGATAGGCAGCAGGAAAAGGCAGGCACCTCCAGCTTAACCTGTGATTTAAGCTTTACTTAGCTCAAGAAAGTTATGCAGTCACATCTCACCTCTGGTCATTCCATGTGAGAGTCGACACTAGCACACAGATGGCCGGGCAACTTGGCTTGCTCTCCCCTTGATCCTGTGAGGAGGGCAGCTGAGCTGCAAAACCACTGACCCCCAGCCCGCTCCAGTAGCTGAGCAATGGGAGACACACACCCCCTCCACACCCCCACCTTGGGAACAGAGTGTATGCTTGGTAAGTTCCTCTCTTCCCAGGGCTACATGTTTGAAGCATTTCCAAGAGGTATCCAAGCATGGGAGTCACAGCATGTATCCATAACGCTGGTCCATCAAAGAGAGTATACACCTTGCAAAGACAGTGACGCCTCTGCAACGTGCTCAGACCAAATGCACTGCAGGGTGATGTAATGCAACAGAGGGTTTCTTTGGGCTGGGGCATCAGATGTTCGTTCTGAAATCCAGGGTTAAATGGCATTTGTTACCTGTGCTTGCAAAACTGCACAAAGTCATAAAAACCACCCAGCCTTTAATAGCTTAACTGCCAGCTCGGTTCTGAAACACTGGGAACCAGGTGCTGCCTGCCCATTAGCACTGCAAGCAATACCAAGTTAACCTCGTAGTGCAATTCTGTGATGTGCTCAGCTGGCAAGCCTGCAGGAATCTCTGATGGGAGGCTGGGAGGGAGGTAAGGGCCAGGCTGTCTCTGTGCAGCTACCACAATGCTTGTGGCCAAGGCACTGCCCATGCTCTGGCAGTTCAAGCAGACCCCTTTGGGGAACTCAGCTAGGAGGTAGGAGAGAAGTCATCAGGGGAGTAGCAGAACTAGAGAAGATAAATTTGCTTGGGATCTGGGCTGTGTTCAGAGGTGCTTCCCGGGATGGGGGTATTTCCGAAGCTCCCCTGTTTAGGTTAGGGCACTCACACAGCCTCCCTCTCTCCCACCATCCAGTCTCCTTATGAATTTTCTAGTGAAGGGTTGGTTACCCTACACAGCAGCCTCTTCCTCAGTGAGGTCTTAGTGAGAGCTGTCTTTTCTATCTAGGCACTTGTTTTCCCAAACTCTTAGGAACTTTTAATTAGTAGGACATGTCTAGTTGTAGAACAGTTTGGGTCAGGCAGGGAGGGGCACAGGCTGATGGGGTCCAGCATGATGATGTCTCGTATCCTTCGCAAATCAGAGGTTTAGTCCGTGGAGCTGAAGTCTACCTGTGTTATCAGCTGGGGATCTGGCTGCATGAGGTGGTCTGCAACCACAGAGAGCTAGTCTGAAGTTTGATAAAAAGTGAGGAATGGCAGTATTTAGCAAAAAGGAAATCTTAGCACAGGCTCCTCCTGCCTTTGCAAATTTACCAAAGGGGAATCACCTCCCTCTTACTGTGGATGCCTTTGCACTCAGCTATCGCCAATATCCATCACCTGAGCTTGTGTTTCTCACACTTTTCAAAATCACCTGAAGTTAGCCTACCCTCACTTGGAGAAGGAACTGAAGTATAATCTACCCCATGAGCAGAAAAAGAGGTCATGTACAGGGTCTTGGGGATTTAAAAGATGCAAGTCTGAAACAAGGCGAGAGGTTAATTTTACACGCTCTTCTGCTCCCATCCCATACATACATAGTTTACTGAGTGGATGATGCCTCAAGGTAGGAATTCCATAGGAGGAATATATATATACATACATATATGTATATACACCTGTGATAAATATACCTGTGTGTAGGATATGAATTACAGAGAAAGCAGTTAAGGGAAGCTGGGTTGGATCTATCCCCTTGCCCAGGAAAGCTAAGACCAGGCATGTCCTTTTTTTTGCAGGAGAGTTTATGAATTACTGTAAATTTTTTTTTTCTTGATTTGGAAGGGGTCAAGACTACTACTGAAGGACTCCTGTGAAGGTAGGATCACCCTTTCCATAACTCAACTGAAGGTATGGGGGAAATGAAGGAGAGCATAAAAAAAAAAAAAGAATGAATGTTCCCAAGCATAAGTTTATACAGGTGTGCTCATGAGTCACATAATGTTACAATCTACGTTCCTGCTGGACATCCTCCTGGAGCCTGGCAATATCCTCACACACAAAGATATTCAAATCCCATTCAAAAGGACTTAGGTGAGTGTTNTCACCAGAGGTTGCACCATGCACCCAAAACCTCCTCCTCCCCCCTCGCTTGGGGGGAGTCTGTGTAAACCTGGCTCCTGTGAGCTGTGCTCTCCCCCCACCCCAAACTCGGCTGGGGATAACTGAACAATGGGTTTATCTAATCAGCAGTTTGACTTTCAGTTCACAAAGTCCCAGTCTTCAGGGAGGCTTCTTCGGTTGTAGCTTCCTTATAATGAGCAAAATTTTACATCAATGTTTGAGGCATGAACTATTTTCAGTCTCTGACAGTGAGTCAGCTCAAAATTCCCTGGAACCAGGCCCTTACTCTTCTTTTTCCCAGCACGTAGGGATGGCCTCGGTTCCCGTTTGCACTCAGCACTGGCCGCCCCACTCCCCGCGCTGCCTGCACGCATCAGCATCCGGGCAGGCGGGGAAGGGCCCGTGCTGCACAGCCGGCTGCACCCGCACCTCTGGTGGGACTTCCTGGGACGCAGTGGCCGTGCATGAACGCCTCTCCTCCACAGGACTGCAAAATACTTTCACTCTGCGTTAGAATAAATGGGAGAAAGATGTGTCCGTAGGAAGTGTGAAAATTGTCCGTGCCAGTGCACCCTTTGGCTTTCCTCAGGGGTCCTTGGAGTCATCAGGTTTGCTAAAGGGTTTCTGCCTGGGCCAGCAAAAACCAGCTGGGTCTTTATTCCACTCTCACCCAAGATGTGTCTCTTTGTCTCTTCTTTCTCTCCCCCTCTGCTTGCAGCTGGGGCTTCACCCAAATTGAGAACAGGTACTGCTACGTATCCTTTTCTCCAGTCTTTCCCTCCCTGTCACCAGCTTGGGTCAGACAGCTGGTAGGGGAGCCAAGAGGTGGCCAAGGCACAGGGCTGTGTGACGGTGACCTTGGAAGGAGGTGGACGAGGGCCGGGGCTTGGGACACCCACCTCACATCCTTAGATGCCTCAGGGAAACACTCCCTGCCCCTGTGCCCCTTCTGGCATCATCCCTCTTGGTAGTGCAGGTGGCAGGCCAGGTTAGCTTCATCCCTGCTGCCTCAGGTTAGATGCTTTTGCAGCCTGTTAATTACTTTTGCTGATTGCATTTATTACAAGGGGCTAGTGAGGGGGACTGCTGGCACATGTGTGGGTGTTCCTTAAGCCGGAGAGGCTGCACTGTCTCCCTGCTGATGCTACAACAGAAGAAACAGCTCAATGACCTTTCTGGTGAGTGCTTTGAGGGGGATTTCCACCTCTGCAGTAACAGCAGCAGGTGCACGATGTTTCTGTCAACAATAATGAAAATAGCAGTGGGGAGGAAGGAAACCATGGGGACCACAGATGGTGTTTTGCCCAGGACCCCAGACTTTCTGAGGAGGCAAAGGCAGTTGCACAAAGGCTTGGGATGCACAAAATTCAGCTATGGTACATTACAGCTCTTCAAATGGGCTTTTTTTCTGTGTGTGGCAGCTTTAAATAACTCAGCAAAGGCATAGGAAGCCTTATCCGAGTTTGGTGTATTACTTTTTGATGAGTAGCTAATGATAGGTAGCTCCTCCTTTGGGTTAGTTCTGCTCTCAATTACACACCCATGGTCTAAATAATTCAGCAGCAGCTAAAAGGTGTGTTGCCAAGCTTCTCAGCACTGCAACTCCAAGCACTGCCCAGCCTCCTCAGTGAATTTGTGTTCAGAGCTAATTTTGGACTGGTGTCAGAAGGTGATATGTCAGTGGAAATAGCTCCTTGTTTTATACAGGCTAATATTGGTGTAGAGACAGTGGAGAGGAATCTGAGTCACTGTTTTTATGTTAATTCTGTAAGGAGCAGCTCTCCCAGACCCCTGTGCTGTTGCTCTTCTCTGGACAACCCTTGACAGTGCCTGCTGTGGTACCGCCTTCATTCCCTCGCTCACTTGATGTACGGTTTCTCAGCTGATTTATACACCTCACTCCGCCCTTTAAAGTCAGTGCCTTTGCGGATGTTTCTCCAGGCTGTTTCCTAGGAGAAGGTGAACTTTTAAGGTGTCCAGACCCAGGTAGCAGGATGGGGATTTGCCATGGTGCTGCATTATTAACCCCTCACAGTTTCTGCCCTGAAACGTGGGGGAGCAGCAGGAAGTTGGGCGGGTGCTGTGTGCTCGTTTAAAGATGTTATCTCTCACAGTCAATGTTGTCAAGTTTCAGTTTTCAGTAGTATTTTTACTCTCAGGCAGTAATTTTTTCCCCTGCTTTTTTGGGGCGTTTTTGTTGTTGTTGTTGTTTGGGGTTTTGTTTGGTTTTTGTTTTTTTGTTTTGTTTGTTTTAAGAACTTAAAAAATTACTGCCACACAAGTCACTGTAACATTTTAAAGGCCATTTTTGGTTCCTGTCTTTCAGGTCCAGCAGCTGGGATACTTTTCTGAACACGGTTCTCTTGAGGGCAGGAAAATACAGGCACATAAATAGGGGTGTGGGTTTGTTTCTGGTGCAAGCCCTTGAGAGCTGATGGCTGCTAAAGCGAGTTTCAGTGCCTGTGGTGGGCTCAGCCTCAGTGCCCCAGCAGGCTGTGTCACACTTGCAGGTCATGGCATTTGTATGCACATTCAGCCACCTGGGTATCTGTGGGGCTGCTGCTGCAGCCCAGCCCAGCTCCTCCTGCCTTCATTTTTGTTTTCCATTTGGCTTCCCTTCACATCTTTGGTTTCTTTAGCCAGGTTTGAGCCATTTCACCTGTGCACTGTGTGACTCCTTGCAGCTGGAGTCTGCTTCAAATTTCCATTTCCAGTCTGGTCCTCCTTTATCCCTCCTCCCTGCCTGCCTTCCTGCCCTCTTCCCCCCTCATTCTATAGGGCCCTGCCAACCTGCATCAGCCCACCCTCTAATTTTCCCCAGCTGTATGACTCGGTGCTTTCATCCTCTCGTAAGTAGCCTCCAGCAGTGCTCTGGGCATCTGTAGGGAACACTTCGATGCTGTACCACTCTTGGGGCAGTGTGCTGGTTTTGGCTGGGGCCAAAGTCTTGGACTAAATGAACTTAATGGACATTCTGTGGACGCTTTATGGACATTTAATGGACATTTTGCAGGGGTGGTCCTAAGGGAATGATATGTATGTATTTTATCAAAGGATGGGAAGGGGATGGTGGTTAATTAGGGTGTACTGGATTCTGTGGGACCTAAGCATGGCATAAATGGTGTGGGATAAGGAGTGAAGGATGTGCTGGTTTTGGCTGGGGTAGAGCTGATTTTCTTCATAGTACTAGGAGGAGGCTGTGTTTTGGATATGAGCCAGAACTGCCCATTGTGCCACCTGAGCCTTTTTGCCTCCAGCGGACAGCCACACGATGAAGAGGATAAACCAATTCACGTGGATGACCTAAAATATATCATGGGGCAGCCCTGAGTCACCCATGTGGGGCTTTGCCCTGCCCCAAAACACTGCCCTGCTCCTCCCAGTGCAGCACATGGAGCACAAGCTGGGGGGTGTGCACCCACCCACCACCCACCCACACAGCCCACGTGCCCTCAGGGGTGCTGCACCTTCCCATGGGGTGCTGCAGCTCCCCACTGTGCACAGCCACATCTCTGCTGGCACGAGAGCAGAGGACCCTGCAGACAATGCCATTCAAAATGTCTTTCCCTAAAAGCTGTTTCCCTGAAGGCTTCTGTTGCCCCAGCACATGTGGCGTGACTCATCCTTGTATTTGCACTTTTTGCAGCTTCCTTTGGCTTTTGCCATACTTTGCTGGAGAAAATGAGGTAATTCCTGTTTTGCTGGAAGGCCTTACAGTGCCATGGCTCAGTGCATTTTGGGAGAATGTTTCTACTCTGGTGACTGCTGTTTGGAGACACAAGTTTCTTGGTATCACAGAGAGACTTTATGAGCATTTGATGTTTATTGGCAGAGGAAAATTTACAGGGAAAATGTAAAGGATATGCACAAGCAAAGCTGATACAAGACCTCTTTGTGAGCATTTCAAAGGGTTCTTCCAAAATTAATTACATAGAATTAATTATATAGAATAATAGAATCTCCTGAGTTGGAAGGGACCCACCATGATCATCGAAATCCAACTGCTGGCCCTGCAAAGGACAGCCCCAAGAGTCACACCATGTACCTGAGAGCATTGTCCAAGCACTTCTTGAACTCTGTCAGTTTTGATGCTGGGAAGTCTGTTCCCATGTCCAACCACCCTCTGGGTAAAGAAACTTTTCCTGATATTCAACCTAAACCTCCCCTGATACAGCTTCATGCCTCTCCCTTTGGCCCTGTCACTGGTCACCACAGAGACGAGATCACTGCCTGACTCTGCTTCTCTTCACAAGGAAGTTGTAGACCACAATAAGGTTTTCCCTCAGTCTCCTCTTCTCCAGGCTGAACAAACCAAGTGACCTCAGCCACTCCTCACACGGCTTCCCCTCCAGGCCTTTCTACACAGAATGAATAGTTCTAAAATTAATTGTGTGTAGACGTGGCACTGAGGAGCATGGTTTAGTGGTGGGCTTGGCAGTGTTTGGTTAATGGTTGGACTTGATGATCTAAGAGTAAAAGATTCTATGACTAAAATGTAAGTGCAAACTTTCTGAAAGAAAAAAAACCTGAAATATCAGTTTAGGATCAGTTACCTAGAGATCAACAACCCACTCTGCCATGCCTGGTGGGCTTGGCAGTGTTTGGTTAATGCCTGCGCACCCACATGCCCTGTGCCAGGCTGAGCACACCCCCCCTTGGGGAATGGGATGCACCCACATGTCCCAGCCAGCTCCTGCCACAGCGGGAGGGTGTCAGCGTGGTGCTCCCCACCACTGGCACAGCAACTGGTAAACGTGAGCTGGGAAGTTCAGGACACTAACAGCAGGGCTTCCTTCACACAGGCAGGTGGCTGCCTCTGCTGAAGTTATCCTCACCTGAGCCTGTTCTTTTTATGGTTTTACACTTTCAGGTTCCAGATGGAATAGAAGAGAAGCAAAACCAGAGCAGCACAATAAATAGTAGGGAATTACATTTATGGCAAGTCCACATTTATTAATGGGAATCTGGTTAACTGGGTTCTAAATTCTTTTACTTAAATCTCTTAAGTTTCCATCTGAATAAGGCCTGTAAAAGCAGACAGATGATACTAAATCAAGTTCACTGCATGCTTAGCTGCAGGAACAAGTTATCCTTTCCCACTGATCCACTCTGACTGTCTGCAGCAAATGCTAATTTGAGGTAACATAGCCTTGATGAAGGGAAAAAAGGGGATTAGCTAAAGGAACATCCACCCCAGTGACTCAGGGTGATGTGGTTTTTATTTAGATGCTTAATTAACCAAAAACCATCTTCCTGTGTAAGACGCTTCTCGCTGCTCTGTGGGACTCAGAGTGTTCAGGTGCAGGACAGCAGTATCCAAGGCTGCTTTGTTAGAATTATTGCCCCTCTCATTCTCTGTGCACATAATCACCACAGTCCTGCCAAGCTGGAACAATGTCCCAGGTGAAGCCAACAGGATGTGCACTGGCTTCCCTTCCCTTGGCAGCAACACAAACAGCCCCAGCAGCACACCAGGAGCTGGTGCCTGTGGCCAGATGCACACTGCCCAGCAGCGGCTGGCACCCTCTAGACAAGAGGTGCTTTTCTTTTTCCTGTGCTCAATGACACACAATGCCAAGCCACTCAATTGCCTTACAAAAGAAAGCCTGCTTTCTGCAGGCATGAAGCTCCCTGGGTTATTTTGGTCATCCTTTGGATGTTTCTTTATGTGCTAACTTGAAGTAAGTTGTTACAAAGATAGGCTTCAGCTTGAAAGCACAGTGTGAGGAAGAGCAAGCTGCCTGCCCCAAGCCAGTTGGCCCCAGTGGAAGAGGTGAAGGCCATCAAGTTTGACAGTCAGGTTATCAGGTACAGCTCCAAAGCGCCCAAACGGATCTAAACCCTGCTGGAGACCAAGGATGGAGGAAAGTGTGCTTGAGGGTTTCTGGAGAAGTGCTGTCATGGGGTCTGGGGAAGGATGTCCTGCCCGCTGCTGCTTTTTCCAATGGCTTTTGTTGATCTGGAGACAAGAACATGGTTTGTCCCTTAGGGCTACAACAGCTCTCATGGTATATCCCTTAAGGTGTGCTAAGTAACTCCTCAAGCTCCTCACAGCAACGATATCCTCCAGGATATCCCCACATCAGCTCAGATGCTGCTGCCTGGGGTGCAGATCCTGAATGGCCATATCCTGATGTCCAGAGGGCTCAGACTGTGGGAACTGCTGTAACTCACAAGCCAATTGCACTTTTCCTAGACACCTCTCCCTGCAGCAAACCAGCTCTATTCAACCAAAGCTCAGGTCACCCTTCTGAATGCTGTGTCAGTTTGAAAAGAGCGGGGACCCTCTTTCTTAGAAGTGTAAATCATGCTCTTGGGTAAAAATTTTTGCCAAATTTATGCTGAGAATTTTATCTGCCTGATAAAATTTATATGCATTGGTTGAGGCCAGTTCTTCTGGATTTTAGTCAGAGGCCAAACTGATAAAGACCTTACTCTTAGCAATGTCTGTGGCCTTCGGCTTGGTTTGAAGATCTTTTACGTGCTCCTTTATTGTAACAGCAGCACCTTTCACAAAGTTCAGAGTCCTTCATTCAGTCAGTAATGTCCTTCAGCTGACAATCTGCACACCTTCTAACACATCCAGAAAATGCCAGTAGCTGCTTTTGCTGCAGTGCTGCCCTGGAAACTCACACATGATTGTTTCTCTAACGGGAGCCCTACACCATCTATCACCTCTGCTTTCCAGGATCCAGGGCAGAGCCTGCCCACCTTGTTCCCAAGCTGCCTACCTTCATGCTTACAAATAAAACAGTATAAATATTTCAGAAACTTTTTTAAAAAATGAAATATTATTCCTCTCTGACCCCATTTCTATTTAAAATCATGCCAAACTGGGTGTCTCCTGCAAATATGGGTGCAGTTATTGTCAGATGGGCAGTATTGCCCGACAGCATTGAGCTCAACTCCATTTTTGTCACGATTGGGCAGCAGTTTTCCGTAAGTCCAATCACATCTTCCACTGAGACTGCACTCTCATGCTGTATTTGTACATCTCTGGTAGGTGTTTCTGCTCAGCTTGGAGTGAAACTCATTTTTTCGCTGCTTTCCCTGACTGAGTAAATATGTACTCAGTGCCATGACATTGTTCTTTGGGCTTGGGCTGTTTCCAGCTGATTAATTATTACAGCTATGGGGTAGTTTTTACAACAGGAGGACGGGGATGTGCGTCAGATTGCTGGCCTGAATGGACCAGTATCCTGTCTCCAAGATTTTGGACAAGTATTTGGACAAGGTTTTTGGAGCCAGGGCAAGGTTAGAGTGAATTTGTCCTTGGTAAATCCCCCCACCATTTGCTAATCAGGATTCTGGAGAGTTTATGAGCTGGAGGCTGTATCCAAATACTTATTTAATCCCAGTGGACACACCTTGCACAAATGGGCACTCTAATATTCCCTCATGATGAGTTTCTTCATCCAGATACATGTTGTGTAAAAAAGCACTGCTCTTCAACTGCTTCAGAGCAACTGCCTGATAATTTAAGCGTAAAACAAGCATTCTGATTTTGTCAGATATACAGGCTAGGAAAGTGATGACATGCCCTGTAAGTTCACATTTCCCAGAACCATGCATTCACGTGGTTTGGGCACAGTTAAATCTCAGTTACCTGGACAAACGCATTAGCAAGGGACAGTGTTCAGTGACACTCTTTGGGCACACATTACTGGTCCCACCTCTGCAGGAGCCCAGATGAGACCTACAACAACTGGGTTTAATGGGTCACCAAATGGAGAAAGCAGTTGCCATTCCTCAGCAGTGCTCCCAGGAGAAGGGCACTCAGGAGGTGTGCAGGGCACCACAGCACTGTGGCCCTGATGACTTCCCAGGGCACCAGCCTGAACTGGGGCTGACCATTGTTTAAGGGACCCACAGCACGGACTTGAGCAGCATAACCACACTGAGAGACTAAAAACAGCAGCTGGCTGATCAGTGCTGTGCTAGGAGCGCAGGGTTTTGTATGAAAGGTGTGTTGGAGGAAGCACTGCCGATGCTGGGAGGCTGCTGGGGTGAGCTCAGGTGAGCAGAGCTTTCCAACTTGAGCAGCTCAGCATGAGCCACTGCATAACCCATCCCTGCTGCTTCTGGAAGCATCCTGGAGCTGCCTGCCATTGTGCTCCCTGCCCGACCATGGGCTACGGCGCTCTGCAAAGAGACAGAGCATGCAAATGTCTTGCACATCTGTACTTCCAACCATGCAAAGAAAAAAAGCCCATTGTGTCCAATGAACAAACCTATATCTGAGGTTATTTAAAAAGCTTTTCTTTCAGACCGTCGTCTGGTTTTCACTGGGGAGCGTCAGTTTCTTTTAAAGAGGAAGTGAGTGCTTAGAAAGGATTTGGTTTTGCAGTGAAGGGGAATTTCAGGACACTTGGCCATAGTTCGGCCTCACTTTGCCTCATTCAGAAAGCCCTGTGTTCAGCAGAGCTGTGTGCTGAGCATCCCTCCCAGCCTGCAGGGTGGCTGCAGCCAGAATCCCCTCCCCTGGCAGCCCGGGGGCACACGGCTCACCCCTGTGCAGAGGTGTGCCTGCACACAGCCTGTCTCGGCAGCGCCAAGGGCAGCAGGCTGTCTTCACCTTTTACTGCTTGATAAAAAGCAGAGATAAACGAGAAGTTTCTAAGGTGACAAAACGGGCCTGGAAACAAGTGCCACTGTCAGTCAGGGGCCATACATGGTACCCTGTTCTTGGGGATTCTTGCAAGCTTTAGCCAAAGCCTAGACTTGACAGGGATGGGAAGGGGGAGGAGAGGAAGGCAATATTGACTGCTTCTCTGTCCTTCTCTTTGGCTGCAGACTTCTTCCACCCTTCCTTTCCAACTTGAGTGAAAGTGGCCACTGGGTTGAGAAGCTTTGAGAAGGATTTACTAACTGCTATGCCACGTGCTTCTCCACAAACCTGGCAGAATGTTTTTTTTTTTCTTCTTACTCACAGGCTTTTCAAAGAAATAAACACAGGTAATTGGTTCTAACCAGAGATTTATTTCATCTCATTGCCTCACCTATACTTTGACCATTTCATAGCGGATGTGGATGAAATGCTGTTTCATTACACAGGAATTCCTCACAACTGTGTGGAGAGTTCCCACCATCCACCCTCACCTCCCATGCCAGCGGTTTGCATGTGTGCTGAGCCAGGGTGGCCATGGAGTCCGTGCCCCGACGGATGCTCCTTGTGCCCTTGGGAGCTGGCAGTGAGAAGGAGCGTGCTGAACAGCAGCTGATTCCCAGGCTGTCTGCTGACAAGTGACCCTCAGGGCAAGGCCAGCACGGGGCTGAGGAGCAGGGGTCGGCTCCCTCCCGACAGCCGTGTCTGGTGTTGCTCAGTGCAGGGGCTGCCTGGGCACGGCACGGGACAGCGGAGCGCTCGCCTCCCCTCCCCTCCAGCAGCGCTTTGCACGGACCTGCTGAATGGAGGCGAGGAGAAAAGAAACAGGAACTTCTTCTTGGAATCATGTCATCCCAAAACTGAGAGAAGAAGTAAAAGTTAAATAAAAGGGACTGTTTTTAGCAAAGGCTGTTGAACTTCCTAACCTCGCAGTGAGCAGTTCCCATGCTGCAGTCCTTGGAGGCACGGCTTGATGCAATGCAACAGTTTCAGCTTCTTATTTCCGGTCACTGACTTGTCTTAATCACCAGCTGGCACTATATGAAACATTCCCTTGGTGTCTTCTGATGCAGAGGCAAATCTCAGACTACCTCTAGAGTGAAATTTAGCAAAAAATTATTAAAGTCTCAGTTTCTGAGTTACTAGGGAAGCATTAGATGAAAGTAGGTGCAGCTTTCTACACCCACTGTGGTTAGTATGCTGTATCACATACTTATCTTAGCCCAAAAAAGAAATAGCACCTTGACTATTTTTCTGTGCCTGCATCCCTCAAAAAACTCTGGCACAGTAGAAGTGTGGGCCTGATTTTCAGATGAATGGTTCATACAATTTTCACTTATGAAGGCCAAGAGCAGCGTAGTGGGAACTCATACCAGACTTTCAAAAGTGAGTGGGTGGTAAGGTTGAATGGCAAGTCAGGAAAATTTTAGCAGCAACTCTAATGCAAATTTAGCTTGAAATTCTATTAAACTCTAGGAAGACAACATGTTAGCAGGTACCAGTGACCTCACAGGTATCACCAGGCACTTGCCAACTCTGCTCCAGTGTGAAAAAGACCCTGATATTTCCTTTTGTTTCATCATTGCATCTCCCAGATGTGATCAAAACCAATTTTGATCAAAAGAGGTAACCTTTTTTTTTCAGATTGCAAAAGGGGAAAAAATGGGGTAACCACAAGCATTGTTCTGTAGTGTATATGACTAATCCATGAAAGATGCACGGAGTTACAATTTCTGTGGGAAAACAAATGAAAACTGTGCCATGCTCCCCCATAGCTTCCATAAAGAAAAACTTCAGCGTGATCCAGGGCTCAGAAAGCAGTGTCTCCTCTCAGAGACAGACTCAGGATAAAGAGTTTCTTGAAATATCAGTGAAAAGTACTGTACTGGGCACTTGATAAGCTTCCCATCCTCAGGATGATATTCGCATCTGTTGCTCTGGGAATAACAAAACATTTCATATTTCTTAGACAAAACTAGGCTAAGATGGAATTATAGCTGGGAGCAGATTAATAAACTCCAAGTAAAACGTATCACAGGATTGTAGCAATTATCTATCAAAACAAAGTATGTTAAAACTCTAGAAAAATCAGATTTGCAGGTAAATTTAAATGGAAATGTAAACACATGAACACAGAGACACAGAGGCAGCCAAGCATGGCAGGGATGATGGTGCCTCTGTGAGCATGGCGGCAGTCCAACCCCACAATTTCGGGACAGCACCTCATGGGATATAACCTGCTTCATCTGCTGTGTTCAGCTGAGGGCCCTGGGGCCTTGTTCTTACACAGTTTTACCTCCATTTAAATGAATGTATGTGTGGAAAATTGTGCTGATTTGTTTTTATCAGGTCTGGATACTATCCTGGAACCCTTTCCCCTTAGTTGGCATAGACATTAGAGTACGTCAGTCCAAAATCCCAAATTAATTATTAGTTCTAGAAAAGGTCAGCTACAGCAGCTTTATACAGGAACTATAATTATTTAAATGTTCCCTTCATTTATGTGGTCCAATGTGAAAAAAGAAACTGAACAACAGAGCAAAGTTTTAGAGTTAGTCACCCACTGCCAAAAGAGGTATCAAGACATACCACATAATTGCCAAGCTTCCTATTATAAAGGTGTATTTATTAAAAAAAAGGATTTAAAATTACTTCCACCAAACTTTCTTACAGTCCACCAAATCACTTCAGCCCATCCTTGGTCTAATGGAAATTCTCATGTGTTGAGCATTAAATGCATGCCTTTGTGCTTGGTAGCATGCTGGCTTGTCAGAACAAGCACCACTATGGCAAGTGGGCTGGTACTGGTGGCACTGGTGCTACTGAGAGAGAGCTGCAGGACTCAGAGGCAGCTGGTTCAGATGGGGATATCACACACTGTTCTTTCCTGGAGATGGCCAAAATTTTAATTTCTTACCAGACATTGTATTTTATCATACACTGTAGAAGGTTCCTGTGTGACTTGTTCTAAAAGTCCTGAATACCCCTCTATGTACTGAAATAAGGAGCAGATTACATCCAAATAATACTGAACAAACTTGTTAGCAACATTCGAATTGTACTGAGTATGCTGTAAATGTGGGAGGAGAAAATACAGGATTTACCACGTAATATAGCCCTGGAAATTTCATAAATAGTAGGACTAATTGATCTTATTGAACACTAGGTTATTTCCAGGACCATGACTGTAAATGCACTTGCTCATATCCAAATGTTTCTATCCAACTGGACCAGTGGTCCATTTACAATACAAACCTGCATCGTGTGGCCAACAATAACAGAACAGGGCTGGCCCAGTTCTGGTCCAGTCCCAGCCACAGCCCCCTCAGAGGGGAAGTGTGCAGAGGATGGCTTGGGGGTCCGAGCACATGGTGATGAGTTGGCAAACCCTTTCTGTAACGAAAGAGGCAGTGGTGGGGAAACATCCTGCAGGAGGGGGAAATCTAACTCAGGAAACTGCCCTTATGGATGAGTACAGCTGCTTGCCTTTGGTGGCAGGTGTTACCTGAAGCATTAAAAATTACCCCAAAACCAACAACAAGGTTGTACTGTGGCACTCCACCCTCCATCAAGGATTCCTTCTTCCCACAAAGATAATTTGTGATGCCTTGAACTTGGCGTCATGCTTCACTTTGCAGAGAGTAAGGCCGATACCCTTTGCAGAGCATGGCTGGCTGAGCATAGCTAAGATTGATCAAAGAGCCACAGATAGCTGTGTCTCAGTGTCACCACAGGGCTTTGGCACAGCAAAGCACATGGCAGAGAATAAAACAAAATTCTTCCTCCAGCTGCAGAAGTAACAGGTTGAGGCTGGACAAGAATACCTTGCAATTTTTCTTTCATCCCTTTCTGGCAAGGAACAGCTTCCTTGCCCATGAAGTCCTACCTTCTTCCACCATATCTGCTTAAAGAAAACCTAAAACAAACAAACAAACAAGCAAACCCACCCATCCCCAGAAGAAAAAAGCGCCACCAGCAACCCAAAATAACCAAAGAAGCAAATCCTAAACTTAAACAAAAAGAATGGGGAGACACTGATGCAACACAGCTGAAAGACACAAGGTTTGGCTGCCACTGCTCAGGAAAGCTTGCCAGCCAAAATGCAGCTCTGCATGCTGTTATAGCTCTTCACCTCATGGCATCAGGCCTTGAAGGCACCAGTAGCTGAAGTCACCTTGGAAGAAGGATGGCTCCCAGTGGCAACATGCTCTCAAGCCAACAAGGGCACCAAGTTAAACCTTTCAGCTGCAACCCCACTCCCTAGGCAAAGGCCAGGGCAGAGAGGAGGACTGTCCCTGGCTGCTCCATGGCCGGCCATATCTCCCTTTTCTTTGCTCAAACTTTCTAGCTGTTCAGTGTAATTTCTCCATAACCCGGTCTTTCTCTGCAAAAAATGCCATCAATATCAGAGGTATGTCCTTGGTAATCTGTTCCCCACATCTTTCTGTGTCTTTCTAGTGGTCTCCATACCACCATAAGACCCTGCCTTACCCCGTCGTTAGCTTTCTCAGCATGCTGCCACATTGACTTTTGTATAAATTTATAAAGCAGTTATATCATCTCTTCATTTTAAAAAGCAGTTATATCCCTCTGATATTCATGCGACGATAGATACCAAATCTCTTATTTTCTGTTGTCCAGACCCAGCTTACAATTGGTTAGATGACATGCCTAGTTATGGCTCCCTCACCCAAATATTTACTCTGGGCTGTAGTTACCAACAGCAGTCCCACCTAATTCATATCTAAGGAGCCAGAACCACCAGCCATGCCCCCAGCTCCAGTTCTTCCCGTGGACAGAGAAATAACCTCTCCCCCTCACACAGGGATATCTTTAACCCCAAGACTGTAAATAAACTACTTTGAGGTTGGAGTTTCATGTCATTTTTAGGTCAGACTGAAAAATGCTTCTAGTAGCAATAAAAAACCTCCCCACCCTCCTTTCATTTCAGCTAAGTTTAAAAGGGATCTTGTCCAAGTTGTTCATGTAAAAAACCTCTCACTCCTCTCTCAAGTGGTTTGATGAGGTTTTACATCTCTATCTGATCTGCAGGGATTTTTTCTGGGCACGTACATAGCGCCTGCTGTCCCTGGGGCAGGTAAGCAGAGCTGCTTCTTGACTGTTGGGCTTCGCTTCAGCTCCTTTCTTAGAAAGTACAAGCCATGCAGGAAACCTTGCTGAAAAGTCACTGCACGCCTCAGAAAGTGAAAAACCTGCTCTTGGGCAGGGCCTGAAAGTCTGACTGTTAGCACCGCGCTCCGAAAGCGCAGAGGCGACGGAGCTCCCCGCAGGCCTGGGGAGGCAGTGGGTGGATGCAGGGGGGCAGAACAACCCAGTCCCACCCCTCTGGCCCCCTGTGGCTTCACTGTAAGCAATTAGTCAGTAACCATCGTGCAGTTTAATCTCGTATTATGTTATGCAGCAGAGACAGTTTAAAAATAGGTTTCTTGGTGCCAGCCCAAGCTTCCCATCCCCTGACAAGTGTGTCGGAGTCTGGCTGTGATGGACATGGAGGCAAGAGCTTTGCTCAGCAGAACACAAGCTGAGCAACTTTCTCTAACTAGTTTCTGCAGATATTTTGAAGGGTGCCAGGGAAACTGCTGCTGTGGATTCATTTCACCTGTATTCTGGAACGGAAATTTATCTCTAACAAAAGGGTACAGGGAAAAAGAAACACAGGGGCCTGCACTACTGCAAGCTCTTTGACAAAGTGGATTTAGATGCAAAGCAGGTGTGCCATGGTCTGGACCAGAGTATACAGAAATGAATCGTGACAGCAGCAAGTCCTCTCCAAAAGTCCTCAGATGAGGTGTAAGGAAGAATCAGGTATGGCTGCCCTGAGATGGGAGCATTTCCATCCCCCCCTCCACCAAAACATTTTTACCATTTCTGTTTTCAGGCTGTGCTGCTCAACTTTTGCAGAAACCAAGTTCTTGTCCCATAGCCCAAGGACAACTTACGGTTCCCTCGTGGGCTGAGTGTTCAGATCATTCTGGCAATGCATGTCCCCATGGGAAGGTTATCAGAGAGTACTTGTTTTTGCCATGCAAGTGTGAGACTACCCCATGACCCACTGGCATGCACCAAAACCAGTATACAGTTTGGGAAAACTGGAGTTTGCATCAGACTGACTTGAATCAGACAGTTTAATGAGAACAACTCACAGACACTGCCTGTTCTTTCTGCCTTCCATATCACATAAAGGTTTGCAGATGGTTTACGAGATGTTACAGTCTGTGCTCTGACAGCTGCAAGATGTTCAGGTTGTTTATAGAGACTAGAAGAGAACGAATTCAGCCCTGGCCCCTTCCCCACCTACATGTGAAGCTATATGTGGAACAAAGTGTCTAATGTTTGCACTGAACCCCACTTCCACTTGCAGAGCTGAAGACAGGAGGAAACAAGAGCAGAAGACTGCAGGACCTGAATATAAGCACAGACGTTCACTGAGGCTTCTTTCAACAGCCCGCTCTGCAATACAGCCTCAACCTTTTCACTGTTATTCTGATCAATACTTCTTTCTGACATGATCTTACTGGGGAAAAAAGGCACTTCCTGAGGGGATCTACAGCTGTGCATCCAGAACAGACCCACTAAAGTATCTGTAACCTCAACATGACAGAAAAAACTTTGCTCTGCCAACACCAGCCCTTCTCGGGCTTGTCATCACTTGGCAATTTTTAGTGTTCAGACACGCTGCTGACAGAAATTGTGTGAGTTGCTTAAACAGGAGAATCTGTGCTCTGGATAATGCCAGTGAATCATCATCAAAATTCTGGGAAAAGGTTTTCACCAAGGTTAGCCAACAGAGCTGTAAAGTCACCTACCTCAGAGAAAAACGTCACATTTAAAGCAGCAGAGGGGAAAAGTCCTGGCTAAGTGAGGGAAAGGCTTCAGAATTGACATTACTCTCTGAGGGAAGGGATAACTATCATGTGCACTTTCATTTGCTGTGAAATAAATTAGACACAGCAAACAGCAGCATTTACAGAGAATTCTGCCTGGTCCTGCAACAGCTATGAAACCCAAGACTGCCAGAAAAGCAAAATCTGGAGCTTCTGCTCAGTGTGTGCTGAAGGAACTGCTCCAAGCTGCTGTCTCTGATGGGTCAGCCTTTCCCTGCCACAAGGTGTGCCAAAAGCTGACACTGCATTGTGAATGTTGGTGTGGCTGAGGAGCTTCATCTACAGCTGAGATGACCTAGCTGGCTGAAGTAAGAGCAGTGATGTCTGAAGGCTTGTGTTTCATCTTCCCAGAAAAGGTGCTTTGGTGATCAGGAGCCTGCCAACAGGCTGTCCTGCTCTGGAGCAGGTTTCTTGCGACACAATGGGGCATGCAGAAAGCCTGGAGAGAATTCTCTCTCCTGGACTAAAGGAAAAAGCGATTTTCACAGTTTCCAGGAATTAATGGTGATTGGTAAGATCAGCTAGGTATATTTTCATGAACATTATGTTAAGGACATCTGAGAAGAGCAAAATGTGATTGAAGGCACATCAAAAGAGTGGCTCAGGATTTTGTAAGGGGCACAGCTTCTCTTGGGACTCTGACAACAAAATAAAGATAAAATATAACAAACCAGGACCTCATCTGACTTCAGAGCAACTGAAAGGTCCACATGGAATCTTGAACCACTGAGGTCAGAGATAGATTTCAGGGCACTGTATGGCTGAAGCCATGAAGAAGTGTTACAATTAAGAGACCGCAGAGCATATTACCACTGCCCACGTTAGGGATCATGCTGCAGAGATCAGAAATGGCATAACAGGCAATGAGCTAAGGTCTAAAGTTTTGCCTTTGTGGGTTCTTAACTCAAAACAAGTGCAGGTCCTGGATTCCAGGAAAAAAATGGGTGGGGAAGGGGGAGGGGAGGGGAAAGGGGAGGGGACGGCAGGGAACGCTGGGGAAGAAGACAGGAGGGGAGGGTTTGAAATCTAACTCAAGCAAATCCAATGTACTGGTTCTAAGTTAAAAGCATAAGAAAAGTACAGTCTAGAGTTACAAAGATCAATGCATTTATCTTTATGTTATTTGACTGGGGAGGCCCAAAAATTCAGATGCACAAGGCTCCTGTTTTTATGTCATAGTTATGAATTGCTATGATATGTTATGTTATGTTGCTATGTTATGTTACGTTACATTACATTACATTACATTACATTATAGGATATTGCTATGAACCATGAACATTTTGTTCACTTTGGCACTGAGCAGATGGCAAAAGACTGGAAGGGATTCAAACAACAGTAGACATGATTTAAGAGATGCTGGAAGAACTGGCTTGAGAAACAAGCAAACAAATGTAAAACATGACGAGAAATGGGCTAGAGCTCTTTAGAGAGTATAAAACCACTGAGAGAGGAACTATTTAGTTTTATAGAACAGAATATAAACAAAATGAATGTACTATGAGTAACGAAGAGCTCTGCAAAATTAACACTAGCTGGTCTCACTGCACTGATTTAAGTTACCAGTCCTTTTTCTTGCATCTCAGCTCCAACAGGGGCAGCAGCAAGACAGGCAGTGCAGCCTCCCTTCCCCTGGCAGTCCACTGCACGGTGGATTTAAATCCTCACTTCTTCCAGGCTAGAAGTTCACACCAAACCGGCGTGAGTTTGGGTGGCCAGTGCAGATCTGTTGCCATTGATACTGCCCCAATATCTCCAGCAGTGCAGGGATGATGAGGATACAGTGGTTGGCAGCTTCCACAGCTACCCTAGCAAGAGCTCCTTGTTGCTGTGAGTAACCCCCAGCAGCAGCTTCTCTGTGGGGGCCTTCAATAAATCCGTATGGAGGTGAGGTAACAGAAGCAAACACCTTGACCTGGTGCCCCACACCAGAATCCCTCTTTTCCTTACTGCCAGCTCCATTATGAACTGTACACGACTTCCCTTGCTCCTTACAGCTGCCTGGCCAGCAGCTTCTGGGCATTGCTTTCCCCTTTGACCACATTACCTGCAGTGCATCGACAGCCCAGTGAGCCCCAACGACTTCAGATGATCTTTCCCGCTCCTTCACAAGCCCTGTGCACAGCAGGAGAGAGGACCAACAGGAGGGGTGGGCTGCCTCTTCAGAGAAGCCCACTTCTTGAACTCCTGGGTGCTGCCTTTGGCTTTATTCACCTTCATGACATGCACATGCACAGAGAGCTGGCAGCGTGTCGAGCACCCTTGCAGCTCCACCCCCTCCCTTTCTAGCACTCATCCCTATTTCCAAAGCAGGCATAAAGTTGAAGACGCCCATACTGAGCCCATGCAAAATATTTCAGCCCATTCACGTCACATTTCCTGTGAGGCATGGCTTGCTCCCAGCTCGTGGCCCTTTGTGGGATGCCTGCAAGTGACCAGAGGGATGCTGGGCCCCCAGTGGGATGCCTGCCCTTGCACCCATGCACCCGTGCACTCCCAGCCCCATGCACTCATGCTCCAGTGCAGTCATGTACCTGCACACCATACACCCACCCACCCATGCACCATGAATCCGTGTGCCTGGGAAGCCACGGCAGCTCCTGCCAGCGCTGCTGCAGCGCTGTTTGCTGCCTCCACTTCAGTGGCCATGGCAACTGTTGTTGTGTAATGAAGTGTTGCCAGGATCCAGGCCAGGAGCAGAGCTTCGTAAAGGAAATGAAAAATAAAAAAAAATCAAACCATGGAAAGGCACGATGTCAAGCCAATGAAATCCAAGTTCCCCTTCTGCCTGGCGTCACACACACTTTTCCACGCTGGCCCCTGCAATCCAGCCTCGCCACAGCTGACCCAAGGACCAGCAGCTGAAGAGTCACTGTTCAAACCAGTGCATGTGGTTATTTGTGCTACTTTCTCCTAGTGATAATCAAGAACAAATTGTGTCCACCACCCATCTAGCTGTTCTTTAAGGAAGTGGTTCAGACAATGAAACACATCTTACTGAGCATCTAAGCCAACAGAACAAGCTACCTACTGCAGGACACCAGGCTGGAGCAGCTTAAATACTTGTTCTTTTGACCCAGAATTGTTTGCATTTCCTTTGCTGGAGACCCCTTTATTGAAAGAAGAGGTGTTTTCAGAACTGCCAGAGCTTGAAGGTCTCTCTAGGTTTGTCACCATGAGGGGCAAATTCACCAAGGAAGCAGGAGGCCTACATCAGGGATGCCTGAGCCCTTTCTGAGCCAGCCAGTTCAGATGCAGGAACCTCATCCCTGCTATGGTGAGCCTTGCCGGGCCAGGGGTGTCCCAAACAAGCATGTGGGAAAGGCACTGCACCCTACAGGGCTGCAACTCAGCTGGACTTTGCCTGGGTGATTCCTGAATGCCTCTCATTGCATAACAGGACAAAAGGAAAGACAGGCACTGGACAGGGAAACTCACACATATTTTTTAAAAAAACAGAGGGTGGAAAAGCAGGAACAGAGGTGAAGGAGCAAGTGTTAACTTCCAGCCTTTAATCCCTGGATCCAACAAGGGCATTTCATCTCCGCAGCCTGTAGCCAGGCTGGCCTGCCAGAGTGAGAGTTTGGGAGAATGAGAGGGAAATGCAGAAGGAAGGCTGTTTTCTAAACAAGGGAAGGGGAAATTGCCTCTGTCCCCAGACAGAGTAGAAATATGAGGAAATGCTATGTTTGCACTGGGCAATTTCTGTTTTTCTCTCAGGGTTTTCAGTCAACACTAGCCTTGGTAACTGGTGTCTGTGAGCTAAACTCTCTGGGACAGCAATGCTGTGAGGAGAAAAAACACTAATGGAGCTTTAAACTACTTGCAGAAAGTACCCTGGTGAGTGCTGTTTCCCTGCCACTGGTTTCACTCACTGTAAAACCCAAAGTGCCCCATCTCAGTCCGAGCTCAGGAAAGCCCACAGCTCATAGCTTCTTCAAGGCAGCAGTCATAGATGCTTTCCCTCATCAATGGCCAGTCTTCCCTGGCAGGATCCTTCAGGACAGCCTCAGCCTGCGGGAGTTGGGGGGGCAGGGAAGGGGCAGCTAATGGTCTCCAGGACATGTTAGCCGCCTTCTGTCACACCTGGGACAAGGGCAGGAACTCCGGGTGAAAGTTTTCACCCCTTAAAATGTGGCTCATTTTGGCTTGTAGAAATGCATGTTTATTACAAAAGGGAGTTTGCGCAAAGACTCACCCAAAGAGAGCCCACTCTTCCTTTCCCCCCTTGCCACTGCAATGCCACAGCTCCCTCCCTGCAAGGGTGAAGGTTGCTGGCGCTGCTCAAGGCTCTCCCAGTCTCTCCAAGGATTTGCAGGAAGGCGTTTGCAGCTCGGAGCAGATGCACTCGCGTGTTTGGGCTGACATCTAGTGTCGGTACGGACGGGGCCTTTCCTCCCAACATGAAAATACCCTACGGTGCTCTGAAACGAAGAATGAAGAGGACATTTCTTTGGCTTAATACTTCTAATCCAGTGAGAGACCTGACCCGTAAGCCCGCGAGTATCTTTGCTCCGTTAAAGACCAAAGAAAATAATAAAAGAACACTCTAAAGTAGAATTAAATACTGTTAAGGAAACTTCTCCGCCCTAGACTTCCTGCAGCAGAGTCAAGCACCTGATTTCGGGGGAGGGGCAAACATTAGGTAATTGAGTGGTACAGCAATAGAAACAGCTCCGCCTGGGTGGCTACCAGGGAGGGACCACAAACAAAGGAATCCCCGGGCTTTTATACCCTTACAGTCTATGTAACTGTTTCAATGGTTATTTTTGGGTCTGAGGTCTTCCAGTCGTTCACTGGCTGGACAGTTATCACCCTCTGTCACCTTTCACCTGTGTTTTTCTATTTTTAACTTAGATCTGTTCTGACCTTTTCACATGGTACAGTCAGAAAAAAAAAAGCTGTAACAAGCATTTTATCTGAAGCTGCAGAAACAGACTTCAGGCTTATAAATATGTGAAGGAAGAGGAAAAGGTGTTTGTGCTCTACTTTCCCCACAAAACTGGGAGGGATTCTTGTGCAAGAGGGCTCCCTAGGCCCCGATGGTCAAAGTCCATAGTGTTTATGCAGGAGTTGGCTTTGCTAAAAGGGTCAGATGGAGTCAGGGAGCAGATCTTATCATCCCGACAGAGCAGGCATCCTGCCATTGAAGTTTCCCCAGGAAGTTTCCTGTTGCTGTTCAACCTTTAAATATGTGGTCTTTCTTGTCAGATTTACCATCAGATATCCCATTTCAGACAACCAGGGAATTCATACTTAAGTTCAGCTGATGCAGGGGTTATTGTGGAACCATAAACTGCTCTGTACACACATTTGAACTCCAGAATGCACATGGAGATAATTTATATTTAACTCTGACCCATTTAAGGACAAAATAGTCCCTCATACTGTTTTAGTTATAGTATATTTTACTTCATGCATCATTCAAATATATGCATATATGCATTTATAACCACAGTTTTTGTTTGATACAGACCCTCTTTTATCATCATGGCCACACTGCTGCCGTCACACCACGTGCAATCTGCCTCCCCAATATTAAACCAAAATAGCAGAGAGTTGATCTTGGCATGTAGAAACAACCACTGAAGACAAACCTCTGGAGAGGAGCAAGCTCATCACCAACCCCTGCAGTTACTGAAAGCATCCTTTAGTGGCTGGTTTCCTCCTGGCTCAGCCACCATGCTAAGGGGTATGGAGGGTCGATCCTCTAGGGAGAAAACGGTCTGACATAGCACAAACAATATACATCAAGGGTAGTAGCCAGGGTTTGGGGTTTCATAACCCTCTTCCTTTACACCAAGGCCATCATAGCACTTGAAGAATTAGAGTTTTCTTCTAGAAGCCTTATTCCTGAGCCAGCTGCTTCTGGAGGTGCCTACTTGGGAAAACACTGCCTCTGCCATGGCAAACCACAGCAGAAGAGGCTGTTTTGAGACCACACCTCAATTATTAAATCTAATGTGCTGGCTCAAAAGAAGAAGACAAAACCCACTTATCTGTTACAATGTATTCTTTTAAGACTGAGTGCTCTAAAGCATTAGCTTTTTCACATTTCACAAAGCCATATAATGTTTTTGTTTCGAGGAAAGGGATACTACCAGCTGCACAAGGGCCACATAAAACACAACAGCTTTGGATGAGTAATCATGAGTTTCTGCCTATGGGCTATCGAGAATGAAACTTGGTTCAGAAACTGATGCTTCTCTTCTTCGGAAGAGCTTTTTCAAGCTCCTCTGATCAGTATCCCACAGATGAAGTTGCTCAGTCCAGTGTTTTGGCTGCTTGGAAGTGCTGACTTGCTTCCAGGGCACTTTTGAGTCTTGCCTCTTGGCTGGTGGCAGCAATGCTGTGCCACCCACAGAGAGTTTCCTAAGGAAACTGTCTCACACTGGGGTATGAGCAGCATTAACCTTTCAGTTTCTTTGGCTTTAGATGTGCTCCAAGTGCCATCAGCAGGAAAACGTTTAATGGCTCGTGCAATGTATGTTTAATTACTATTCATCCAATGCCTTGCTGACAGATGGTCATGCCAGACATTTTAAAATAACATGCTTGTAATTAGTATTTAGAAAGCATTGGTCCAATCTACCACTTGTAGGTGACTCTTGTGGCATATTCCACCATGGCAGCAGTGCTATTGCTGATGAGGATGGAATGAGCAGGGAGTGGTACCCCACGGCACTCCCAAGGGATGTGCCTGAGCCCTGTGCAATACTAGTTCCCAAAGGAGATCAGAAATTGGAAATCACCTTCCCAGCCTGCCATGCAGGCAGAGCCTGGAGATGCTGGGCACAAGAAAGTGTCTGGGGAATGGTGTGGTGACTGGCAAGGGGCAGCGTGAGCTGCCGGCATTCAGGGACACTCAAGCTGGCATCAGCCACAGTGACATTGACTCTTTCCCCCAGGGAAGAGACTGGATGACTCCAGTACTGTGCACAGAGCATGGAGAGCGGGTTGGCACAGGCAGTGCTTCCACAGCAAAGGACCATCTCCTGGATTTGAGCCTCACACCCAGGTGTGAGTACCTTAATACTTCTCCAGCCCAGCCAGGGTGGACACAGTTTGAGATGCCCCCTTAAAGCACATTGTAAATCCTTGCCTGCAGTACTGGAAACATTCCTGGTTTTCCTGAGACTCTGCCACCTCTGAGCTAGTGCAACCATTTCCAGCATGTGGAGGAAACTGCAGCTGTGGGGGAGTATAACAAAATAGGCCACACTCCAAACAAGCAGAGCAAACAAGTCTTAACCTTATTTCTTGGAAAAAAAGATATCCATTTCAAATGTTCCTCGCACCTGCTAAATGCATTAGCAGCGGTGTTGTATCCTGAACAAGCAATCCTGATGAAAGAAAAATAGCTTCTTTGTTGTGATCTGGTGTGCTTGTGACAGCCATTCAGGAGATGATTTACAATGCTGTGCTGGAAGCTGGACAACCACACTCAGTGCTCACATGGTTGCTCTCCATCATTTCCAAACTTCATTGAAAGAGCTAAGCACTTTGCCACCTATTTTCTCTTTCAGAAAACCATCAGAGTGAGGTTTTGCTGCCACCTATTTTCTCTTTCAGAAAACCATCAGAGTGAGGTTTTGCACGTGTTGGCCATGCCAAGGAAAATAAGTCCTTACTGGGAATTGGAGGCAGCAGGGCATTGGCCCTGGAGGTTATTACAGGGCGTCCAGTTCCAGCAGCTGACAGCACTGCAGGAAATCTCAAGACCTTTTTTGCTGCCATGCAGTGGATTAGCACATCAGCATAATGTCAGGAGGAAAAACACAGAAAATATGAGCCACGTGCTATTAAAACAGACTGAGCAAAGAGCTTGGTTGGCGTCAGACTGCCCCAGGGGACTGGTGCTGGAGGAACAGCCCACACTTTCCACTTTAGGCCACCAGCTGCCTCTGATTTGCCTATGTGGCCTTAGCCATGCTTTTCCACTCCACTGCATAAGAGATAGCCAGGGACATGCCTAACAGGATGCAGTCCTGAGCCCAGTACCACAGTCCTGGTCAGCCCTGACCTGTGACAAACAAGAAGCCATTTTTTTCAAATAGGTTTTCACTCAAAAAAACATTTTGGAGGGGGGCTGACTGTTTCTGACACAGTATATCAAAGGAAACGGTTGTGGCCTCCAGCACTCACAGGCACAGCACAGGGTTCCCTGGAAACAAAGTGAAAATGAACTTTGGGAATATGAGCCACTTTGCTGTGCCTTTCTGTGGTGCCTACTAAAAGTGGCACTGAGAGCACATTGTTTTGTCAAGATGCATGTGCTATTTTCATGTGCTATTTGTTTTGGTGATAAAAGAGGAAGGATGACAAAGAAAAGTTTTTACTGGTTATCCTGAGCAGGGGAAAGGGCACATTTTCACCTGCTTCTCTGTTGGTGGTCACTGTGGTGCCTTCTAGCCCATCCCACTCCTCTCTGCCCCATGTCAGCCTCAGGTATAGCTACAGGGAACAGTACGGGGAAACAAGACCCTGAAGTGATTTGGGTTCATGACAACCTTCCTTGCCCCCTGAACAGGTGATAGATCAGACAGCTGATGTTGGAGGGCTTCCAGAAGAAAAGCACCTCCCAAAAAGAATGCAAAGCACTGTGACTTCTGGGATTGCCTGGGATGATGGTTGCCCAAGAAGTGAGCCTTCCTACTGTTTATTTCTCTTCATTTCAGGTGATCAGAGCTTTGTTTAGCTTCTCCTCCAAGAAAACCGTAAAACTACCCCAGCCTTAACTTCTCTGAGTCGTTCTGGCTGAAGGGAGCACTCAAGCAGCACAGTGCAGTGCCCAGTCACCCCGGCAAAGGCGTGTGTGTACAGACAGGCTTCACACATACTCCCCTTTGCTTGTTTGCCACTGCCCAGATGGGCTCGTCTGGGCTAGAGGAAAAGCTGTGCCACCAGAAGATGTGTAAAACAGCAGGACAAGAAGGATCCCCTTGGCTGGAGGCAGTGAGGTGTCTGCACAGGCAGGAGATGGCCCCTGGAGTCCAGAGTCATTTACAAAACAAAGAGAAAAGGAAAGTGGGGGCTCTTCAGGTTTTCAGCTTCTCCTGGCAGCATGAAATGTTGCTTTCTAGGAAAGGTGAGGGTGACTGAAAACATATTCACTTCAGGGTGTCCATGCAAACAGAAAAGCATGTTTACATAGCACTAAATAGGAGCTTCCACACTGGGGCAGATTTCAGGGAAAAGAAAAGTATGATTTCACTCAAGTCTATGATGAGGGCCTTGACAGAGAGCAGAAGAATGTCAGATGACAGACTGTCTTCACTACTGGAATTGGAACATGTGATTATAAATCTCAGTACTGTGGAGAAGAGCAGTAATACAAAGCCACAAAGTTGAGGTAACAGAAATAGGATGCAGATGTGGCATAGTGAATTCAGAGCAGACTAAACATCCTATCTGCAACATCCAGATCCCACTGAAATCCTGCTGAAGTCTGTGTTAGCTTGTAGTAAGAGATAATGAGGACAGGAATCAAGGGAATTTGTCTCAGACAGAGACCTCTGAGTACTCAGATGGAAAAACCAGATCAGGTACCCCAGGACTGAGGGCTGTTCTAGCTGCTGTCCTCAGATGAAAGATTCCTGCCATCACTGAGAGCAGCTCCAGCCATTAGTAATGTTAGGATTTCCCAACCTGAGTACTCAGCTAGTGAGAGAAAGTAATGCTGATCCTGATGTTGAGATATGGCCTTGCCTTCCTACAGGGAAGGACGTCATCCGTGGTGCTCAGACAGGGATGGGACTTTACCTGTAAGAAAATCTGATGCAGATAAGGCTTTGCTTGAGAAGTTGTAGCTTGTTGATAGAGGAACACCCAAAGCTGGGAAACAGATATCATGTGAATATTCCTTTACCCAGAACAGTGGTTGTGTTGTAAAACAGCTGTCTCTTCTCTGTGGGAACGAATTCCCCAGAGTGACTCAGCAGTCAGCCAGATGAGAACCAGACACTCAGTTTCGGAACAATGGGCAAAGTTGAGACTTGAAGCTGTGTCCTCCAGGTGAGGACTTCAACCTCCAGCATAGCCTTACAAATGAATAAGATACAGTAATGAAAAGCCAGGACTGGTGAGATCAAAAATACGAAAGCCAAGCTGAACAATTTGCAGTGGCACACCAAAAAAAAGTAAGGGCAACACTAGGCAGCAAACTCTCTGCAGCACAGGGCATGCTTGCTGCAGGCAGCCTGCCAGAGGCCAGCCTTTGGTGCCTAATTATAAATATTCTCAGGTTAGCTTAAATAACTAGTGTAAGAATAAAGACCTGCTTCTTTGTTAGATCATGATGCAAGCCCAACTCCCTGAGTTCTTAAGCACTAATGTCAAAAGTTAAAGCTGAACTCCGTATAACCTCCGGGCTATAAAGGATGCCAAATGCCAAATATTTTTGAGTTTTAAAATGACATTTATGCTAGACCTGGATAGTTTGCTTTGTACATGTACTAAGTTCAAGCTAATGTTTTAGTCTCTTTGTGCTCCATGTAGAAATCTAGCCGAAAGATCAAACATAGAATATTATTTTATTCTTGGAAAGTAGGCACTGGAACACTGATTTGCCAGATATTTTAACCTCTCAAATTACCCCTCATTTAATGGGAAAATCTGAAACCCAAATACTTTGCTTAAATAGGTCTACATTTGACTAGCACTAGATGGCTGTAAGATTGTGCAAGATTGTTAGACTTTAATCTCATACTTTCTTCTTTTAAGGCTGATGCTCAAGCAAGGTCATAAACTGGCAGGAACTGCTGTGCAAGGCACTGGTGGACGTGCAGAATACCCTATTGTTTCCTTGGAGGAGCCACTGGCATATGAATGGATGTGTTGAGTTCAAGTCCTGAGGAACATGTTAGTGTCACAGCACGGCAGGATTAGTAACACATAGTTCATTTGGCTGATTATAGTTTTATTTTTTTATACTAAATAAAAACTAAGTAATCTCGATCAACCTGCTTAGCTTGCCAAGTTTCCATCCCCACTCACACCATTACATGTTGACCCCTGTCTCTAGAATAGCAGTAAAATCCTTCAGCACAGTCCCCCACCATACAAGCCATGACCACACAGCAGAGATGAAGTAGAATATACAGTATCCAGGTGCTTAGGACTGACTCTCTGGTTTTGCTATCTAGCAAACTTAACTTCTCTGATTTTGACAGAGAAATGCATTGCATAAGGTTTCCTCAATGAGGTAAAAACTCCTGTGTTGCAGGACACCAATGTTCAGACAAGCACGGTCTTGGGCTAATTACATAGTAACGTTGCAGAAACGTGAGTTATAAATCTTGGGGAAACAGTGGTGCTTGAGATGGGTTGATATCCAAGCAAAACTCAAATTCTTTGGAAGGAATGAAGACTGGTTTCAGTCCAAGAAAATGACACCCTCCCCTTGAGCTGGACAGTCCTGTGCTCAGGCTGACACATCATGGGGTGAGGGGGGAGGTGGTCTTGTGTCACATGCAGCCATCAGCTGGTGCAGGCTTCCCAGTGTTTCCTGACCTGAGCTGCTACGCATCTTTCAGTGACAGAGGTTCCCTGTGTAGTGAGTTTAAGCCCACTGGTGAACTGTTTATTTTTCTTAGTTGCCTTCATGACCACTAGGAAGTAATTCATAACCCTCTGTGGCTCTGCAGGGTTCAGGTTAAGACTCTTATTCCAACCCACACTAGCTATACAAAACATGCTTTTCCTTAGGGGCCTCTTTTGGGAGCTCATTTGAAGTGACATTTGCATCCTCTCCTTCCCACCTCAGGCATGCAGATGTGTGGCCTCTCCTGCTGGGCAGCAGCTGGCTGATATGGGGGGCTGACCAGGCAGCACTGGCTGTGTTCAGTCCTGTTGGAGACATATTCTCCCTGCTGCTGTCCTCCCAACTCTTTTCTTCTCTTCTTGGCTATGAATGTCCACTGCAGCAGCTCAGATATCTGTGTGAAACGGGCGAGAGGGAGCTGCAATTACTGCCCAAGAGAAACCATTAAAGAGAAGGTGATCTTAGAGGTCTGGGTAGTGATAATATAACACTGGGTTAAGAGAACTGCTAAGCAAAACACTTGAAAGGTTCTTCCACTGAATAAATACCCTCTAAGAACATAAAGTTCTAGGATGGCTGGAGTTAGGGCTGTTTGTGTTTACTAGCCCTGGGTGCACTTTCTTCCTGTGAATTTGTCCCATCTATGCTTTTAACAGTCAGGTCTCCAGGGAAAAGGCCTTGCACACGCAAATAGTGCTATGGTGTGAAGAGCCACCCTCTTTGTTCATTCTAGTCACACTTAATGAAAGCACAGCCTGTTCCCCAAGGAGACCATTGTCAGGCAGCATTCACAGAGCAGTGCTGACAGGGATGCACCAAGCCCATGCAGCTCCTTGCAAGGAAACTGGGAACTATTGAGGGGTCTGCACTAGTTCATTAAGTTTCTTCATCTCCAAGAGATATTCTTCAACTAGAAAAGTTATTGATATGACTTGTGACTGTTGCAGTGAAGGACAGAGTAAGAGATTTGGAGAGGTGCTCTCTAAACATCACAATTGCCTGAATTGAGGCGCTTCAAAGAGCATTAAACAGCCCCTGGCTGCCAGTCAGGGTGGTCACCGTCCCCCTTTGATGTACTCATTATCCAGCATGTGAATGTTTTCAGTAAGGCAAATCTCATACCAGATGGGTAGGTTAGAGGAAAACTTTGCCTGAGGAAACAGTGAAGGATCACTGCTTTTCTCTAGGAAAGCTGGAGTGTCTAGCTTCGAAATGCTCTGTAGCTAACAAGCGTGTGACTTTATCATATACATCTGTACATGACTGACAGCAAGAGCAACCCACTTCTCATGTCTTGAATTCCTCATGACTGAACTATTGCACACCACAAGATCCCAGAAATAACTGACTTGACATAAAGTATCATCCAGGAAGATCTGAAGGAGCAGCAGATGCCTTGCCTAATACACACCTCCATGCAGAAGCATTTGTGAGAATGCACAGGGCAGGAGCAAAGAAACGGATACTATACTCCTGCAGCCAATGACTTCCACCAAGGTAAGACCTTCTGTCAGCTCAGAAGGCTGACATATTGCCGGAGGTTTCCTGTGGAAGTCAGCAGAGGGGCTAGTACCACCTCTGACTTTTTTATCTTGGGTTTGGTGGGGAGAAGAGGAAGAAGAACCTTAGTCCAGCAGAATTAAAACTTCAGACTGGTACAAATCCTCTTCTTCACAGAAATGCAAGCAGCTCAAGGCTTTTATGTCTGGATGTGGCCTGCCTTCTTCTCTAACGAGAGAAAAGAAACAACCAAACTAGTTAGTCAGGCCGTGTTGGCCAAAGTGTCCAGCTACTACTGTGTGTGAAGGAGAACAGGAACTGAAAAGGAATTAGAAGGCTGACCATGAGTCATGTTATGACTTCTTATCTTTCTTTCAGAAGAGCAAGAAGGACAAGGTTTCCTCTTATATTTTCTAGTTCACTGGGAAAAAGGGAAACCATGTTTTACTTTTAGCAGATATTGTTCTTGCATGTGCTCCTGGACCTAAGAGAACAGGTAGAGTTGCACTGTCAGGAAGGCTTGTACATCTGACAAGACACATTGAACTGTTGGTGTGAGCCCAGAGACTTTTCTTTCATTTCTATTGCCATGTTTGTGATATCTGTAGGACTGTGAAAAAAAGAAAATTTTTTCAAGGACACTGGAGGCAGTTTTTGCCAAGAAGATTTCTTGGGCAGTCTAAGTGGTTGAGGATCTTTTCTCAAACAATTTTGGATCAATGAGATATCTCCTCATGTACAATTTGAGTTGAGGGATTTTTTTTCCTTTATGCATGCTTCTTCCTAACCCTGTCTAACAGCTAACTAGTGAGGACTGCTGTCCTTGGACATCAGCTCAGGCTCTGATAGCTTTTGTAAGAGCATTTGTATCAAAATATTGTTGTGCTGGAGTCTCCACGGCCATCTGGGGCTTTGTGCAGACAGGGTGCTTACAAATGAATGTGAACCAAAGCAAATCAACATTGCTTGGCAGGAATGAAATGTATTGCTAGGATCTGTCTCTGCCAAGCTAGACTGTTTGGCTCCAGTCCCACTCTTCAGGGGGATTGTCTGTCAAAACACAAGTTGGTATTATACAGCGTCATAGTTACGTGGCTCACTAGTCCTTTAACCCCTCTCAGGCCTTACTCTTATTTGTTGAGTGGAAACCTGTGAATCTCCAATTCTTAAGGCAGAATTTGAGCTCTTGTACCTTGCACCAATGTCTCTCATGCCACTCTGTCAGCTCAGATAGAGCTTTCTCTTAAGGAGCTGTTAAATAGAAGATTGCAACCCTTTTGAAAGGAAGGCATTATTCCTTAAAGCCTTAAAATGTTAAGAAGATATGTATTTTGTACCATCTCATGATGGAAGCCTGGCTTCTTGGTCTAACCACCTCAAAAACCCGGTCATCCTTTCAAGGTGAGTGTGCTATGATATGTTATGTTATGTTGCTATGTTATGTTACGTTACATTTTTACTGAGTCTGACACTTTACTGTCTCTCCTTTATTATCCCATTCCTTCATGGGTAGCAGCTGTTGCTCCTGCTGAGCCCTGCTGGTAATTCCAGAGGCCAACCATTAGAGGATGAGCCAAGACACCAATGTGAATGTCATCATGGGTGTGCCAAGAAGGGCACAATAATATTTCCCTCCCCATTTCTGGACATGTTTCTGAGCTCATTCAACATAAGTATGGACATAATAAATTACTACAGTGGTTTGGCCAAGACACGACACTACAGGCGGCTCCAAGCCCGTAACATACAGTTTTTGCTATAGTGAAAATCCACAGTAAGCACTGACAGAAGTGCTGCCTCTGAACACACGTTCTGCAGGGCCACCTCCCATCCTGGAAGTCCAGCCAGGGTCAGCAGGAGAAGGATGTGCATATTCCCTTCAGGAGGCAGATGAAGTGGCAGATCCTTGGCTGAGACCCCATGGAGTCTGGAGACAGTGAGAGGAGTGGTGACTGTCCACAGGTGTGACACGCAGCACGTGCCCTCCCTCAGGCAGGCAGCTGCCCGCAGCAGTGCCCAGGCTGTCACGTCGCCCAGCAGGCTGGCGTGCAGCTGCAGCCTCGTCCCTGCGGGCAGGGCAGCGGCAGCCTTGCACAGGCTGGGACGCTGTCAGAGCACAGACCCACTGCCCGGGTCACGCAGCCTTGTGGCTTTCCCTTGTGTGGTAGCATTTGTGTGTTTTTCTTCAAACTCCAGGCTGGAGCATGCCAGTACCACCTGGCTCTCCCAGGCAATGTCTGCTCAGGGGACCAGGACCTGTTATCATCCCAGCAGATTGGGGACCACAGTCCAGATGTCCCTCTCGTGGGCATGAAGTATTATGGACGGCCCCAGGGCTCAGCTGTCTCTGACATGAGGTGCGGCGCAGCTGTGTGACCCTGGGTTGGCTTTTGCTGAGAAAACTGCTGCTGCACTGTGAGAAAATAAATTAACTGAAGCCAAGCAAGATAAGAAAAGTCAAAACATAGAATTAAAGTTGTCAAGATGATGATAGCTAGCAATGTAAGGCTTCAAAAGTAAACGTTATCTGAAGAGGGATAAAGCCCTGAATGTCTAGTTCCCTGTGTTGCTTTAAGGATCCCTGAGCTGGAGCTTAGAAATGCTCCAAGTCCTTGGCTCAGGTTTAACTGATGTGAGCCTATGTCCCAAGTGCTGGACTCCAAGATGGGAATGGAAAAAGCAGCACATGAAAAAAAAAGGGAAGAAAAACCGTGGCTGGGCACATTGCAGAGAGGGAGATGTCCATGAAGAGTGCATTTAGTCCACCAGTAGGTCGGAAGCGTGAAGAATTTTACTGAGAAGATGAACACAAGCACAGGCAGCTGAAGGACCTGAGCAGTTCTGCTTGGCTGCAGGCTCCTACTCCATCCTCTTCCACCTTCCTGGAATGACTACCTCCTACAGAAAGTCCCAGCATCCCTTCCCCTGCCAGGGCATCTTCTTTCTTGAGCTGGAAGCCCTGTGGGAGGAGGGCATGGACAGCATGTCTCCAGCCAAGTCCTGGCAGCGGTGACCTGCAGGCAGCAGCTCTGGCTCACAGGCATCAGCACCCAGTACCACATTGTGCCAAAGGCAAGCCAGGACACGAGGGGGGTTTGCAAGGGGGTAAATAAGTGTTTGGGGCAAAGGGGGCTGAAAGCTGTCTTGCTGAGCCTGCATCAGCCCAGGGTTTGGTAAGAGGCAATTGGATGTGCAATGGGGAGCTTTGTAAGGAGCAAAGAGAAATTCAGCTGCCCACACTGGAATGGTGGCCAGCTATCTATTACAACCTTCC
>VZRS01006878.1:136144-255512 GCA_013398055.1 Ifrita kowaldi | reverse complement strand
CAGGTGTAAACATCTGCAAAGGACATTTCCCACAGTTAGACAATGCTATGAATGCTACGAAATTCTTTTATCTGGGAAAAAGAATTAAAGTAAAGCAAGTTAATGTGCAGTTATGATGTACAAGAGACTCTGGCATTACAATAGAGGTATACCTAGGTTCCTGTGAAGGAGAAGAACCTGGTGGTGACTCGTGACTAAAACATTTTTTCATTTTTAATATGAAATTAGGCACCACCCAGCACTTAATATCTAAATAATATCAACAGCCAGAAAATAAATGTATCAATTATTATCTAGCTGAAGTTAGATTTTTCTACTGGTGCATCAGTACCTGGATTAGTCCCAGGGCAGCACAGAGGAAGCAGAGGGGACAGGGTCATTTGCACGGACTCGCACGCATGTAGAGAGAGGTGAGCTTGCTCAGCTGGTGCTTTGCGGTACCGCCGTACCATCGAAATGCTGGACCTCAGCTCACACATACTGCACTTCCCAGCTGGGGAGATGCTTTGTCTTAATCTCACTCTGAGTTCTATCAGAAGCTACTGCCGGAGGGATGAGAAGAAAGCCCGCGTTCGCGCTGCTGGAGATGTAAGGCAGTGTTTCAGAGTGCAGCCCCTCTCTGCGAGACCCCTGCGAGCCGCAGCCCCGGCGCGGAGCTGGGCTGGCCGAGAGCGGGCTCCGCTCGCTGCCGGCGGCGGTGGGAGCGCGCTGGGCGCCGCGGCCCCTCCTCGCCGGGGGCCAGCGGGCAGCGTGCCCACACTGCCTCGGGAGTGTCTGCGGAGCGTCCTGAGAGGCTCCAGTTACTTTTATGCTGTGTTCCCCATCGCTGCGAAGCATTTTTACATGCAGCTGGGAAGTACTGAGCTCTTCCCTCAGCTCGAGGTTAATCATCTGCTTGCAATTAACCAGTGACCTCCCACGCCCGCGGCGCGGGGCAGCGCTGTAGCTTTAACGCGGGCGCTGGAAGCGGGAGTGGGACAGCAGTGCCAGGTCCGGCCCCGGAGCTGCCGCAGATCCCTCACTGCCTCCTGCCATGGAGAGCCGCAGCCTCCTCGCCGCCCTCCTGGCCACTGCCCTCACCGCCCTCCTGCCGCTGCCCGCCGCCTCCTCGGCCCACCGTAAGCTCCTGGTGTTCCTGCTCGACGGCTTTCGCTTCGACTACATTGATGACAGCGAGCTGGAGGGTCTGCCGGGCTTTCGGGACATTGTGAACATGGGCGTGAAGGTGGATTACATGACCCCAGACTTCCCCAGCCTCTCTTACCCAAATTACTACACGCTGATGACAGGTGAGTACTTGTATTTCTGTGCCGTGATGCTCCTCAGAGCTGCCAGCTGTCCGTGCCGAAGTGGAAGACAGCTCCCTGTGACTTTTTCTTCCGAAGAAGATATAAAAATAACCCAAGTCGTGCTTTTAGCTGGAAGTTTAAAAGCACTGTGGCATTATAGCCCAGAATTGTTTCTCTGAAACCTGTTCCAAACTTGGAAATGCCACTTGGAGCTAATTTTTGAAGCTCCCCTTCGCTCATCCACAGTGTAGCCGGGTCCCTACCTGCTAACACCTCAGCATCATGGTCAGCTGGGGCTCCCTGGTGCGAGCATATAGAACAAAAAAACAACTGGGAATGCTTGGGAAATGAATACAGAGACTGCTCAGGGCTTAAAAAAAAATGCATGTGTGTGCATGCATTGAGTGTGGCTACACTAAGAACTTATTTTCAGTCAGCAGGTTTGTTTTGGCTAGTTCAGCATTAAATTTCTTTTTAAACTTAGTAGATTTTCTGTTTTCTTAACTTTGCCCTAAGTACTCATATCTGTAATAATTCAAAACAGCCAAATGGAAAAACAGTCAGGATTTTTGCTTTTACTCCCCTGCAGTTTTTCAGAATATCCAGGGGAGGCTTTCAGAAAATTGAGAGGACAGTTGTAGTTTTCATTATGCTGATTTGCTTTTAATCTTATGTGGAGGACACATGATTACAGTGACACTAGGGAGGTGCAGAGAGTACAGCTGGGCCAATTCCTTCAGAGACAGACACCAAGGAAACAACAGTTCAGTTAAAAAAACCAACAAAACCCAACAAAACAGATTTTTTTTTTTGGAGTTTCTACTAGGATTTTTCTCTGGAGTTACTGAATAAACAAGAGTTTCCACCTAATGAGGAGGAGAAAGAAAATCTATCCTCTCCTAAGATATGTGGCATCTTCCGCTATCCTTGGAACAATGCAGTGCCCAGTGATTCATATACTGCTTGCTGGGAAAGCAAATAGACACCATTGTAAGACAAAGATCTGACATCAGTTGTGCCCAGCTTGTTTTGAAACTGCTTAACCCCTTCTTCCCCCTCTTTCAAGAGAAATGCTTTTCTCTTGCTCATCTCTGATCAGAGTATAAAACCATCACAGGATTGGTTTTGGTTTTTTTATTTTCATTATTTGGTGCAAATATATGAAGGCAGAATAAATGTCATAACTGAAAATAGAGGTGTTCCACTCCAGGTCGTGTTCTTTAGGTGTACTTAGGCAGACAGACCTAACACTTCATAGGTGCAAAAAATCTTTGGATGGAGCTGTTAAAGAGAAGAACAAAATTGAGCAACATTTCACTCCTAACCACATTTAGTCATCACTCCTACTAAGTGTGTATACATATAGTGAAGTCTATAATCAGCCTTTTGAGGAGTTTTGAAAACATTCTAATTTGTACTCACAAAGAAGGAGTTTTGTTTCAGGTGATGAAACACCACTAGTGGACTTTTCATATTTTTAGTAGAGTGCTGCACCTCAACCTGCAGCAATAAGATAGTCTGTGAGACCAAATTCAACTCTTCTTGCAAGTCTGCCTGACTTTATGATATCAATGCAAACACAACTTAATTGCAAATATCAATTCACCTTCCTAACACATGAGTCACAGTAGTATGAAGTAGGTCAGGAACCAATTGAGGACTAAGTTTAGGTGACGAACATGCCCAGAGGAAGACCCAAGACTGCCCTTGAGCCCTTGGGGTGTTGGTGGACTGCATGACTGTGTCCTGACATGACAGCAGAGTAAATCCCATGGCTGCCCTGTTCTTGCCCTTTGGGGCCATGGTGCCAGTTCCACTGAAAGGAGTTTTTATGGGGTGATGGGGTTAGGAGTGCAGAGCACGTGGCAGATGTAGTGTTAAGCTGTGTTGAGTCTGCATCCATTTAATTTGCAGAGTTGGGGCAGGTGTTGGAGAAAATTCAGCAAGGCAGGGTGACACAAGCACCCTGCCATAATGACCTGCTTAGGGAATGGTAGGCTACTGTCTCCCTGGTGCTGCTGTATGGGCATGGGGAAGCTTTCATCACACCTCACCAGCCATGCATCCCCTCTGCTGCGGGGAGACACAACTGCAACTGGTTTTATTTCTGTTTGCAACTGGGAGGTATGGGACTTAAATGCTGCCACAGTTTCTTCTGGGAAATCAGGAACAAATTATTCTTCATATCTTGTCCTACATCGCTGTTTTATGAGCTGCGAAGAAATTCACATTTTAACCTCTGAAATGTTGTATTTGTCTTCATAGTATATTGGCTCCTTTCAACTAAATCAGGTGAAGAAATTTCTGGCCCCACCTGCACATTCCCACCCATGGCTTGTTCATTGTATCCTACTTTGGTTTTCTGTTTGTTTATTTGTTTTGACAAATACTCCTGTCCCTTCTTTCTCTGCTCATTTACAGGGCCTTATGGTTCCACATCCATTCAGGAGCATACATGGCTGCCAGGTCCTGGACAGCATGTGCACAAAAGTGTTGTAGTTTGTGCGTATCTGACTTGCCTCTATTCATTCTTGTGAGCAAGGCCTTTCCTTTCTGCCTACTGCCCTTCACCCCACATCCATGCAACCTTCACGGCTACAGAACGGATGAGTTATTACTAAATGAGAGAAGTTCTCTCTCATTTCTGTGGTTCTGGAGGAGGACAGTGGACTCTGCCTCTCAGATACCATCATGGTTGGGAGAGGTCAGTCTCCTCAAACATGAACTCACCTCCTCCTCCTGCCCAGACCTGCAGGCAGAGGTTATGGAGATCAGCAGCATCGGCCTCAGTGCAGATGCCAAAGTGCACCCTTCAGCCCTGCCAGAGCACAGCTCTCCTCTGCACTTACAGCTCACAAGTAATGGCATGCAGCACAGCTGCCCAACTATCTGCAGGATCTCCTAGTCATTATATTTTACTTTACTGATGATTTCAAGAGGGCAGCCTGACTGAATTTAATATTCATGGGAAATGGCAAATGTACCAAGATTTTAAAAGCTATAACTAAAGGGATGCAACTGTAACTGTTGACCAAGAGCCACATATCTAAAAGCGACTATCTAATGAATGCTAATGAGAATCACACCCCTTTCTGCTGAGATGAGGTGCTGGGTGAAGCACCAACACCACAGGACAAATAGGGTCCAGCCTGGTGAACAAAAAGCATAAATTTTGGAAGGGAAGCCTGGGAGGGAGGTGACTCGCCTGTGGTCATGCAGTGCTGCAGGGCTAAGGCAGAGCTCTTCATGGGTCCCCCTCCTGCTTATATCTGCTGCTGCTGATAACCTATGAGAAGATATTTGCTGGAGCTTCCCCAAGTCACACAGAAAGCCTCAGCCCAAAGCCCAGAGCCTGCTTAGAGGTCTTTTCCTTTCCTGCACACCTACCACAATTATGAGAAAGAAAACCAGAGCATAGAAACCAGAAAAATACTAATGGTTTGGCTTCCTCAAGTAAAATCACAAAGTAATTCAGAGCTTGGGATGAAACTTCAGTCTTCCTGCAGGCCAAGGCATGGCATCATGACCTGATAGTTGCTTGAAGAAGCATCAAACAGAAGCCAAATCAGTGCTGGTGCAAAGGGATCTCACTGTCAAGCAACCAGAGAAGCTGTTTTGTTACAAAAACCTGGTGCTGTGCATGGTAGCTCAAGGATGTGCTAGCTTAAAACCCAACTCTTTGAAAAGCAGTCTTCTCTAGCAACTTCCTTCATGCCACGTTTCTTAGTATTGGCTTCTACTGTGGCATAAAGACTCAGTTTTAGGTGGTTGGGTTGCTTTCTGAGCTGCTAGGCTGAATCCTACCTGGTGTTTTTGCTCTCCATGGTGCAATTACGATATTGCAATTGTTGCCCTGAAAAACATGAAATGCAGAATTAAGTAAAAGGAGATGTTGCTGCTGTGACAGAGCTTTTGCAGGACTTTTTGTGGGCTTGGCAAGGGAGGGAAAAAGGAGTCCAAATACATCTATTCAAAAGGCTTCCTTAGTCATACCATGTGCTGTTTGTTTTGCAAAGGAAGGAATTAAGACCACAATCCACCTCGGGTTGTTATCCTGTGGGGAGTTTTTAATTTTTGCCTTTCCCTGCTGTGGCCTAGTTCTGCAGGGAGTGCTCATGCCAAGTTCAGTGGAAAGTCTGAGGTCTCCCCTGTAACTGCTGCAAGCAGGAGTTACTGCTTCAGAGTACTTCGTGTGGTATCTGTCGAGATAAGCTGCTCATGCTGTGGTTGGGTCTCCCTCATCTGACAACCTGCAGGTGTTGGAGCAGTGATGAAGGACTCCTTGCAGCCCAGCTCTCCTGAAGTGCCCCCCAGCTGGGAGCACTCAGGGGGGCCTCATATTTCCAGCCAGCATCACATCTGAGACAGAAACCCAGAAAGGATTTCTTTTCCAAGATCATAACGAGAATTGAAGTCTTTCCGGCAGGTCTTCCATGAGGATGTGCCAGCTGCCTGTGTGCAGCCCCACATCCAAGACACATATTTCACTTGGCCTCCATGGGAAGCAAAGGGAGCCCCTGAGTGCAGAGATGGGTAGGGAACTGCTTTGAGAGGAGCCAGCAAGGACCCTCCACGTGCCTCTTTGGGCAGGATCTGATCTTAAATAAGTGGCAGAGGGGCTGTGAGATCCCATGAAGATTGAGGGATGGAGGAGAAGGTAGACCAGAGGATATTTCAGTCTCCTGCACCCAGAGTGAGAGCTGTGGCCTTTGCAGGGCTGTCCCAGACTCACTGCAACGCAGTGATGGCACATTTGGGGCTTGTCTACAATACAGGGGTGGTGTGTGGTGTTCCCTCAGCCACTGCTGCTCATCCCTGCATATGCCATCACCTCCTCCTCTGCATGGCAGTAGGGAACAGGGCAACATGGCAGAGGTCCCAGGAATAGGTGACATCAAGGTCTACTCTGCCAGACTGAAGGTTTCACCCAGCTTCCATGCTTCAACATTCTTCCCTTCACTCCTCACTCTTGATGTTGGCATACTTAGCTGCTGAGGGGCTTTGGTGGATGATGCTGAAGTCTACCAAACAGTCAAAACTGTTTTCCCCTGAGCACAGGAAATCAACATACACTGCACTCGGTTTATTCCATGTTTTCTGGGAGAAACTACCCTTTGGGCTCCCAGCCATGGAATCTTCTGGAGTCTGGCTGATGTGCACACATAATAGTATATTTATTGTCTGCTGTGAGAGGTTTCCTGATTTAAAGCACAGCAGCTCCAGGCTCCTTCCACTCAGTACCTGAAGGAAGCCCAGCCTGGTGATGGTTCTAGTGGATGCCTCTTTTCTGCTGCACAGTTAATGGCATCCTGACACCAGCCTGATTCAGAAAAGGATGCTGACAATTTCTGTTCAGCAGTTAAGCAAGTTCTTAACCATGTAAGCAATACCTGTGTGTTTTCTGAGGCATAAAAAATGTAAGGAGTAAAACAGGGAAGTTTATTACATACACATGAACTAAACCTATCTCTACTTCACTGTCCAAGCTTAGAAACAATCCAGAAGGACACGAAGTGCATGATGAGTCACAAGGGAAAAGGATTTTTTCTTTTTGGTCCTCTTAAACAGCTACAGATGCCAGCAGCAGTAAAGATTTAAAAGATTCTGTTTGATATACAGCTCTGAAATCAAGTCTCTTACTTTTCTTGGATTCATTAGCTTTCCATTTCTAAAACTCTGTGTTGGGAAGCAAAAGAGCATGAATAAGTCTGTGGTAATACTATTAACTGGCAGGGAAAGGGTACTATCCCAGCAAGAACAGGCTGGAAAAGATAGTGGGAACCAGGAGGATTTTCATTTTCACATTTTTCCTCTCACTTTGTTTACTCACCACCTGCAGAAACGCTGCAATTCCAAGTGTCAAGATTTTTCTCTTTCACACACGAAATATTGCAAAAATCTGTGTTTGCTTTCTACCAGTTAAAAAAATGGAAACACTTCTAAAGTATAGAAAAGAAAGTTTTTTCTAACACAAGTTCACAATGCTGCAAATTAAAATACAGAGTTTTTTCCTTCTTACTAGCTACAAGCTCACAACTACTGTACCTACTACCAGCTGTCAGCTAAGTCGACATACACGTACCAAGGTATTTCTTAGCCCAGAGCTGAAGTCACTGCCAGAAGCTCATACTCTGTCTAATAGTGCACGCAGCAGCTTGTCCATTGTTCTGTCCAGGCCCTCTGTAGTGCTTGGATCTTCAGTGCCCTCAAGCCACACCCAGCTCGGCGGGTTCAGGGGTCCCAGAGTGGTCCCTGAGCTCACCACACTTACAGAGAACAACCAACAGCTCAGAGTCCCTGCTCTCGAGGACACAAGGCCTGACTTCCCACACAAGAAAGCATCTGCTAAACCTCAGCTGGATGATTCATAAGAATTTTTGTGCACGCCAGCCCAGGCCCCATGATGAAAGCATTGAATTAAGAGTTTCAAGCTCTTACTAAACGAATCCCCTTTAGGGAAAAATAATGCTGTGTGTAGCAGAGATTTTTTCTGTGCTTTTTGATGTGATCCTACTTGAATTGCGCAGTCTTACCTGGTGCAGTCTAAGGCATTTATGCTTTGGCTCTGTCTGGTATTAGAGATCATAAAAATTTGGAAAGTCTTTGCCAGCAAGTTCCTTTGAAACATGAATTGTCCATGCACATCATGCAAGCACTGGTTTTACTTGGGGGTCTGCAGGTGGCAGGGCCACTTCGCCCAGGCCAGCATTCCCCCCAGACTTCTCATGAGCTCTGGCCTTCTCCAGACTACTTCAGGTTTAGCACATGGGTTTTGTTTTCATCCTGTGGTCTTTCTTTTCAAAAAAGAGCAGATGAGACCCATCAGGGGAACAGTAGAGCAGGGCATATATCAAAGCTCAGTTCCTGGGGACAGCAACCACTATATCTGCTCCAGAATAGGAATATGGTGCTAGTGCCTTCTAAGTCCTGCTTTCTTCATCCTTATGGCAGGCAGCATGAGCAGAGCACTTCCCAAGGCAAGTCATTCAGCTGTTTGCATGGAGGAACTTAACTCTTACCCAGCCTGTATAGTCCCATGGCAGCTTGTGCTTGCATCTGACCCCCTGACTCTTGTCACTTTCTAGAGAGTGGGGACATCATGGTGGGACATGAAAGGCAAGGTCTCACCATAGTGGCAAGGCATATATATAACATTTAGTAGTACATTTAGCTAAATGGACATACTGATATTCACCATCAGATTATGGTACCTTTGCTATGTTGGCTAATATGCACACTGTGGATTCTCTGATAAATCTGATTTGCTCAGTGCAGAGATGGCCAATGCCCCAGGTGCGCAGGCTCTGGTTTCTGGAGCTCAGGCACAGCCAAGGCAGGGTGCACAGCACGCAGCGTTGCTGTGCTGCTGCTGTGGGTGGCCAAGGGGCTGTGTGCTTTACTGGCTTTTTAAATTTCGTCTTTGTTTTGCAGAGATTCATTTGAATGCTGACGAAAGTGCCTGGAGACATGGGAATGTGCTTTAGACAAATGCTGTATGAAGTGTAGTGTCCAAGTAAGCTGTAGCATGCAGACTTGCAAATGCTTTTGCTGGCTCTCCTCCAGAAGGATACAGCAGTTATCATATTCCTGGGAACTATACCCTCTTTGTTTTTCCTCTGTTGCTTGAGGAAGGAGTAATTTTTACTACAATTACAGTGAGTTTAAGTAATGACATCTGTATGCTGAAAGTGCTTTCTGCTCTGTTTCTATTTTTGAAACTGTTAAGATAATGTTTGATTACAGAGCAAAGCTTCAGTAATGGAAGAAATAATAAATTCAGAATGTTATGGTGACTCCCTAACACCATGTTGCTATTCTGAGAATGATTCAAAAGAAGCACACCGAAGGTAATTTTCTTAGGCTGGAGAAAACAAGTAAAAACAGGGGATATAAAGAACTGGGGTTGTACATGTGACCCAGAAGAAACTTGAGAAATGGCCTTAATTCTGTGTACGAGTATCTTAGGGGGCAGGGGGTGGGGACAGAAATGCCAGTTATTCCAGGGCTTTTCAATCTAGTGAGCAAGGCTCAGAATAGCCATAGTTGAAGATTAACAAAGGTCAAAAATAAAATTAGAGATCAGGCATACTTTTTGAACAGTGTTTACTCATGATAAATATTGGGAGGAGCAACTCAGGAAGAGATTAATTAGTTGATTACTGATGTCTTCCAAAGAAGTCTAGGGTCTTTCTGAGACGCAGGCCTCAGGTAAGCAGACGTGAATGGCATTAAATGGTCATGTCTTTTGATCTGTTGCTCACCTGATCTTCTTTTCTGACCCTGTGAACCAGGGATGTCTGCAATGAAAACTGATGCTTTATAGTCTTCTAGGCCTTTTTTTAAATAATAAAAAAAGGATTTGGAGTCCATAGAAAACTGAACTAATCTAATGTGGAGAACAGAACACTGTCCTCTGTATTAGTTCAAACAGTTAATTAAACTTCCTAACAATACTACAAAGAACAATCTCCAATCTCTTCCTTAAAAATGTGGATAAACAGACAACAGACCTTAGGTCCTATAGGATCGGTACTACAGCTCATTGATTCTATATGAAGACTACAGGATACATCATACAGATACCTAATCTAGAGCTTTCACACTGATAGAACTTCAGCACTGACCTGCAAGTTTCCCAGGCTGGCACAAATTGCCCACTGCAGTTCTACAGGTTGATAGATGCTTAGGAATACATGGACTTTAAGAAGCTGAGGTTGTCCTGTAAATTGTAGGGCTGCATTTTCGATCCACTATAGACACTTCCTTCCTTCCTCTCTTTTGAGACTTACAGCAAAGAGAGCACTTGACAGCCTGAACAGAAAAAATTACTGCCCATCCAATCCACCAGTTCTCCTATATTAAACCTGTTTGGTTAAGTATTATAAATAGTGACTGCCACAAACTGAGACCACTTTTTTCCCCTGGGAAGGAGGAAATGTTTTGCATAATTGAAATACTTTTTGTAGGGAAGGAGAGTTCAAAATCCATTTCAGGATCACATGCACCCAAAGTATACAGAGTCCTCTGCTTGAGATAACGTCTTTTCAGAACAAGAATACCAAGGTTATTTCAGTTCTGATCACCATGCTCAGGCTCAAAATAATCAAAGCATGTTATCTGTATCCCTGCAATAATATGACTCACCAGCTAATGAAGACAGTGTCTAACACAATCTTCTGTTGCTTTTTAAGATATGGAAATAAGGAACTTCCAGTACAACTTAATTTTCAACATTCCTTTTCCCATTTCTGTTAATTCATCTTCAGAATAATTCCTAAAATATAGTATCTTCTCTACTGTCAATTACAAGAAGTAGAAGACATATCGCAGTTATTACATACTAGTTTCTTGTAATATGAAGTTGCCCAAGGGTCCCTCAGATACAGTAAGAGGCCAGAACATGCCTGATGAAATGACTGCTGTGCCCACAACCAAGAACACAGCGTGATCATTACAAGAAAAAAAAGAACAGCTAACAATAACGGAAAATAAAAGTAACATATAAATGTGTTTGCCTAGTTTTTGCCTGTTCACAGAAAAACAATGTGCCCTACGGATAAAGGAAGAAGAAAAGCAAGTTTCCCAATCTTTGTTCTATGTTTCTAGATTGAGCTCTTATCACCTTCTGTTCACAGTTTGCTCCCCACAGCCCTCTGGTTGTGAGTGCTGATGGCTACCTTAAAACGGCCTTGGGTGTGTAGAAGGAACCAGGTGTCAGCCAAACATGCGACACTCATGGGCTGCTGCTGACATGGTTTTTGTGTGGGGCTGGGTTTGAAATGTTGAGCAGTCCATGGGGTGAGAGATTTGTTTCTTCTGGCCTCAGCTGCCTAAAATTTGGCTGCCTGAAGCTGAGAAAAGGCTGTGATCTTTCTCTACCAATAATAGAGAGCATATGCACCTCCAGATACCTGAGATGCCTGTCTTAGGGTGGCATGAATTGCTTTGTAGACATGACTCTTCTAATCCATCGATTATGAAGGAAACACAGGGGGCTGAAAAGCTTCAGCAACTAACTTTTGGATGTCTGAACTGGGGGATTTAGTGAGCAAACTGGAGCACCTCAGTAAAAGGTAAGAGGGAGATTTTATGAATGGTGGCAAGGTAAGAGATCCCTGAATTCAAGTCATGGCTTTTCAGCTGATTTGCTGGATGATCCAGTAGTAGCAGTGGTGGTGCTGCCAGCATCCTTCTACTGAAGAACACCAATCTGATTGTGCTGCTTCTTTTCTCCACTCTCAAAGGTCGCCACTGTGAGGTCCATCAGATGACTGGAAACTACATGTGGGACCAGAAGGCAAATGTATCTTTTGATATTGGTGTGAATAAAGAAAGCCTGCTGCCTCTCTGGTGGAATGGATCAGAGCCTTTGTGGGTCACAATGATGAAAGCTAAAAAGAACGTTTCCATGTACTACTGGCCAGGTTAGTATGTGAAAAATTGCTACAAAGCATCTTGACATCTGAGCACTCCATATGCTGCAGGAATGGCTCTCTAATACAGTTTTGAAATACAGATAGGAATTTTATGTGCTTCAATAACCACACATAGAAGTGAATTAGCTTTTCTTCGGCCATGATAATTTGCATATGCTTAGAAAGGAGAAGACTGAAGTGTCACTAGAGGCAGCTTTCCACTAAATGCTAGCTTCAGGAGGGTGCTGGCTTGAAGAACATCCCCTCCTCCATCAAGTGCTTGTTCCTCTTGCCCACCTGTAACTTCTGCTGAGTGGTTGCTCCATGAATGGTTCATGGTCCAATCAAAGTTAAACAGTAACCACCCTCCCCCAATGATTCCTTGGTTTTAATCTGGAAATTAGTAGCTGGGAGCTGAAGATTATCTGCTCTGTGGGGACAAGAAAACCCAGCTGAAAGCAAAGCCTCCTTGTCCTCTGGTCCTCCTTCATTGTTAATTCATCTGAGGTCCCAGTTGTTCTGAGTCTGAGCCATTCATTTGGAGGGACTTGGCCTTTCTGTTCCTCGTTTGTTAGATATTGGACCACTGGAAGGACTAGGGATGTGCAATAATGAGTCCTTTTTAACAAACAGAAGTATTGTATCCCCTTAGGCTATACATTTCAGGACTCATATGGAAATAGACATTCCAGCTGAGCAACCAGACCAAATCCCTTGCAAAGTACCCAGATTCTCAACTTTTTCACCTTCTAACTGCTACCTACCCTAAGCAGTCTGCAGATATCCTCAATGTGTGAGTGCAGGCTGGAGGACCACAGAGCTGTTAGAAGAGCTGTACTGAATACAGCCAGTGCCAGCAGGGCAGGGGCAGCTGACTCACGCCATGGGCTCCTGGCCAGCTCGTCTCTGCATCCCAATGCACATGTGCCTGGCCAGTCTTTCCATGCAATGTGGCTAATGGTGTCCTGGCAAAAAGCCCACGATTCTAAGGAATGTGAAGAAAGAGCAAACCAAGATGAAAAACATTGAAAAGCCATCCAGAGTGTTTCTACAGTACTGAAGAGCAAAAAAGATCTGACGGTGACAATACTGCCTTATAGACTCAGAGGCAGTCAAAGAGTTTAGATCAGCCCTGAAAAAATGCTGCTTCCTATTGAAGACATCCCAAGTGATCTAACAGCAAAGCAAATAGTAGGATATAAAAATGATACAAGAATGTTGGAATTCTTCTAAAAATTTACAAAAATATCTCTTTCTGTAGACTATTCAATTTTAACTACAATTGTAACTGCTCTCAATAGGTATAATTATGTACTGAATAGAAGTAACAGCCTACAGAGAGTTGCTGAAATCCAAAAAACAAGTATCACTATCCATTAAATGCCTTTGGACTTTACCTAGCTTCTTCATGTTGCCCTTTGAGCAGTGTTTCCCAGGGAGAAGACATATGAGGTGTATATATATGTATCCCTGTACACATATGTATACCCTTCACTCTTCTCTGCCTGCTATTTCTAGTTGAAAATTGCAAGAAACAATAGAGCCTCCCTTTTCCCAGTGCTAGCGCTCCCCAGTGTATGCATGGACTCTCTTACAACACAGAGGGGGAATTTTTTGCATGGATCTGGCATTTTAGCTGTGGACTGTGACATGTATCTCTGTCGGTCCTTAATTATTTATCTGTAATGGCTGACCTTTGGCAAAGCCATCAGGGCTTCAGTTCGGCAAAAGCTGAAGCACATGTTTATTTTAAGGGTATTCGTGGTCTCAAAGGACACATTGGCCATACAGGGTCAGGCACAGGAAGCAGGGTGAAATGTGGAACTATTGAACTAAAACACAGGGCTGTTGGGCTGCAGTAGGACTCCAGGTATAACTGGGGTGAGCAGAAGTCGCTCCAAATGCAACAGCATTTATTACATTTTCCCTATATGATTTTTTTTTTTACCATTTTCTAGTTCCATAGTAAGGACAAAATCCTTTCTAAAAATTCTAGATCTGTCATTTTAAAGCTTAAATTCTCAACAAGCCAATTGAATGGGGAGCGATACCAAACAAAATGAAAATAAAACCCCAAGACTTAATAATCAAGATGAATAGAGGTCCCACAGACATTTGCACCACATATGATCTGCTATTAGTGATTAGCTTTCCAGCGTAAAGACACACTGCTGCTTAGTAATGAATCTTGCAAATATGACAAAGATCCAAACAGGAAAAGTTTGGGAAACTCTTAATAGGAACTGCAATACATAGTCAAATTCATCACACTTTGTTCTGGAAGATGCTATTTTCTCTTTAGCCAGCAGTGAAGACAAACAAGACCAATCAACTGTAGCAGGAATGCATTGGAAATGCCAGAGTGCTGATTCCCAGGACTAACTTTTACCATTGCCATTTCCTCCTCAGAGCCAGTTCCAAGCTTTGCAAAGTCTGAACCCAAACTCTGCTGCTTCATTTTTTTCCCTATGTTCCTCTCTCATGTGTAGCCAGTGCTTAAAGAAATAAAATCCAGACCCCAGCACACAGGAACACAGAGCAGGAGGGCTCTCGGATGTGAACAACCATCACAACAGCTTTATCTGTGAGCCTAACATAAACCCTGCGAAGACAACTCATGGGCAGAATTCATCTGGGATCTCTTGACTCCAGAAGTAGAGGAGACAAACTATCACCATGCCAGGAGTCCCAAACACCACTTCTGCCAAAACATAAGGCCTTGGCTTGTAGGGACATTTCTCTCCTTTCTTCATGCTGTGCACGGGATGAAGGGCACAGCCTCACACCCAGGTTGCCGGTTGGAAGCACTGCTGGTCCAGCAGATGGAGAATGCCCAGAGGAGTGCAAGAGCATCCTGGCAGTACCATTGAGGTCAAAGCTTTGCAGCGATCCTCACCCTCAGCCCAGTAAGTGGTGTCATCCCAGATGCTCAAGCTCCTTCATTTTCCAGCAGCCTATGCAACTACTTCAGCTGAAGTGCAGTGACAACTTCTCTAAACACTGAAATGAGAGACAGAGGGGGGAAGAAAAAATACTCTAACTCAACTTTTGCCATTTAAACACAATATTTACCAGACTGTCCAGCCAGTCTGGAAAGTTTTCAAAACCTTCTGTTATGACATGAAGTGTCCAACTGTTAAATAAATGTTTAGAAATGCAATTTAAAGCTGGCAGAGATTCAGGTCCCCATGTCACATAGATAAAGAGGGGCCTATATATCACTCTGAAAGAAGTCCTTATTCCTGCTCCAGTAGTTGGGTTTTAAATAAAGGTTTAGCATCATTCAAAACTATGCAGAAAGGTATCTAGCATTACATCTCCGTAAGTGCAGCTTAACTACTTGTAGTTTAACCAAGAAAAACTTAGCATTCCCCTCAGCTGGCTCCAAATCTGTTTAAATTTCCGTTCCTATAATATCTAAATGAAAAAATTTACCATCTTTCCTGGCCTCTACCAATATGAAATTTAAATATTAAAGGGTCTTCATGGCCAGTATTTTGAACTTGTAACAAGCCTTAACATTAAAAACCCTAACACTGTAACATTAAAAACCCTAACACTGTAACATTAAAAACCCTAATTTAAGTTCTATTCATCATGGAGGCTAACAAAAAAAAAGGAAGAGGAAGCTCTTGGTGTCTAAGCAGCTTGAATTTCCAGTGGTACTGTCAGTGAACTGCACACTTGAAGACCACTATCTCATGGCCAAAATGATTTCTAGTTGTTGCTACCCTGTAGTCTTTTACATCATGCTCATCACTTGACAATCTAGAAATAGCAAAGATATCTCAGCAACTAAAATATCCCAGATCCCCAAGAAATTAATGCTCCCAGTTAAAATTATCTCATTAGTAATTCTGAGGAATGTTATTTGAGAAAATTACGATCTGATGTCAGTATCTGAAGAAAAAAAGAGGCAAAATGATCATATTAGTCACTGGCTATGAGCAGTCATCCACCTGAACTAAAATACAAGGCATTTCTAATGACTTTCCAAATGCATTCTTAACTTCTTGCCTGGTTTTGGAAACAATCTTGAGCCAGACTCAAGTATCAAAGGAGAAATTGGCTCCAAAGTTCCAGTTCAATCCTGAAATACTAGCAAAGCCCATAGAAGACTACTGCATCACCTCTATCATCTGAAGTAGCCGAAAGCCCTTGTTTTGCTGCTTGTAGCACCCAGGACATCCTGCAAAAGACTGAAGCTCTGCGCCCTCAGGGCAGGGGAATTCCTGGATATGACATCAGGCCATCCATGGAATACATTTTTCTGATTATTTGGTAAAGTATCAACTGGAACCTCTCCCTGTTGCACAGTGTGATTTCTTGGGGATGCTGTGTGCAGATGTATAGAAATTTTGTCGTGGGATGATCGAGACAGTCAGTTCTTGTCAAGTAATCTGCTGGCTGTTTAAGCAGGCTGCAGACAACTGTCATTCATCCATCCAACAGGTGGATCATGGTGGAGAGATGAACACCAAAGTATCTTCATGCAGAAAGGGAAGATTAAATCATATGTCTGGGGCAAAAGGGGAAGAATGAAAAGTAAGCATTATCCCACAATTTTAATAGAAATAAAAACTAGATAGAGGTTCAAGAGTAGGCAAATTTATTTTTACAGGAAAGTAAATCAGTTGGCTACATTTGATGTTTATTATTGCAAATAATTAATTAATCATAATAGATGGGGTCCCTTGAAACAAAGCATGCAGAGACCCGGGAGCTGCTACCACAGACGAGCAGACTGAATCTGCCATGTGTGCTATGGCCCTTTAACTTTTGGAAAGGGTAATTTCCATCTTACTTCTCTGGTTTTCTGCAAATCAGTGAAGATTTTAAAAATTTCCTAAGCTTAAACAATCAAGTTTTTCTAATCTTTCATGGTACTCCTGAAAGCATGACAGCAGAAGACTCTTAGCCAGCTTGGCCTGCAAGCTGTGTGCTTTTCCCTGTGTCCCCGTACTGCACCTCAGTGATGTGAGCTCATGGGAGCTGAGATGCAAGACTGACAGATTGTCTTTATTGAGTGTCCCAGTAAGCAAACCACTGTAAATCATCCCTGATAGTAGCTCCGCTTGCTCTAGGGCCCTCTCTGTACTTACACCTTCTCACACCCCAAGCAACAAGTCAACTTATGACAGTCCTTAATGCCTATCACTTTCCTCCCAAAGGAGAAGCAGAGGGACCCAGATGTAGACAGATTCAGGCTTTGGCTTAGAGTTACCTTTTTGACCAGACTGTGTTGTTGCATACAGAGGCCATTTTGCAAAAGGTGTTCTTTTTTGGTTTTGATTCCTCCTTGTGCCCCAGGAATATATCAGAAAATGCCTGTGATGGGCAGACTCTGGGGCTCTGGAATGATAATTTGCATGAATCCATTGTTTCTGGAAGCATACTTCTTTTAAATATTAATATTATTCAGCAGCATAGTAACTGGAGAGCAAAAGGGCAAAGAAACCTCACAAAAACATGTTTTTCTATGTTCAGGGCCATGTTCTCCTGTAGGATTTGTTGCTATAAATTTTTAGGCCACAAAACAGACTTTATTTTGCAAGGAAGGCTGCAAGTTACCAAGAGAGTTAATTGGTTTACACTGTTTTAATAAGACCTCCTGGGAAACAGATATAATAGTGGAGAGCTAGTATCACATAATAAAATATGGTTTATAGAGGATATTACAACGTAAGATACAGCGTGTCTAACTGGAAAGTATTTGCTGAACTTTCAGAGAACAATACCTAAATCTATTATGTTGGAAGCCTGGAAATGAGGCTGTATGGTCACAGTAGTTAAAATATAAACGAGCTGGTGATTTAGGTGGAAATGGTCTGCCACGAGGGAGCCAAGCATTTTATTGTGGGAAGGTCACACAGAGACCTTCCTTTACAGAGGGAAATAAAAGGATCCAATGTACAGTTTGCTACGAGCACTTGTCAAACCAACCTCTCTCCCCTTTTCCCTTGCCAGCCACAGGGTTTCCTGTGGGGAAGGCATAAGGTAAGTAATGTCACAGGGAATTTACAGACCTGAACTTGGACACCATGGTGTGGGGTCGGTGATCAAGGTGAAACAGTAGAGCTTACCACCTTTTCTGCTCGTAGGTTGTGAGGTCGAAATCCTTGGAGTCAGACCAAGTTACTGCCGCGAGTACTTCAGCGTCCCAACAGACAAAAACTTTGCAGATGCCATCAGCGATGCCCTCGAGTCTCTGTGGTACGTCACTAGATTTTTGCAGTGTGGGGTTTCCTCTCTTCTAGGACAAGTATTTGGATTTACTGTCAGGGAGATTTTCAGGATGGGCTTCCAGGTAGGAAGATGGGGGCCAAAACTACTTTATAGTATCATCATAGAAACAACACCGTAGCAGAAATAGGCCCTTACATTAAGAGTGGAGGGAAATATTTGCTCCTCTGTTCCTGTGTAGGCTGCAACAAAGAGCAGACATCCTGACTTTTAATTTGCTGTTTCAAACAACTTCAGGATGAGCCGGTGCATGTCTATTCACTGACCTGCAAGAAAAGGCTCTGAAATGCTTGGATTTAAAGAGGGAATTGGGAAATTCCGAGATTCAGCTCTGGTCACTTGTTTATGAGACTGACGCTTTGGCTTTTTCTACATTTTAGAACATCTCAAGCAAAATATTTTTGGAGAGGGCATTCACTTTGTGCAAATATGACTATAGAATAGAGTAGAATAGAAGAGTTCAGTTGGAAGGGACCAACAACAATCATATTGTCCAACTGATGGGAATATATCTCTCAGACAACTGCTAGGAAAAATATATGCTCTATATCCAGCTTTCAAGTTCCACCATCTCTCATCCAAACATTTACAAGAGACAATTCCACATAGGCTGTAAAATCAGGGAGGATTGCACGACCACATGCAGAGCCAATGCCTTACCTTGGCTATAACTAAGCTCCTTCTTTTAAAACCTTGTTGGTTCCATGATTAATCCAATCCTAGGAAACCTTTCTACTTTAATATTTGCAACTCCATAGCGATTCGCATTTGAAAAGTTTTGTATTCAGACGCTGAATGTTGATTGTTCTTGAAATAAAGGCTCTGAAATGATGAGACCACTGCTGGAGATGTTGCTCCCAGTTGCACACTGGGTCCTGCTGCACAGCTGCTTACAAATCAGTGTTTGCAGCATGGGCTTAGACAGAAGGTGTCTGATACCATGTGAGAGGTTTTATCCTGAAATGGTTTAGCTTGGATTTAAAGAAAGTTACCTGCATGGGACATGAGGAAATCATATGCGACATAGGAGGCTTTCTGGAGATTTTGCAATGCTTTTAATACAGTGAATAAAAAAAGGAATGGGAGACGTAATACAGACACCAGCTCTGGCTTCCAGTGGAAACCCAGATTTACTGCAGAAAGCTTTATGGTCTGATATAATTTTGGGATGGGTCAAGATATACTTGGAGCTTCCTACCTGGTTTCTGTGAGGCACAGTGTATAAGGCTGCTCAGTGCTGGTTCTCAGCTCTGTAATTGTGAACATGGTTAAAAGTGAGGCATAAACTGTTCAGAGCTCCAGCCCTTCAAGCTGTTATGTTGGGTAGCTGGAGAGTTTTGATAGCTAATTCATTCCAAGCCGCAAGGCTGTCTGCTGCTGTCTGCGGTGGAAAAGGAAAGGGATCCAACAGTACTGGTGGAACAACTTGCAAGAGGTGAAAGCTGATGATTCCAAGAAAAGTGCAAATCCCTGCCACCAAGATGTCCGGCATAAATACCAGCTACAGTCTTCTAAAGTGCCCAAATCCTACAGATCATCACGGTGCTGCAGGAGGTCCTGTCTCTGGTGTCTGTTTCACTAACCCTGGTGAATTTCTTCCCAAGTTCTTTTTCTTTAAACTAAGTGTCCTGTCTCCAACAAGGCAGGAAAGAGGAAAAAGGAACGATTTTAGATAAAATTAACAATCAGGTTTGGGTGTAAATATTGCAGGAACTTAAAGTAAGAAGGGAGGGTAGAGAACAAACAGTTTAAAAATCTGGTAGGTTTTCCTTTTTCTTTCTCTCATTCATCCTCTTTGTTTATTTCTCTAATATTCAGAAGAAAAAGTTCCATGCTGCTGGGTCAGCCCATAAGAAGTAAAGCCTCTGAAATGCTTTAACTGTAGCCATATTCATTTAGCAGGATTCAGCATCTCTGAGTAGAAGAGTCTTGAGCTCATCATCTTTCTCTTTTGCAAGTGCTTTTGACTTTTGAAGCTGTTCAAAGGCTGGCAAATGCAGTGTGTTTCCTTTCCACATCCCAGGTAATTGGAAAAGCCCATTAGGCTGAGACTGTCCTTAGCTATATGTGAGCAAACAGCCTGTGGCAAGGGCAGTCTGTTGCCTGGAGCAGTGCCTTGCTCAGTTGCCCTAATGGCAGGTATCAGTAGTTAAAGAATTGCACATAGTCTCCCACCATTAGCAAACCTTGCAGGGACTCCAGGGTAGAGAGAGCGAGCCCTTTATTGTGGCATGGTGACCTAGGGTCTGAGCAAGGAACACCCAGACCCATCTGAACTTCACTGAAGTAGAAAGTTTCATCAGTGCAAGGATAGAAGTACCTAACTTACCAGGGAGCCACTGAGCTTCTCTTGGGAAAGGAAATCATCCTTCAGGAATATTCTCCAGTCTCTTCAAACAGGTGCTTCAAGACCACTATTTAGACCAAGAATATTCAAAACAAAGTCAAGCTTCTGTTTTTGGCAAGTGAAACTAAGACCTCCCTTGTATCTTTTCCACCACTGTAACTCGAGGGCTGTTGTAACCTACCTACCCTTCCTGGACAGGTGTCATGAAGTCTGCATCGTACTTGCAAAGTGTGCTGGTAGAATATAAAACACTTTTTGGTACTGCCATCAATGCCATCCAACTTTTCTTCAGCAATCTTTTCTTAGTCATTTATTTGGAAAGTTACTGGTGATGGAAGAAGACAGGACTAACACACAGTTAGAAAGACAGAATACTTCTCTCATGCAAGCCATGATAAGGGTTTTCTTAGAAAACCCTTTTTTTTCCATATAAAAACAGGCAAAAATGGAAACAAAGTCAAACTCCAGATGTGTTGTACCAAATCCTGCAAACTCCTAAGCATGCTGCATTACTGGATCTTGTCCCATTGAAGTAATTAAATATTCTTCCTTACAGCACTGAGCCCTCACTGAGAAATCTCACCACGGCCTAAATGAGATCACTTGTTTTATAATAAATCTCTTTTTAAGCTTCTATCTTGATTGAAATGATCATTTACTTACATAAATTAGTTTAAGTAGCTCATAATTCAGGCACTGCGGCAGAAGAGAACTATTTCAGTAGGTTCAATGACTGTGTATGCAATAGAGAAATTACAGGGTTGAATTTTAGAAAATAATTTATGCCTACTACAGATGAAAAGTAATGCTTAAAATGAAACTGGGGAGAGGGGAGGGCTGCTTCATTTAAATTGTTTTAAAAACTTGAAGAGTGAGGAACAACACTGTTCTGCAGGGCCAGCAGTGGAGAAATTCCCACCACAGCAGATAACTTCAGCTTCTCACAGGACTGCTCCTCTGAGGCCTTCTGCAAACTGAGAAATGCAAATGACAGACCCCAATTCATTCACTCAGTCCCTCACCTCTGATATTGCGTCTTCTGTCCCACTCATTACAACAGACTACCCAGGTGTCTTTAATCAGAGACACTGGACCTGTCAGGACATAGCAAGTCTTTTTGTAGGGATCTTGATATGGATGAGCACATGTAATACATATGGCATGCTCTGCCATATATTAAGTACAGCACAAAAAGACTGGGCTTGAACTTCATGAGCATAGGTTTGTGATTTTATCCACACAACTTCTCTCAGGGAGATTTACAGTGAACAGTAAAGTGGTCATGAAAATGAAATTAAGCGCTGATGTGTGCGCTATCCCCACTAATTAGGCTGAGAATTAGTGCAGAAAAGTGTGATCAGCTAAACTTGTGCAATTCTGCGATTACCTTAAGTTTCCCTTGCTCATATTCCTGAATAAAACCCCCTTAATCTCACCCCAGTTCATACTGCATGGTATTTTGTAAGGAAGAGCAACATCCTGAATTGACCTCTGTGGTTTGGAAGACCTCACACAGGAGAAAGCCAGAAGTGCCAAAATTTAATTAAAGCGCATTTGACTGGTAATTCCCATAATCCTTTTAATAGGGGCATTCAGCATAGAAATCAGAATTTCTTTGTTATTAAAGGGAAAGCTGCCTTCCTAATTCAAAGAGGTTAGTAACGGACTGCCAGGCCAGCCTATGCTTGTACAGGGCAGTTTCCACCTGCTGCCTGTGATGGGAGTCTCAGGCAAACTCAGGAGACTCTGGGTGTGAATAATGAGCCTAGCAGTGCAATAGGTGGTAGGACAGCACAGGCTGGCAGCAGAAAACAAGGCTCTACATGCTGGTGAAGATAACAATGCCAGCAGCCAGGAGATCTCCATATGTGTCAGCCTTTCACTCCTTGCCCTCTCTCCCGTGCCCAGCAACAACAGCGCCGAGATGGCCGCAGTGTACTACGAGCGCATTGACGTGGAAGGCCACCACTACGGCCCTTCGTCCCAGCAGCGGAAGAACGCTTTGAAGGAAGTGGACAAAGCCTTGAGCAATATGATCTCACTCATCAAGGTGAGTGGCATCCAAAAACCCAGCTCCTGGGTGCCTTTGGAAAAGGCTTTTAAAACTGGTCTTTTTGGCACTGCCAAGAGCCTATTTAACACCTGTAACTGAATGCAGAGGCTGTAAATTTTTATTTCCTGAGAAACAGGCTACTGAGATCATGTGGAAGTCAAGGCACCATTATCCTGATTATTATTTTCATTGATGGCATTATAACCCTCCCGGTAGTAGGGTAGCCTACAGACCTACAGTAGCCCCAAGAAGCCACAAACCAATATACGTGTTGCTCTGTTTATGACTTGTGTTGCCAGCTGAACTTCATTGTAGGTGAAGGAATCAAAACTGTGTTTCCTAAGGTTTGTGGAATCACACAATCAACTTTTATAGTGGGTTTTATGACAGTATTCAGAACTCTGTACTTTAAACTTGGTTTTAAAAAATACATTATCTAAATGACTTTGCAGCGAGAAAATCTTTTGGGTAAATGGCAATTCTATGAATATTTCTGACAATGATAAATGCATGTTGGAGTTTTTTATGTGTTTCAGTGAAGAGAGGAATATGTATCTTCAATTTCACTAAATATTAAAAGCTCTAATGCTAAGTGGTTGTGTTTGGGAGGAAAAGAGAAACACCTCTTCCACAAGTGGTATCACGGCAAATTTGCTGAGTAGACTTATTTTGGAAAAACTCTGGTGCTAACCTCTCAGACTCTTCCAGAGCAGCAAGTAAAAGTGGGTGTCCACCATTATGGTTCCTGGCAAAGCACATCGCAGGACATTTGTGGATGTGATCCTTCTGGCCAACTTCCACAGAATCAGTGGAGGTCAAATGGTGACTTAAATTTTCCAGCCAGCACACACAGTGCAAAGCTCTTATCTGCCCCTAAAAGTTGTCATCCACTTGCTTCACAGAGCAAAGGCCTTCAGAATGATATCAACGTTCTCCTCTTCTCTGATCATGGGATGACAGACATCTCTTGGGCAGATAGAGTGATTGAGCTGAAAAACTACATCAATATGAGTGACACCATACAAATGAAGGACCGAGGTCCTGTTGTGAGCCTCTGGCCAACTCCAGAGAAGCATGCAGAGGTGAGTACAGTCTAGTTGTACCTCTTAGGTTTGTGTTCTCTCAATTGTGTCTTCTGTTTACTCATAACATCCAAATACTGCTCTCAGAGATGTGTGCAAAAATCAGTTCTTATCAGGAGTCGGACTTGGATCCTGTGACATCCTTGTGATGCTGGTTTCCAAAGGAAAATCACACCAGGCAAATCAAGAAGCATGAACTTTCACTGTTATATGGCAAGGACACATGCTTTTAAACCCCACCACTATTAGCTTCTGATAAATAGCGAAAAGATTTTAGCTCAAAATGCAGTTTTAGGATTTTATCTGTATTAGTCAATTCATTGACACTCTAGCTGGGATTTTCAAATGATCTGGAGCAGGTTCAGTATTCATATTCCAGTAAATTCCCACAAAGGAATCAACTCCATTAGACCAGAACTGTAAAATATATATTTTTTACAGTATTTTCCTTTGAGGAATTTTTGATGAAGCACATTGGATTGAGTCAACCATAAAAGCTCAATGCTAGAACTGCAGGATTTTGAGGGATAAATTAAAACAATAGAGAAAAATTTGAAAATCACTTGAAAAGAATGAAGATTTAGTATCTCTGACTAATAGACTACTACACCAGCAACCAGTGCATGAGAAGTCATTATTGCTCTCCTCAGAATATAGATGAGTGGATGTACAAAATGGGCAAGCCATTCCCCAGGCAAATAATTTTGGTTTCTACATTATATTTCATCCAGTTACAGTATATTGTAGCCCATGCAATTTTTTTAAAAAGAATATTTGCTGATTTTGCACCCAAACAGTCTCTTTAGGAACTGTGTATCTGTGATATTGCGAACATTTCAAATTAGTGCCAGAACTGAAAGTTGTCTTAGAGGCACGCAAGAGCAATTCACTCACAAGTGCATCACAGGGGATCACAGCATTGATATGCTTAACTCAGAGCTCCCTGTTTCTGTAGGCCAGACCTTCAAATAAGGGCAAGTTGCAACTTCGCACAGTCATGGGGTTTCATTCAACAAAGCTCTTCAGCACAGGCTTCTCTCTCATTAAACAGCCTAATATTCCTAAGGAGGATAAAGTGCAATGCCTTATACTCTGTTTTTGTTTCTTTCCTTCATTTCTTTCTAGGATTTCTTGCTGGAGGGCTAGCTTTTTAAGCAAAATGAGGTTGAGTTTTGGTTTCCCAATAGCTAGATTCTCTATTTCTAATTAATTTTAAAGAGCTATGTTTATGAGTTGGAGTGTATTATAATGTAATGGTTATCACCTCTAAGAATCACCCCATTTCAAAGCACCAGAACTACTGGTGACCACTCTCTAGCTCTGGTCATGGTGGGAGGAACTGTGCCACCTTGGTGCTGTCCTTATGGTCACTGCATATCAGTGCACATATCTGGCACACATATATACACAAGGGTGATTTAGCTGAAAGGCTACTGAAGAACCTTTCATTCTTTGAAGAACTGAGCTATTTAGTCCTGAAGATTATTTATATTTAACTGGTGAAAGAACAAGATAGAGTCTGGGGACTCCAACAGCTGCCTTCTTTATGGCATATGAACATCTTTTTCAGGCATTTAAAATATATTTTCTGAATAATTTGGGGTGTAATGACATTTGTGTGATTATATTCCAGACAGTATGATTAATATTAATAAACTACTTGCATGGCATTGTGCAGACTCAAAGCTGCAGGCTTTGGCTAATTAATCTCACATCAGATAACTAACAAAGCAGATAACTGAGCACTATCAATCCCTTGATAGTGATTGACTGGGTAAGTGCAAGAAACACAGGTGAGGTGACATTAATTCTCCACTCAAGAGCACAAAGAGGGAATGAGTGGCAGAGGCTAAAGACAATAACAACACTTTTGCACATCTGTACACAGTCCACATGGTGCCTTTGAGTGTCTCTCACCACTTCCCTTACTGCCTCCTGTGAAGGTGTCATTTCTCCTGGTCTGTTTCTGTAGGCTGGTATACTCACATGTACACATTTGTGAGTATGTGTATTATAAACACACATAATACATGAATTCATGCATTCCTATGTGTTTATGATCCAAGTTACCAGAATCTCCTAAACCACATAAGCAGGTTTTGTTCAGCCACGATCTTTGGACAGGCAAAGTCCTGGTTTGAATGATTAGCCATTACAGGGGATTAGCCATTTTTCAAACTCAGGTGTTGCCATGTACCCACGGGTGTATTTATCATCTTTACAGCCATATGGTGTCCTAACATTTTTTTGCTTTGCAGATATATCAAAAATTGAAAGCTGTGGAACACATGGATGTATATAACATACAGGATATTCCAAACAGGTTTTTCTACAAAAAAGGAAAATTTGTGTCTCCACTAACTCTCGTGGCTGAAAAAGGATGGTTCATAGCAGAGGTAAAGTATAGAAGCAAAATATTTTCACACAGGAGTGTGAAAAGGTGCAATATATTGCTGATCAGTGAGTTAAAGTCAATGGGCTAACTACAAAACTAATGTCAAATTTTGCTGTGTACTTAAAAGAACTCAAAGATATTGCAGCTATCCTAAAGGCAGACAGTTAAATAGTCAAGATGACCCTTTTTCCTTTGTTGTCATAAAGCAGGAGTAGTTCTTGTACCTCACATTCCATTTTTGCTGCCTTACTCTTCTTCCCCCTGCCATCTGCCTTCATTTCAGGCACAAAAAAAGTGTTTTCATTTCAAGTCCGTACTATCCCTCCATTCAGCAGTACCTTGTGGCAACTTTTTGTTCTGCCTGGCTTTCCACCCACCAGACTTTCCTAAAAGCTCCCCATTTCTCCCAAGCCCTCCAGTCTCAAAAGGGTCAGACTGGGGGTTTACTCCTCAGAGATGCCCAGTGCACACACTGAAAATCTGGGAACTTGTTAAGCAGAGAACCCACACATGAAGAGATTTTTCATAACTTATTTTCTTACTATAAATTATTGTGTTACTTTGTGCTTGTGTCACTACCAGGCACCTCCACATTACAGATACTAATTGCAGCTCAGCACATCTCAGAGGGTGAGGCAACTGCATATCTTCTAAGGAGGTAAACTGAGGAGTGGTATTAAGCACTTTGCCCAAGGCCACACATGAAGTCAGTAAGTTGGCAACAGAACCACGGAGTCCTGGGTTTCTTTCATGTCCCAGCATAGTCAGTGCACATCATTGCCTTGCAGGTTATTGTAACTCAGCCAAGCATCTTCTTTCATGACCTTCAGAGCTACTGCTCACCAAGCTTTGCTCAGGACAGTCCACACTACCACATTTCTCACTAGCAAACCTGAATTTAGCATAATAGTTTCTACAGCTGAATAAAAATGCACCTCTAAAAAAAACCTGATTGTTTTTGAGTACAGATGAGTGAGTACCACATTTCTGATTTTGAAAAAAAGTTTTAAAAGGCAGAGTTAAGATTTAGACAGGCAAAGTAGAAATCTGAAACATTTTTTCCAAAATTATTTTTAAAAATTACAACTAAACTCTTTTGTACAAAAGTTCAAAACAGAACGTTTTTACATATTCTGTAGAAAATAAAAAAGCGCTTTAAAAATCATTGAAACTCTGACAAACCTTAATAACAGTGCAGCAAACACTGCTGCTATGATAATTATTTCTGTCTCTCTGCCCATTCCTTCCCATTGTTTCTGATTTTCAAGAATGTCCTCTCATTAATGCTGTCAGATTTTCCTTCTCTTTGGTACATTTTCATTATCTGTGAATGGGATATGAAAATGAAAGTTTCCTGTCATATTTTTAAAGAAATAATTGAGCCTTCTATTATACTTCCTGCCCAAACCACAGAAGAGAGGATGTGCAGCTCTTCCCTGTCATGCTCCCAGGGTTTTTTAACTCTCTGTTGGCTAGTGGATAGATAAAAGCTGTTTGAAAAAGGGGATTTTGTTGTTGTTGTTGGTTTTTGAAAGAGACAAAGGGAGTGTATCTGAAAAGTTGTTTTCCTCATGAAGGAGCATAGGAACTAAAGCCCATCTACATGTTGGTTAAAGCAGGATGAGGAGGGATTTCACTCTGTATCAAAGCTGATCTGCTCATATTACCTTGCTCCCTTCACACGAGTGAGTGGTCCCCATCCTTTGAGCAGAAGATCCCCCAGCTGCTCTCCTGTGTGCAACAACAGTGTTAGCCCTCAGGGCTGCATGCTCACTCTGTACACATCCCAGTGTACTTTCTCAACATTTAGAGATCAATTGCAGTACATTTTCTAAACATGCACATGCAGGGAAAAGTCCATTGTCCACAGTCCCAGATATGCCTGTTTCATCTTTGAGGAGGACTGCCAGCCCAAGGCTTACTCTGAGTATGAAAAATCACATCTCCTCCAAGTCCTCCATCCCATTTGGACTTGTCAAGCAGGCACATCAGCATGCTACCAATGCCCTGGCTCCAAAGAAGCCCCAGGAGTTTGTGGGGGTTTGCTGTAAGGCAGAGCCTGATGCTCCAGAAGGGCAGTGCTGGGATGCTTGCACAGTCCTGCTCCTCAAGCTACTGCTGTTAGTGGCTCCATTTCATGAGCTCTCACTTCAGCTGCAGTTATGAAAGTTAGTAGTATGTTTTCTGACTCAGCTGGCATCAGAAATTATGGAAATGACTGTGCCTTTGACTGCACATTCTGTTGGGAGTAGGTGTCTCCTGGTGTCTGGGTGAGTTATGGAAAGCACACTACCTCCTCCTGCATTTGATATTTCTGGGGAAGCAGCTGTGTCCAGGACATCTGACAGCACCATGGAGAGGTGTAGGTATGGCAATGTCACAATGCTGCCAAAGAACCACCACAAATTTAACGTGACTTCACTTGTCTGAAGCTGATGCTGGCAAATGCTGCGCAGGATGGTGAGCAGCACACTCAGTCCCCAGGAACTGCTGGAACTATAGCATAAGGAGGTGATATGGTAGGAAGAGGAGAAGGAGTCTGTTTTCTCCTTGGCTTGCTCTGAGCACTGTCAGGGAAATAGATGGGGACAGAAAAAGAAATTTGTCAGCTAAAATAGTTGAATTTAATCTGGAACAGATTACCCAGAGAAGCTGTGGTGTCGCTCTCACTGGAGATGTTCAAGACCTGTCTGGATGCAATCCTGTGCAATGTGATCTAGGGCAACCCTGCTTGAGAAGGGAGGTTGGACCAGATGATCCACTGTGATCTCTTTCAATCTGACCCATTCTGTAGTATTCTGGAATTATCTGGTACATCTGCTGAGTATTACATATGAAGAAACAGGGGCTTCCCCTGGAAAACAGTTGAAAGAGCTACACCTCTTAGTCATCACTACTGCTGTCCTCAGTGCAGTCAATTTTCTTTCTTAAGGAAGAAGACAAAAATCAGACAAAATAAATGTTACTGAAAGGAAAGGGATCCTCAGTTAATCTGCTTCACCATCTGCAGGAGTTGCAGCACCACTTGCCCAAGGTGGGAATGTGGGAAACTCCTTTGGGGTATCTTCTGTGCTTCTGTGCCTGAGTGTGAAGCCCAGACCTGGACATTCTAGAGAAATGTGCAGCTCCTTCTCTGTAATTATCAGAGAAATTATTGTTGGGGTCTGATGAACTGCCAGTTGATGTTCTTTGTTTAAGTGAAATTCCTGCAAGTTTTGGGGTAATCTGGAGTGCCACATCTGCTGCTATCCCTAAGGAGCATGGGACAGGAGAAACTCACGGACAGGTTGGTCTAGCATTTTGATCAGCCCCTAGGGACTGCTGCTCTGACAGATACGGCACTGTTGTAGGCAAGAGTTGTTAATACAAAGCAGGAGAAAGTAAGGAAGGAATTTAAAAGAACATCTTAAGTGCAATATGGGCAAGGAAGAACAAGATTTATAATGACAATTAATCAAGTGTAGATCCACTGAGCAAGGAAATAAAACAGAGTCTAGGCCACAGAGAGTGGGACTGTCTTACGTCAGAGCCAGTGTTCCTTGGAGCAAACCTCGTGCTTTAATTCCAAAACAAGTAGGGAGAAGAAATCACAAATAGAAAATATCCAGTAGGGGTGATATTTGAATTGTTAGGCTGACTAGTCAAATGGAGCAAGAATTACTTAATTTTCTGAGGTGTCAATGGCATGTGGGGCAGAACAACACACCAGCAAACCCATGGAAGTGCATGGCGCTGGGTGGGAGAGCAGTGCTGCTGGCAGGCATGGGGAGAGGGAGAGCACCTTGCTTACCTGTGTCACATATGACTGTGGTACTTCGTGCTTGTGGCAGAAATTTACATGAGTTGTCCTCCCCTCTCAGCTGGGAGGTGGTTACTCACTGACACAGCAAAGCCAGGAGTCACCCCTCCTGGGGATGAGCTCCTGTGCAGGTAACAGCACAGTGTGAGGGCCTGATGGGGTGGTACAGCACATGGAGACACAGCATGGCACCCCACAGTGCCCCAGGACAGCCCAGCAGGGAGGCACTAACCATGCTCTGCTGTTGTTACCCAGAGCAGGGACAAGCTACCGTATTGGGAGAATGGGACAGGGAGGAAGGAGGCCTGGCAGAATGGCTGGCATGGCTACGACAACGAGCTCATGGACATGAGAGGCTTCTTCCTCGCATATGGACCAGGTACAGTGCCACCATCCCTGGTGTTCCACTTCCCCTGCAGGCCCATGGTCCTTGCCCCTGCATCCCTGCAGCCCCTGGCACATCAGGACCCTGATGCAGCACTCTGCGACACCCCAAAATTACAAATAGATGGCAGGATTTCCTCACTGTGGAAGGTTTGTTGTGCTGCATCTATTTCATAGCTGAAGAAACAGGGTAGAGAGATGTGAAGGGATTTAGTCAGCCTCTCTCTGATGTCCCAGTGCAGTTACTATCTCTTTGCCCTGTTTTCCTAAATTTCGGCCTAAACTTTTAATTCTATTTGAAACACATGAATCCTGCTTTTGTCGGGGGATTCAGACTTGCTACTGCAGGGCACTTTCTTTGGGAAGGTTGCAGCATACCTCACCCAGCTGTCTGATGGGCAGATACAAAACTCCTGGTTTCCATTTTATCAGGCCCTTTAAACAGGGCAGAGCACCAGGCTGCAACTGCAGACAGGAGTGAAAGCACAATGTGCAAGACAATTATGTCAGGCTATCAAATCTACGAAGCACACACAGTAAAGTAGCTCCTGTACTTAAAAATTCAGGGCTTTTTTTAGTTTTTAGAATAAAATTGGTCTAGAAGTAAAAATAATGAATAAAATTGTTTAAAATGCTTTTGCTGAGCTATGTTGTAAATTGTATAACATGCCACATCCCAGCCTGGTGGGTAAGTCCCAGGAAAGGCAAAGGAGCCCTTGCCCTACAGCACCCCACATTCCAGGGGCTGACCCCCAAGTTGCATGATGCCAGCTCCTCTCTTTTGCCTGCAGATTTCCGATCCAACTACCGAGCACCTCCCATCAGATCTGTGGATGTTTACAACATCATGTGCAGCCTGGCAGGAGTACAGCCACTGCCCAACAATGGCTCCTGGTCCAGGGTGGAGTGCATGCTCCGAAACACAGCCCCCTTGGCACCGCTCCCCCCGTGCAGCAGCTGGGCCCTGGCACTAGCTCTGCTCTCCCTGTTCGCCAGGCAGATCTCCTAACTGTGATCCCTGAACAATGTCAGCCAGTGTCACCAGCAACTCCATCCTTCTTTGTTTGTTTTTTTAAAGTTCTTCATTTGAATAATAGCTTCATTAATAGAGTGCTGTCCCCCACTCCTCCATTGTGCTCCACCAGGCATGAATCTGACCCATCCTGCATTTACAATGGCTTTAACATGAAGGTTAAAGCATTGTGCTGCTCCAAACACAGCCAGGGACGATGGTGTCGCTCACTTAGATTTATAGCACTGGCAAGGAGAGCAGAGTTGGCTGGCTATCCACAAAGTTTTCTGGTGGGTGCACATGGGGATCCCTGAGCATCAAGCACGTCCCACCCCATCATCTGAGGAGCTCACGCTGGCTCCCCATTCTGAGAAGCTCAGGAATGGAGACCGACCTCTTTGCATTTAGCTGGGTTCATCCTGATTCACCCCTTCATCTCCAGCTCCATCAGCAGCAGAGCCCCATCTTCTCCTTACAGTGCCAGCCAAGCCCTGTCTATACTGATCCAGCCTTCAAAGAGCCAAGAGCTTTGCTGAGTGACCATAATGCTGAGAGAGGAGGGTCAGCAGGAGAGCAGTAAGAGCATCCTACTTCTCTCAGCCTTTCCTTCTTCATTTTCACCAACATGAGTACTGGCTCTGCCCATATCCAGGGCCAGGCTTTCCTCATGGACCACAGCAGTGGGGAGGGCTGGGAAAGGGAAGGGTGACAGAAACCCTCCACTTCAAAGCCAGTGGGAAAATGAATAGACATCTGACACACAAGGGTCAGGAAAACACAGGATGAGGAAGCCTGGCATTTAACACCCTCTCTGCTTTTCCTGGTGAAGTTAATATCATCTGCTCACGTTTTGATGTTTTATACCCAATCGCATTTCTGAAGGTTTTTCAACACTTACTGCTTTTCTACCAGCTCTTGCTCTCTGTACCTCTGCCTGGTGACCAGCACATTTCCCTTTATTCTGTAGCAGGGAGAGAGGTCTACACTGACAGATATCCCAACCTCCCAGCTAATCCTAGTGATCATTTCCACCATGGGCTATCAAGCAGAAGCGAAGTTGTAACAGAAAGTTAAATTAAACAGCAGGAGAGGATAGAGCTGTTGCCAGAGGTGCCTTCAGGAGTGCACAGTGCTTTATCTGACATACCTCTGAAACAGGAGCTTTCAGCAACAAACTGCCTTTGGAAGGATTGAGGTCCCTCCCCATGTGAAACAAAGCTCTAGGACTTACTACTCTTCTGGATCCAGAGTCAAGCACGATCCGGGTATGTGTGGTACAGTACATTTAAGGGTGAATGATTACACTGTGGGGAAAGAAAAAAAACCAAACACCAAATTAAACTTGACAAAAGACTTCTGTAATAGCTGTAAAGATTTATGTAATGTGTTTTTAAAGCTCAAGTGAACCATCAAATCAATTGGGAAAAAAATGGAAAAAATCAGTCTTTGTTGTTAGACTGTTGAGTATAAAAGGCAATTTAGTGCTTTCGAAGCATTTGCAGTAGCTGTAAAACAAGCACCTATTGTTCAGAGTTCCCTGTTGCTCTTTAATGGACCAGGCTCAATGAAATCACTGGAGCACATTTTTAAAACAAAAACAAACAAACAAAGAAATTTTTAGAAATCAGCATACAAGATAACCAAATTACCAAGTTTTGTCTGAAAATCAACAGGATAGAAGCCATCAGTGCCTGCAAACCCCTCCACAAACTGCCATTTTAAATCTTACCAGCAAGCAGGACCCAAGGTCTTCTTACAGAAGAAATGTTTATAAAAAGTTTAAGGGTATATTCAGCTGCTCAGTTATACAAACAGAAATTGAAAATAACAAATTGGGTCCCTTGAGTTGTTCCACAGATGGGCCATGACACATGAAACCAACACTGATCCTTGTGAGTACTTTGTGTAACTCATTTTTGTCAGTGTCCACGTGCAAATACTAAAGGTAAATCCACTTGCAATATGATTTGTTTGACCTTAATGCAAGCATTGTGTGTACGGTAAAAGATACTTGGTCTGTAAAAGGAAAATTTGATGGCAGACCTTCAAGAAGCTCACTAGCTTTAGGAGAACCACAGCTCATTATTTTTTGAAAAGTGCATCTTCCTTCCTCAGAAATGTTGTACCTCTGAATCAGTTCCCGTTCTCATTCAAAAATCAAGTGTCTTAACTCTTGCCTGTTTTTCTGTATACTATGCAATGGAGGTGGGTGTATTTTAAAACCTATTTCTGAATGATGTTTTTATACAATGACTGATTGTGAATGAGTGAATAATTCTAAAAATGGTGTTAGAAAAAACACATCTTTGTAAATACTGTAAGATTTTTAAAGAAAAAAAGAGCTCAAAACCTTCCCCTCAACACTTTGCCTTTCTTGTCTAATTGCTGCATCAAAGTGTGATAAACAGTGTTTGAAGCTTGTGCTGATTAATTATCAGAAAGACGAATGATAACATTGTTTAGAAATGGCAAAGTTGTCAGCATGTAAATTAAGGACATTAAATGCATCACACGAGATGATGTATCTTGTATACGCAGTCCTTTTTTCCAGATGTATTTCATTGTTTAACCTTTTGAACATCCACTCAGGGACATGTAATTCGCACTAGTCAATAGACACATCAAAACATTTTGCACTTCTAAGAAGAGAGGTGAGCCCTGGATGCTCTCTCCAGACCCACTTCTCTAAGCCCATTGTGTCACCATCACATCAGCTGCTTGCACAGAAATGAAGAGCATTGTCACTGGTATGAGGGTGCAGTAGGTTCAGGCTTTCCAGAGCCCCCCTTCTCCAGTGGGAGAGGGTGCAAATGTCAACAAGACCTCGAAAGTCAACGCTACAGGCCTGAAGGACAAGGGGGCCCTATTCCACTCTAAGCTCCACAAACCAACAATGTCCATGGAAGAGACTAAATCAATAGAAATAAGTCTCCAAGCCCACTCAGTGGAATTTATCTTCTTTTCCTTATATTAACTGACCACAGAGCAGGGAGTGGATGATGGAGGAGGACCAGTGCAGGTATGCCAACGAGTCCTTTAATTCACAGCAGGACTCCCTCTGAACCAGCAGCAAAGCCAAGGTCTGCTGGAGATGCTCCCCTCATGTTCCATGAACATGGGTCCTCAGAAAAGGAAGGTGCCGAGGGACAGCCTGCACAGGAATAAGTCTCAATCAGTTCCCCCTAACAGTGCCAAAAATGGCAGTTTCATGGCTAAATAAGCTGAGCCTTTTTTATCAATGATCTTGGTGGCCATGCAAATGGCATGGCTGGCCAAGGCTCAGTGGATGAGCCCTCCAGCAACCCTCAGGATGCAGCCTGTATTGCCTGCACAGACTGCAGCCTCGTGGAGACAGTTTCCCATTGGCTCAGACACCAGCCTGCACCCTTCACAAGTACAGAGACTTCACAAATAAGGGGTGAATGAGAAGATCTTGCAGCGCTGGTCATCTTCCTTGTCTCCTAACTAATACATCACAATGTTTCACAGAACCACAGAGTATTCTGAGTTGGAAGGGACCCACAAGGATCATCAAGTCCAACTCCTGGCCCTTCATGGGATCATCCCCAAGAGTCACACCATGTGCCTGCGAGTACTGTCCAAATGCTTCTTGAACTCTGTCAGGCTTGGTGCCATGGTATCTGTCAAATGTTAAACCATACACCTCAGGGGGAGGCACAGACCAAATGAGCTCTGGCCACTGGGAAGTAAATGGCATTGGAAAAGCTCCATGTAGTATTTCCTCACCTTCTTTTCCCTGTAGGGTTGTGGCAGAGAGGGCAGGACGCAGCAAACCCAACAGGAATCTTTTAAGAAAACAAGGCTTAATGAAGAAGAAGGTTTGAAACCCCACATTTTAGCATAAGAAGTCTTTAACAGCTTTTAAAAGACAACTTTCACATACACAGGAAAACATTTTATGTGTAAGCATTGAAACACATCTAAGTTAAGGGAAAGTTCAAAAATAAGAACATTTCAGAATTACAGTTGACTGAACACAGTAATTTTCAAGCTTCATAGAGATGGACCATATGGATTATATGGACTGTATGGATTATTCTGATATTTCAAATACATGGAAATTGCTACGGACTTAAAAAAACAGTATGACGTTATCCCAAATCTGTATCAATTACACCAGTTCAGCTCTGCCAGCCCAATTTGAACAGGAAACCACTATGAGCTGCCAGGCAGTCTGCCCTGGTCTCTCCCTACCCCAGCCAGGTATCTGTCCGAGATGCGGGGAATGCCTTGCTGCAGCCACACCACCGCACAAAGGCTGCTGCCCTGGCTGGCGTGACAGGGACCTGTCATTCACAGGGCCTGCAGATACACTCGGGGGTGGAACACGCCCACCAGCATTAGCCCGTGAACAGTGCGATGTGCTCCACTGGCTCGGAAGGCTGGGGCAGGCTGGGAACAGGGAGTGGCAGGGCAGGGGAAAGTCCCAATGGACCCTGGAAATGGAAGTCACAGAATCACAGAATGGCTCAGGTTGGAAGGGACCACACTGGGTCATCTGTTCCAAGTTCTCTGCTCAAGCTGGGTCATCCTACAGTACATGGCATAGGATTGTGTCCAGTTGGTTCTTTAACATCTCCAGTGAGGGAGACTCCACAGCCTCTCCGGACAAGTGCTCAGTCATTTGCACAGTAAAGAAGCTCTTTCTCACATTCAGGTGGAACTTCCTGTGTATCAGGTTCTGCCCATTGCCTCTTGTCCTACTGCTCAGCAGCATGAAGAAGAGCCTGGCTCCAACCTCTTGACACCCTCCCTTTGGATACTTACAGACATTCATGAGGTCTCAGCCATTTCCTCTCAGGGCTGAACAGGCCGTGCTCCCTCAGCCTTCCATCACAAGAGAGATGTTCCAGTCCCTTGATCATCTCTGTTGCCCTCCGCTGGACCCGCTCCAAGGAGCTCCATGCCTCCCTCGTACTGAGGAGCCCAGAACGGGACACAGATTTCCCCACACGCTGCTTCTCCCCCTCGCTTGCCCACTTTTCGTGCGGGCAGCCCGCAGTGCGGAGGCGGCGAGGCCGCAGCCCCTCGGGGCCGGCGGGAGGAGCCCCGGGAGCCCGGCCCGGCCCGGCCTCGCCCCCTGCCGGCCTGCCCGCGAACCGCGCATTCGGGACAAAAACAACCCTTGCGTTCAGTGAGGAGACTAAGTATTGGGACTTTTCCTTCCTTCTGTGTCTCTCATCGCAACTTTTCCTCTTCCTCCCCTTTAGCTCTCCCTGTCACCCTTTGCGCTGTGGCCGATTCCTCCCCACCCCAAACCTGCTGCCTCCATGTAGCACTGTGAGCAAGTCTCCCGCCTGCTCCTGCTCCTGTTTCCACAGGAGGATGAATGGGCTCAGCAAGACCTTCGTGTGTACGTGGCCCTAAAGCATCCAGTTGTCAGCTCCCCACTCTCAGGACTAAGGCTGCAACTCGAGCTGCCTCTGTTGTCATTAAAGCCTGATCCCACTGGTGGGAAACAAAATCCATAAAAGCAGGAGGAGGAGGGGAGCAGGGAAAGTGACACAGCTCTCTGCTACTTGTGTCCACTTGCAGCCTGGCTTGAGGTTGAACGCAGAATCCTTGGGTCAGATGTCCCAGCAGTGCCACACTGAGAACTCTGAGCTTTTGTCAGTGCAGGAGAACTCCGACTGAAACAGGCACAGGTAGCAAAGAAGTAGTGAGGAGGGATATGAAGAGGGGGCTGAGATAGGGGAAATTCAGTGCCCACTTTCCACACCAGCACAGAGCAGGGCTTAGCTGAGCTCTGGGGAGCTGATTTTGATCCTCCCTCGGTGGCAGCAAATGAGGCATTTTAATATCAGGATTGTACCTGTCTTCAGGAGCAAGGGGCACCGGTGCATGCACAGATCTTCCTCTGTCCCTCACCAAGGGGTTGCAGGCAGCCAGCCCCAAAATGTCAGCATTCTCTGCTGGGACCATGTGGATATTTCCCACATGACCAATTTTCTGTGGCTGCCAGAGTGGGCACTGACAGCTCTTGAGCACCTTTCTGTTTTTCTCAAGAAATTAATAATACACTAAAACATAACTCGTCACTCAGATATATTGTTTGGTGAATATTAATTAAGCCTCAAAATTGGCTGGAGACACTCTCATTTCTTCCTTGCCAGAGAGAAAAAGGGAGGCTGAGGTGGCATCAGCTGTTGCAAAGGCTTTGGAACGCAGGTCAGGCTTGCAGGGGATCATCCACAATCCCTGCTGAACACCCAGCCAGCCTGCTGCTCTCACTGGGCTGCCTCCATGCAAAGGCTCCTGGCCACATAAATGTATATAACTGGGCCATGTGTCCATTAGAGGTAGTCTTAACCTTTCTTCAATGGTCCGACGTGCTGCTCATCCTACATCGCTGAAACAACCAGTGCATTGGCATTCCCTGTATCCCCTATTGAGGGCGGTTTTACCCCTGCAGGACACGACCATACCATGTGACTCAGCAGGAGCCTGCTTCTGATTTCTGAGAGGTGCCTCACACCCTCTACATGATCCTTGGGCAGAAGGAAGCTCTGACAAATTTAAAAGTAATTTTTTGAAGGGCTTATTTGCCTCTCAGTGTATTCATCCATCCACCCATCCATCCATCCATCCATCTGTAAATCGCACTCCCACTTGATACTTTATCCATGTACTCCATACAGGTGGAGCTCTGGGGTGCAAGATTTTGTCTCCTTGCTTGCCAGAGTAGGCAGCAATGTGGTTTTTAGCTTACAGCTCATTGATTTTCCATGAGAATCCAAGGGCTGAGAGAGGGATAACCCCACTGACCACATCCCAACTGAGTAGATTCTGTAAGAGAGAGGGAAAGCACCCCTTGCCCATTCATGGAGAGATTCTCCAAGCACAGATATAACGAGGAAATAGTTCTGGGCTTAAAAACTAAGATTTTAAAGCAGCCTTCAAATAGCAGCTGTGAAAGAGGGGAAAAAAAAAAGCTTAATGTCTTTTAAGGTGGAATTCAAGCAGTTTATGAGCTGGATTATACAAGGTGCTTGCTTACACTGCTGCAGGGGCTGGGTGGGATTACCTGGAATATCCCCTCCTGCCTTAATCTCAAATGGTTCCTTACAAGAACACTTCTGACAAAGAAAAGTAACTGTTTTCCCCCCTCTAAACAGAATAAACTTGTGAGGGCACCGAGCTTTCTTTGTGTTTCATGCAACCTCTTTCATCAAGAACAAATGGGATGAACAAACCCAAGTCCTACAGACAAGACAATATTTAATATCCATAATGTGGGGAGCTTTCCAGCAGAAGACAGACTCTGTTTTATGCAGAAATAGATGAATGCAGCCTGTCAAGGCCTAGCAATTAATCACGCACTTGAAGAAATACAACACGCTCATAGAGGCTGAATTTTAAATGCTTGCTGCTCCAGTTTGGACAGTGACAAATTAAGGCCCCCACAAAAGCAGGTGTGGCTCTTGAAGAAGCCCACTGAGGGCAATTAAAAATGGGAAACCAGCTGGTAACTGTGCAGATGTGACAGCTAGGGCAGCTCAGGAAATGAATACAAAGGAGGAGGATGGAGGAATAAACAGTGTAGGAGCTGAGGCAATAGAAACAGGACCTGCTCTCCACAGGGGGTTGCTCCATGGCAGGTGAAGTGCCTCACCATATGGGATGGGCAAAGTGGTGACTGCCACATATCCCCATTGCCCTGGAGAGCTGCCACAGACAGGCTCCAATGAAGCCCTCACTGAAGGACCCCAAAAACCAGAGGAGCTGCTGCTCTGTGTGTCACACAGCTTCCCCTGGTGCCCAGGGGACAGCTGCATTCAAGGATGTCTGAAGCAGATGGCCTGGGCACATCTGAAATTGCCTGTGGTACCCTGTGATGGAAAAGGCAAGGGATGAGATCAAGGCTGGATTTTCCCAAATCAGCTTCAATGAGCTCCAATCCAACAGGTAATATCCAGCCAGGTTTCATATACAGTGCTTCACTGTTCCTGGTCAGTTCATTGTCTCCAGTGTTCACTGTTCTAAATCAGTCAAGAAAATGGTAGTTTTTCCCATTGAAAATACAGAAAATAATTCAGATACATGACAGATTATGAGGAATTTGTAATTTTCCATTAGGGTCACCATTTAGGAAGTGTGAGCAAAATTATAAATAGTGCCATGCAAACAAAACCAAGCCAGAGCTCCTCGTCTCATTTCGAGAAGGATGTCCCCATGATTGTCATCACAATTTCTCAGTGCTGTTCCTCACACATTTACTCCTACCCTGCCTCTCTCCACATATCCAGTGTGTGTGAGGCATCACTGGGACAGAATTTTGTAGAATTTACCTTCCACCAAAGTGCAGGCTGGGGGACTGTTCCCATCAGTCTGTTCTTCTGAAGTAATTTGTTGATAAAAATATCTTTCCTGTTGTGAATTATGTGGACTATTTCTAGGAAAAAGCTGTCAGCACAGATCACTACAGATGACTTTTTTTATTGTTTTTTCCCCCTTGTCCGTAGGAAAGGTGTACTCATCTTAATGTTAAGCTTTGGCATCCTTCCAGGAAGCTGAGCGAAACAGCATTTCATTTGAGACTGCTGGTAAAAGGGCAGAGTGGACAGGGTCTTTACCAGTTTCAACCTCTAAATAAAAAGATCTCTCTAGTGAAGAGTTGTTCAGCCACTTGCCTGACTCTGTGAAGCTGGGTATTTAAGCCACTTCTCTCTTGAAAAAAAACCCTTGTTTTTGTTGGCCCTATTTTCAGCATAGTGTTGAAGCATAGGGAATTTTCTGTGTAAAAGGAGCTCTCCTTCTGTGTTCCCCTCCACTACTTGCTGCTTGTCACCAGTGTGGGTCATGACAGTCCTATTAGTGCCATCCTAGCCAGAATGACAAATAATAAGGCAGGTGGGCAGCTTCACTGTGAGAAAGTACCATCCACAGTTCCTCTGTACCTGGGCACAGGTAGTCATTGCAGCACAGAGACCCTCTCTGGCCTAACAGCTTTCGTAAGACAAATGCATCCTAAGACTGAATAAATTATTTTATAACAAGCTCATCATCCATGGTCTCGGCCAGGGACAAGGACCACAGCTGGCCAGGAACGAGCCCAGCCTCAAAAAAAAAAAAAAAAAAGGCAGGATTTTTTTACCAAAATCCTGCAAGGATGGGAGAAAGGATGCAACCAGAGAGAGCCAGGCACACAGCCTGAGGCTGTAGTGAGCACACTAACAGCAGCCACAGGGTGGAGATGGTCTCTGCCAGCATTTTTCCTCCGTTTGAAGGGATGGGAATGGGCTAATTTGGAACCAGCAGCAGGTAAACAAAGAGAAAATATAAGATGAATCTTACAGAATGATCTGAACCTGTTCTGCATCCCCCTTCCAGTCCCCCGTGACAATCCCAACTAAAAATGGAGAAGCCTTCAGGTGGTGTTTAAAAGGTTTCATGTACCAGCACGGCAAACAAAGCAAACAGCAAAACTTCCCTGCCTCCAAGAAGGGACAAGAGGAGAAGAAATTGCTTGGTGCTCATCCATCTCCCTCCTGTAATCTGTTGTGTCTGCCTACTGCTGCCACATGCAAACATCTGGGATGTATCATAGACCTTCTCCTGCTAGAGAGATGAGATGGTTTTTTTGACACAAAGTAAGCTAGGAGGCACTCTGCAGCCCTTGCCAGGGAATGAACAGCAACCTATTGCATGTATGGTACGAATGGGGGGGAAAAAAGGGAGAAGGTTTTATTCTAAGACAAATGTGGGTGCCTTGAGGGTGACCAAAACTTGCAGGAGCAGAAACCTCCTGCGCACATGAGGAGGGGGGGAGGCTGATGGGTTGAGACAAGCAATTACAACTTGTGTTTAGGGGGCTGCCTGAGCAGAGGGGAGTACCTCACCAGGTTTGCAAGATGTGCCTAGTTCCTACCTAGTGGGTGAAGGGTGGCAAGTTGTTCTTCAGACCAGGAGTTAACCAGGAGTAAGGAGGGTCATTGCACTTGGGCGGCAGAGAGGAGGAGTCCACATGGCAGGACTGCCAGATGGCCCCTACCAGGATCTCTCTCCATCCCTTCCCACAGGGCTTTTTCCAGGACCCCACTCTGCCTGTGAATGGGGCACCTCCAGGAAAGGCAGCCCCTGCTGCCCTCAGTGGCTACAGTCTCCTGGCCCCTGCTGGGCATCGCTCAGGGACACTGCATGCTTACAGTAGAACCACAGATACGTCACAACATTCCAGTATCAGTTGCTATTTATTTTAAGTCTGTACAAACCATGAAGGCAGGCACACGTAGTTCCCCACCTCAGCTGGCTTTTGGGAGCTCAGGATCCTCTGGCCTCCCAATAATGCAAAGATTTTTTCTTCTCTCTTGAACTGATCTTCCTTCTCCAGCTGCTGGTCCCAACTATGACTTCCTTGCTGAAGTACATCCTCACATTCCTCTGTCCTCGAGTTTCCCTCTTTATTTTGGTGAACTCTCTCAGGATTTTAAGCACTGATTTTCCAATTCTCTCATTTTCCTTCTAGAGAACAGTATCCACCTCCCTTCTCTTCCCCTTGAGTTGCAGAGATCCCAATTTGGAAGAAGAAATCTGGGCAGAAGCTGGTTGTCTGCTGACCCCTCTGTTCATGGAGACCCACGCCAGAGTTGCAGCCCTGACTGCATTACCCATGGCACAAGGCAGCACTCATGAGATACAGAATTCACACGCTACATGTCAATATAGTCTAGAGAGTATACTATTCTTTTTCTTTTCACCAAAAAAAAAAAAGCCAGAAGTCTCTGTTTTTAGCCTGACATGTGAGACTAACTCAGTTGCTCTTCTTTGTCTTGAGACTGACACTGGTGGTCTCAACTGACTGGATCTGATGACCGACTACTAATCCAGTGTCAAAAAAGGCAGCTTCCTCTTCAGCAACATCCCAAGTAACTAATTTTTAGAAAGACTTAACAGTTCTGAAATCTGCAAAGGTCTAAATATTTTAAGGCAATAGTCTTTCAGTAGTTTCTGGATCAAGAAAAGTCCATCCATCTCCAGGCAAATGTTTTAAATGCAGTGAAAGAGCTTTTCAAAGCTGTTTGTCATTCTCTAAAGCTTTAGTTTTGTGGGATTTTATTTTTTTACTTCTGTCTGCAAATATAAGTGGGTTTCTCACTCTAGCTTTTTTTTCTGTACCAACTGTGATTTGGTGAAATTTGTCTGCTGCCTAACAGCAAAGCATGAGAGATAATTTTTTCTCCATACTGGGTTACAGATAACAATAAAACCATAAAGGCAAAGGGTCTACCTTTAAGGAGAAACAATAAATATATTGCCTGCCTTAGGTGTGAGGACTCCTGAGTTTCTTCATCATGACTTAATAATAAATCTCCAGAGTCCATTGGCTACTACTTATAAATAAAGCACTGTGGTTAGAATATAGAGTGACTTTCTTCATAAGTAAGAAGTAAGTGGGGAGAAGACGGGACACTAGTCCCATCTAGACCTGATGGGACATGGCCCACGGTGCCAGGGAGGGCTCTGGGGAGCTGCCAGCCTGCCAGGCACAGGAGCCGTGGGACAGAACAACAGAGCTGAGGAGTTTTTTAGGTTTCCTTTTCTACTTCATGGGATGGATGTGTCTTCCTCCTCCATGGGGCAAGGCAAGTGGACGAGGCTCCAGTTGGGGTCCCTCTGTGGACTTGGCACCTCTGTTCCTCAGGCTGGTCACCAGGGTGGCCTTGTGCACTTGCATCATGATGGACAAAGTGGCTCCTGCCTCTCTCCTCCTTGTGGTGCCTGCCCTGATGCTTCTGCCACAGATTTCATCTGACCTCTGCCTCAACCCAGAGTTCCCTGGGAATTTTCAGCACTCCTTTACAAAAAAAGAAAAAAACATACTGCATTTTTGAGGTTAAAAAAGAAGAGAAAAAAGAAAAAAAAAAAGGCGGTTACTGTTTTACTGAGCTCTGACAGGGTCATGCTTTAGGTGAGTGTTACAGCTGGACCAGTTACAAGTATCTGAGAGTCATCACCAGCTTCTGTCAGAGAGAAGCATTAACTGCAGCAGCTGGATGTCAAACAGGACTTATCTGGCAGGTTCACTTTGGGCCTGAGCCAGAGGCTTGCACTAAACTGGACAGAGAAGAGCCTCTCCCTCAGCACAGCCTCCCCATGATGGGGTTGAGTGGCAGCAAGGGGCTGGGGCCCCACAGCTCTTCAGGGAGGAAGCTGAGACCAGGGATTTGGTTCAAGGCTACTGAGCAAGGAACAGCGGAGGGAAGAGGGGGACCTCACTGTGGAGGCAGGGACATCTACCAACTGCCATAGCCAGAAAGTCCAATGTCCCTCTCTGCTGTCCTTGGCCTGTCATTGCCCACAATCCTACAGCACAGCTAGCCCACAGGTTTGCACTTCTGAGCCCTCAAGTTTGCAGTGTTGATGGCTGCTCCCAGCAGTCACCGCCCCGTGCTGTGTGTGCAGTGTGTGCATGGTGGAGACACAGAGACAGCAGGCTCCAGGTACTTGGGTCATGGGGTTTGCATTCACATCCCTCCAGTGAACAAGCTGCCCTGTAAAGTTAATTACTTAGGTCCTCATTTTCCAAAAACCCAGCTAACAGGACCCAAAAAGGCTGCAGTGCTGTGGCTCTGCTCCTGATGTGCATCCTCTGGTACAGAAGTTTCATCAGCAAGTGGTGCAGCCCATCTGTGCTGAGACTGAGTGACTGCAACTGGAACCACAGCATGGTGAGTGTGGAAAACCAGGGCAGCCCGTGCTGGAGCACAGCCCTCCTTGCAGCTAAAGTGCCAGTGCTGGGGTACCTTTTGATTTCTGCATGAGGAAAGAATATATCCGTAGGAGAGGCCACTGGCTCTTGCTCGTCCTGGCACTACTGGTACACTACTGAACACACTGGAAGCTGCTACTTCTGTAGCTTCCTGCCAGCGTGACCCTCTTTGGCACTTGCAAGGCAACTGGCCTAACTTTACCAGCAACAAGCAGAGGGACAAAAGGAGAGAGATTGAGAGAACTCAAAACAAAAGGCTTCAGGTTTTCCTAAGCAGAGAAGCAGCCCAGGTACGTAACTATTTCAGTGTATGCACAGTCATGTTGGTAAATTTATTTACTGTCTTTGCTTACTTTCACATAGCTGGCAGAACAGGGTTAGGTTTTATGTGCTTATTAGGATGAGAGAGAAGAAAAAAGATGTTAAAAAAAAGTACTTGGGATTTCCCGTTCCCTGTCCCCATTCATCACTTCTGTGACAGCTGGGCTAAAAATACTCTGCTAAACATGAGGACCTACGGGCATAGAAGGAAGTTGCTTATAAATGCAAGCTCAGCCATCTCCACACAAAACCACAGGCAGTTATCAAAGCCCCAGCATCACTGACTGCTCAAAACCCTTCTCTCTTCAAGTACCAGCTACAGTGAACAGGAGTGTCAAAGCCATGGGCTCCTTCCCTGCAGTTTAGGAAAGGCCATTTTCTTCATATCCATTCTGCAAAGCACAGCTGAATAAACTGCTTTTTTAAGCATTCACCTGAGGCCTTGCTTGATGGCCTGAGGAAGACAGATGTGACCTGGTGTTCCAGTGCAGTTTGGGGTTTTGTTCTTCTCTTTGAGCCCGCAAAGCACAGCCATGCTGGACAGAAAAGAACACAGTCTTTAAAAAAATACAGGAGCAGCAGCCAAAAGGAGAAAGAGAACAGAAAGGACTAAAAAGTGGGGGCATATTTACATTCCTAAATATTTTTAAAATTAAAAACCTGCAACAGCATGGTTTGAAGGGAAGTGCTGACAGGAGTACCTAGCCTGAAGCAGCTGACCACCTTTTCTTCTCTAAGGTCTTTCTGATGAGCAGGGAAAGTGAAAAAGGGGAAGTAATGCAAGAGTGGGAGAAAGACACTCTAAGATTAGGATGACCTTTTGAGAGGGGAGGATGAGAAATGGGCCAGAAGAACTCTTGTGTCAAGTAACATGTAGGGAAAAAAACCCCCAACCTGAAGGAGAATAAATGTCAAAAAGAAGCAGAAGATGAGAGGATTCAATAGGAGGAGGATATTATAGAAAGTAAGTTGTGAGGAAAACAAGACTAAAGAAACAGTTGCGAGGCTCATGGAGACAAAATCTGGAGAGAAGAGCTTTCAAAAAAGTTATCTTATAGATGTAAGATATCTGTAGATGCACAGGGATATAAATCCACTCAGTGCTCTCAGCAGAAAGGTATGACCTAACAGCAAGAGAGCACTTCTTCAGCCAAGCAGTGGTCCTAGACATTTTCAGTATGTTATAGGCCATGTTTCACCAAAAAGATGTCACTTGATCAAGATCTTCAATTTACCTGTCAGCAGAGTAAGTACAAAGAGAATTCAAGCCAGGCTTCCAAGCAAGTTTTAAAGTGCAAGGTGTGGTAACTTTGGACAACAGTAGCTTCTTTCTAGGTAATGAATGATTAGCCTAATTTAGCACCTAAAATACAAGCACACCATAAGGACAGAAACAAAAACAAAGCACTCTGTGAGGGGGCGATAGTGCCTGCAAACTTCTCCAATAATACTGAAAAGGCCTTGAAAGTCTGAGTTTACCAAAACCCAAAACTGACTTTGCCTGTGCAAGGCACTAGGTCAGTGATGGCATAAAACCCTAACCAAACCCTGTCTGGCTTTGGGTTTTTTCTCTCCTGTAATTCAAAATGCATAATTTCATGGAGATTGATTACAGTGGAAGCAGATGGATGAAGGGGAATGAGCAAAGACTAGAAATAGCATGGTAGTAGCACTACTAGTGTGCCACTAGCAGGTGACAAGCCAAGGTGCTTAAGACAGCACCTATTTCCAAGAGATGCTGCTTTGCTTGTTATCTTGTAAGTGTTGTAAATTCTCATAGCTGACCTTGGCAAACAGCAGTTCTCATTGCACAGCTCTGACAAATGTCCTGGACCCTAAACTTCCTCCAAACCTTCTTCCAGGTGGTTAGAGGGTTGGAAAACAGCACTTGCATGTTACATTGTCCACTTGGGCCTTTCCACTCAGCAGCTATCAGCTTTCTTGAAGAATGTGAAAGAAACTCCTCACTAGAACCTTTTTCCTTGGTGTGTGCACCAGGTCCTCCTTTAGCTCATGAGGATGGAGAGAAGAGGAAAAGAGGGACCTGACATCTGTTGCCCTTGGCATCAGGATGTCCTAATGGACTTCTCATTTCCTGGAGCTTGGGTGCATCTCAGCTGGGCACTCAGTGGAGATCACATTTCCCCTGCATCTGCCAACTTCATGTCCCATCCAAACCACAAAAAAAAAAAAAAGGTGTATTTTCTCCCTTGCATTCTTACTTAATGGCCCAAAGAGCTTTTATACAGCATAGGGGAACACAGCAAGTTGTTATGATGTTTGTTTTTCTGAGATTTCTGGTTTGTTGTGCAAGGTTTCCTAAGTGAGGGAGAGAAACAGCATGTTAAATGGAAATATAAGTGTACTCTCTAAAAACCACCGATGAGTGCAAAGAATCCACTTAGAACATATAACCAAATGTTATTTAATATCTTAAAAAGTAACACAATCCAAAATGGATATTTCACACAACACTACATAAACAACATGAACACAATATTACCATATGGAGGGACTTTCAAATATAGACTTACAAAAATCCCTGTCCTTTTTTTTCCTTTAAATTATTATACTAAGCATGACAAGTAATCATCATTTACAATATGGTACACTGACACAATAAAAACCATGTTACAAATGTGCTGTTATAAATCAGTAACGTTAGGGAAGACATTTCATGAACTGCAATTATTTCATATGAAATACTATACAATATAAACAGAACATCCATCTTGGATGACCTTTACAGCAACCAGAGACCAAGTAATTTTTTAAATTTTTTTTCAGTGCAAACACATTTATACAAGGCAGTCTTGGCTGCAAAACTCCCTTCTAACATACAGTAAGTCCCACTTGCATTTATTAACTCATTTAAACCTAATGCAACAGCCACATTCAGTCACTCACAGAAAATTACCTGCAGAATCATGATCCCTTTAAACTTAAAATCTCCTCCACACATAAAAGTAACATCTGTGCCAATTACTCCAAGGGCCCTTTCATACTTCTGGGTGGGTATCCTTTGGGTGGCTCTAACGGCTGTACACCAGGAGGGCAGTGCACCCCACGGAAGGTCACCCTTCCGAGGCGGGGCACACCGGCAGCCCTCACGGATCCCGGCTGGCTGGCTGTGCGTTTCAGCGGGGATTCAGCCCAGGCTGCGTGGCCTTCTGCTCCTTCTCTGCATTTAGTGTCTCGGGGCGGGGGGAGGAACACGGAAACCCTCAGCTCACAACTGAGCTTCAATGGAGTTAACGACCCATTCCCATCTCTCTCAGATCCTCGGAGATCAGGGCAGTTATGCCAGATTTACACGCGCATAACTGAAACCAACGTTTAGAGCGCCATAAAAGAAGTGTGATAGTCCCGTTTTCTTCTAGCACCAGCTTGGCTTTTGGTGGGTCCACTGCACGTGTCTCATGCAGTAATGATGCACTTTACTTATGCTGGGGGGAACATTTTCGATATATACCCTTTTTTTTTAAAGAATTTCGTAAAAAATAGAACTTTTCTCTCTAATACTGTACAGTTTTCTTCAGAAGAGCAAAGAGAATTGTAAACTGTGGGTATAACACCAGATTAGGAGTGCTATTTGCTTTTTCAGCACAACAATTTGAACAATTGTGTTGGGAAAAGCACTGCAAAATGTATTTGAAAAACAAATTTTTAATTAACATAACTGTTTCTAAAACCACTGCTGCCAGTACTCGTATGACTGCAAACTTGGTTTTGGAACTGCTAGTCCAAGAGTGTCTGGAGGGCTGTAACGTAGTTTCTTACTTAAATAAACTGAATGCATCAAAAGAATAATTTCAGAGTATAAACATGAAACGCTTTGGTTAACTGTTAAACTTTCTTCAGTAACTTTAAAAAAGCAACTCATTAATAAGTTAGTCTGCAGACTCTCAGCCTTTGATTTTTCCAAGGGGCCCGGACAAAAAGTAGGGTCAGTGAACTCTGCCTACCTCACAGGCAAAGGCTTCGAGACCCTCAGGCAAAAAGGTGTGATTTAAGTGCAAAGTATTATCTGTGTTCACGATGGCCCCTGAATACTGGTTTGCTTGTTCTCTTTTCTAACAATGACTACTGCTGGCAAGCACTTAGGCCATGGTTTTCATTAAAATATTTGTTTTCCAATACATTTTTATTTTTTAAAGTTGAGTGAACGTTGTTTCGCATATAACAGTCATTTTACGGTGGTGCAGGGAGTCAAATGACTAATGATTTCTTCTAAATTTTAACTGAAATCCTTAAAATGGCAAAATTAGCTCAACTGATGATTGTATATTAATTTGCATAAGGATAATGGTACTAGGTTTGCTGAAAGGTGTTCATAAATCGGGATTTGTGTAAAATGCGATCTGCTTAGGTTCAACTGCCACTTTCTTCCTTTGGTTTTTGGAAAAATCTTTCTTTCTTCTCTCTTGAAAGGTGGCTTGTTGCAGCTGGCTACTTTTCAAAAGCCAGCTTAATTTTTCTTGGAAACTTGCCCACGCACTTTGAACAATAGGCACATACCTCGAGTAGGGACCCTAATACTGCTCCCAGACACGTCAATTAAAGGCTGTTGGTAATTTCTATAGGAGCAAATGATTTAGATGCACACAATCTAGAGACCAGAGTGCGTATCATTAAAGGAAGAGCTGTTTAAACACCCTTGCCAGTTCAGAGAAACCATGACGTACTAATGTTGACAAAGATGGAGGCAGAATAGGGCCCCAAGTATCTGAAGGCTGCCAAGAAAATACCCAGAGTGTCTTCTGTTAAACCCTAAACTGTCAATCGTATTTCACAGACTGTAGATGTTTCTAATTTGCTAAATTACAAATACATTTTCAAGTTCTACCAGGCAGAAATTTTAGCAGTAACTGGGGAGAGGATGGAAGGTTTCATCCTCCCTTTCACTTTTATCCCAATTATGCAGCCTTGTCAGTCTTTAAGTGACTTATCTGAAAGCCATCTTTTTAACATTGTAGAAGAAAATTGTGGCAATGAAAACATGATGACTTCATATGCAAGCTTTGACACACAAGAGAACGCCATGACCTAATGCTTCAAAGTTCCTAACCTTGCTTTGTACAATACACTTTTCATGTTGCTGCATTTCATCAAATTCATGGAGGTAGTTATATGTGTAAAAAAAATTACCATAAAAGTAACATGTTGTATTATAATAATACATATTAAGTGTGCAAAATGCCGACAGATTTGTGTTGACCCTTTACAGTTGAACACAACACAGATTCAACCTAATCTAACTCTGTAAACCTTTAAATTGATACATTAGAAGAATGATAGATAAGCAACCACATAATACAAGGCTATGATTTCATCAAAGGATTAGGGTGACATAAAGCACTCAAGCTCCACTCTCGTGGTTTTGTTACCAGAACCTCAAGATGGAATTTTCTTATTTTCCATTGTTGATTTTAAAAGGAAAAAAAACATCAAGATTAGAACGTTTCTATTTGAAACTTCTGTTTACATTCCATATTCCAAGAGTCACATTAATATTGGTACAATGCCATGTCAACATTAATATGACATTTATGTTGTCTGCTGGTCTCTGGGAACTTTAGGAAATAACATACTATACAGTTTATTGGTATGTACTATCACATTTTGTTGGAATTATGTCTTCTGTACAACCAGCTGCCTGCACAAATTCTGACTAGCTTATGACAAACAATTATTTCCCCAAAGCTGAAACCTGTTTCTGCTCTTCACATTTTAATACTGCCATTAGTACTTCAGATCATCACTGTAAATTTTTTTTATCATTTCGACATTTTTATTTACTGAATTGATACATACTACTGATGTCAGAGCTCATCTCAGAAACAAGATCACAGTCAGCCACTGCATAGTATATGACAATTCCCCACAAAAACTCTGACTCAACAGTTCGCATGGAATAAGTACGGCTGGAGTTACATACCGAATAATAAGATGCGTCATGCAAAGCATTATATGGTAATTAGAGCACATCTTGGAAGGTATGATAAGGCAGAAGGCTAAAGGCCAAGTGACTTTGATAACCAACCAAAAGCACAATAATTCCCTTTATGTGCACTGAAAGGTCTTATTGCTCCTATGAAATGGAAATTATACACTGAAATCAATGAAAACAGACCTGTGCCTTGACTGGGTATTCTTGACAGAACTGGAAACCGATTGTGTCCAGAGTTAGAAAGCTGTTTCGTAAGTAAATGAACTGTATCCGACGGTGTAACATAAGGCTGAATCTTCAGTAAGGACTTCTGATGACAACAGAGAACATAAGTGAAGCTCAAATGACTTTGTATACAGAGTAATAAATGTCACCAGAACCTGATGAAAATACTGGGGTTTAATATGTACAGTTGGGTTTCATACCTGTGTACTACAAGAGCTAGACAGGGTAAAGGGCCCTTTTCTATGAAACAATTTGGGCTGTTGCACATTTTAGTATCTGTGTTATCCTTCCACCAATTTGTCTGTTCTGATAAAAAAAGTCAGTTTGTTGCACTACCAGGTTGCATGAGTAACAGAGCAGAATGTGACCCTATACCTAAAATTACTCTTGGAGTTTAACTATCTGTAGAATTTACTCTGCAGTAATTGGCATAGTACTAATTACATTGGAGTAACAGTTTAGGGAGAGCAATTAGGATGTACCGTGCCTGCAGAACTGAGATTTCTACTGCAAACCAAGTAGACACATTGAATTTCTAGAAACCAGACATGCCCATAAAATGCTAAATTGCAAGTAACATCCACTGAATAAAAAGGCCAGAAGTTTATAATTCTCTAAATTTTGTTCTCTGATAATCGTTACACTGTATGCTATTTTTAATAGCCTAATTTAGGCACTCTATTTAATAAGCTACATAAAATAGATTTATGTCCTTCCACTAGAAAGAAATCAATTCTTCAGGCCATACTTGTCATTTATATCATAAAGGATATTTTTGTTCCAAGAAATTAGTTATCCTGATTCCTACATTAATGGCAAGTTGCAATACCAGAAGTGACACAAGAATTAGATTCTTTTTAAAATATGTGAATTATACTGAAGACATTTAATATATTTCGTGTCACTCCACATTGTGGCTCCATGACAGTTACATCTTTCCCTTCCCTCCCCACTCCCCCCTCTATGCAAAGGCCCACCTCCTCACTGGTGACTATGGAAGGTCAAGTAGCAAGTCTCATTAAGTAAACATCTCTCATATTTTTGAAACAAAAGGAGGAGCCACCTCCCCACCCACCCTCCATACCTAGAAAAAAAGCAAATCAAAACAAAGCCCAAACCTCCTTTTACTTGCTTAACCGGGTATTTGTAAAATTGTGTCACAAAAATGCACAGTGAAAATGACTGATCAGTATTAATAATTCACATATAGAGCTGAGGTCATGACTTGTCATGTTTGGCATTGTTTTTCCTCATGGTGATCCTGGCTGGTTACTTTCAGCAGTGGCTCAGTTTTTGAAGAAAAAAAATGAAGAACTCTGCAGCAGAGTTTAGCCTCTGACCAGGGGCATCACACATCTGTGGCATTTTTTTAAATGAAGTTGGCAACTGCATGGACATTGAAAATGCAGATTACACTTACAGTGTCTAGACTTTCATATATGTGCTCAGTTACAATTAAGTGAAGCAAAAAGTGTACATATTATCCCTACTGCTATTCTGTTGCTACAGAGCCGCAAATGTGAAAAGCAATACCTTGAAATAAAGATTTCTTTGTTGCCCCTAGTCTACATAGCAGCACAGTTTAAGTAAACACTAAAACTGTGGTTGAGATGCTTGTTTTATTTTTCCCCGAAGATGTAAACATCAGTCCCAGTGTCGTAAACTTTGCTGTATAGGATGAGACAGACGATCTGAGGCAGGCTGACTATCAGACACTAGTGACAGAAGCTTGCAGGCAGTTACCAGGTTTCTGCAGTTTCTCAGCTTCACTCGTGGGTGGCTCTGCAGTGGCTCGGAAGTTGAATGTTGGGCCTGCGCCACCATGTGCAGGGCTCAGAGCGGGGTTCTGACGTCTGTTGCTTTCAACAATACTGGAAGTGTTGGATGCCAGGCTCTCACGAGTACTAGAACGGAAAAGAAATATATATACACACTCATATATGACATGCCTATATATCTACTGACCAGACAGGAAAGGAGAACAGAGTGTTTTATAATAGGTTTCCTGTGTTTGTGTGTAACGTCACATCAATGAATCATCTCTTTTTGACAGTACACGTATGTTGCTCCAAAACGCGTCCCAGAGGTGCTCAGCAGTCATCATACCATAACACAGGTATAGCACTAAGCACAGCTGAAACTGTCACACTAACTGTAAGCTGAACCAATATCAAGCATCTGGATTTTTCACCCAAGGAAATAGCTTCCATCTTGCACTTGGAATGTGCTAGTTTTCTTTCCCGACTGGTGCAGTTTTGCACAAAGTAGCTTCATCAAATCAGCTCTGTGAACTAGGCAGAGCTAGGACAGCAATCATATAACACAGCATCCTCTGTGGTCTCCTCTTCTACCTACGCTTATGTACACGAGATACTAAATAAAAGTTTTATCTTACATTAAACCCACAGTGCTTCTAAATGCAACAGTCCAATTTTGCTTTGCAACTGAGATGATTGCAACTCACCAAGACAATTAGAAATCTTAACTGCCTGATCCGTGATCTTGCCCTGAACAACTAGTGCTGCTATTTCATTCAGAAAATGGACAATGTTCCTTTAGTTCTAATATATCATTAACCACAAGAGTGACAGGACACTTAACACTTTTAAAGATTAAGCCTTTTAACGATACATCTAATTATGAATGCAGAGAAGCCTGTATTTTAGTCTACAGCTTTTAAAAAATTCAGTCATGACGTGCTAAGGCTACTTTTACCAGTACTACTCTTTGTGTTGTCTTTACACCGTTAAACAGTTTTTGATCACCAAATAATGTGTGCCTGTTCAGAAACAGATTTGCTTTCTAACAGCCATGTGGCCCCCTGGTTATGTATCTTTCACCTGTAGCCCTGCTTCTCTGTAAAATGACATCATCACTTGCTACGGAGATGTTTACAGAATACATTTAGAGGACTGAATGCAGTTGTTAAATAAGCACTAGAAACAAGGATCCTAATGACAAAAGTTTTATAGTCAGTTTAAAGTCAACCTAAATTTACCTGCTACTGAAAGGGCCAGCTCTTGCCTGCCTTGTGTGGACCTGACCCTGCCACATGTTTCTGTTGCTTCCCTGACTACGCCTTGCAGGCAGCCAGACAGATCAGGGACTGCTTTCAGTTAAATACTAGCCCTAAGAAAAAAAAAAAAAGATTAGTGCTAGCATTAGGGGAAGAGTAGGAATCCACAGCTTTAGATGTGGCAGGGGAGAAATGTGTCAGTGCATGGCATAGGGGAGGGAAAAAACACTTCCTAATTGCAGGGCAGATTTAAATAATCTTAAACTGACTGAGTCTGGAAAATCAATGAGGCTTTTAGGAAAACTCTCATAGATCTTTCAAACTGGTCAAAATGGTACTGATATTCTTCTGCCAATGATTGTCTTATTGTCTATAGTTCCAAAGAGCTATGATGGGTGACACACGCAGTAAATGATTTCTGTGAGCTGCAATGATGTATGGTGCACTTCTCTTGCTCATTTCTTGATTCCTCTACCTCTGCTTCTTAATGAAAATAGATGCAAATCTTAGTTTTCAGAGATTATTCAGTATTGTATCATTCTTTATGGGACCACCAATTCCAGATCTTCAAACATGCTCAACTCTGATATTACAAACTGACCGTTATAACATGTATACATAAAAACTGCATTGAAAATTTTGCATGCAGAGTAATGCCAAAATTAGCTTTCTTTAGGTGACAAAGGAGCAACAGTATTATATAAGCTCTAAAAATAAAGGAATAAAATCAATCTTGACAGCTAACATTTACTATATATAACCTGCAAAAAACCAATGCACAAAATACTGTGAGGCTTTTTCTCCCAACGGTGATTAATATGTTCTCACATTTTTCACAAAAACACTTTGGAAGTCAAATGACCATTGCAAATCTGTTTAACTACAGCCATTTCTTTCTAATTTTTTTTACTGTCCTTTTTTCAATTCATCAGACTTTAGAAATATATTTCTTCTTTTATAATGTGAAATTGGTAATTTTGATTCCCCAAACAATGTTGCACACTTCAGTTTGAACGAAAAGATACCACCCCACCTCAGGAAGCAGAGTTATATCATCAGTGAAGGCTAGAAGAATAAACCTGTGGAACATCACTATGTGCACGACCTGTTCTTCTGTTCTTCCCTAGCCATCTGCTAAAGGACACTGTCAGACCTAGGTGAATCTTACCAGATGGATGCTGGACGGCTATTTTGTATTTCCTGGAAAAGGGCTGTGGAGAACATTTTTTATTATAAGGTCGGATAAAAATAACAGCACTTTATAATAAAAAATAAAATAATGGTACTTTTAGCCAAAGGGCTGAATTCACCCTCAGCTCAATTTATTTTTAGAGACTCAGGAAAATCATCAAATTTAGTAATTTTGATGCAAAGTTCATGAAAAAGCTTTGAAATATCCAGACTATATGGTGGTCTCACAAAACAAAATACCTTACAGAATGTTTTGGTTTGGGTTCTTTTTAAGCTTACTTTATGTGGCCTTGCCAAAAAATGGTATTTATTAATAAGTAAACAGTAAAATTTAAAAAAAAAAAAGGATGTGTGGAACACAAACATTGTTGAAAGCTGCTCATCTGTCTCCCTTTTGATTTAAACAAAGTAGTATAGCAGCACTAAATCCAGTATGCTCACCATATCCTGTTTTCTTGCTAGCTAACATAGACAAAAATTTTAGCTTTTGTGTAAATAATTAGGAAAAAAAATGTCTACCATTGCGTTAATCAGAAACACAAGTTTCATATTCAGCTAGCATACAAAACAGTAGTCCAAGAACTGATTTTTAATGCAGTCAATATCCTGTCCTGGAGGTGATTCTCATACTCTGAGGAGTAGGACAGGCAGTGCAAGAAGCAAACATCACAACACACTCCCCCACAAAAACTGACTGCAAGTATAGCACTTCAACTACAGGAAGAGATCACGTTTAAAAAAGAAAAGTGCCAACAGTTTCATACAACAGTTCTATGTGAGAAAGATGTCAGGCATCTGCAGAACAATGAATAACACAAATTCAAAACCTTCTCAAGCTTCTTTTTTAGGGTGGACTCAATGGTATGATTTACTCAAATTATTTTTCAAATTTTTTACTCAGAAAAACTATACATTCGCTAGAAGCCTGCTCTAGGTTTGATACATCACTGCAAGCTGCACCAAGCTCACTAATTTCTGTCTTGTCATTAACATCAAGTGGGAGTAACCATCAAATTCAAAGGAATTTCTTCCAGAGTGACAGGACTTCAACTGAAAATGAAATTTTGTCCTGTGCAGAAACAGGAAATCCTTCACATGCCTGAGAGCCTTTGCCATAGATGTAAAAAAATATATATTTCTGAAGGAATAAGAACACCATTTACAGGGGAAAACAAGAAAAGTCACCAAAAAACCAAACAAAAAACCCCCATTTTTTTTTCCACATAAAACAAAATCAGTCTTGGAGGTTTTATTTTTAAACACAGGCAATAAATAATTTAAGTTTAAGTAAGACACTCTAAGAGAACTACTACTGTAAATTATTTCTGTGTTCTTAGAGTCATTGTTCTGAACTCTGATGAGTTGCTATGCAGACCAAATAAAACTGGTCAAGCTCCATTCCATCAAAGACCTAGGATTGCCAAAGGTCAGAGAGACAAGGAAGAAGGCTCGAGTAGAGGAATCTTAACCTGGAAATGAACTTGTGAAATCTCCAGGGCAGGGATTGCACCAACTCTCTCCCCCCTACACTTATAAGACTTCTAGCACACTGAGACTTCCACGATGCCTGAAATCCCTGGAACAGTAATTACTAACCAGCACCACCACACACAAACATCTGGACTCCTTTCCCAAGTATCTTAGACAAGGCACCTCTCTCTCAGCAGTGTCACATCTGAAGTTCAAATATTCTGAGCACTTTTAACTTGTAGGGGGAGTGGCTATTCCAGTCTCACCAGTTTGGAATGGTGACTAGATACACTTCCAAAATTTTTGAAGAAAACAAACAAGGAAGCCCAAACACAAAACAGTGTAATTTGTTTTTGTTTTTGTCTGAGCCAAAGACTATGCCACCTAGTCATGCCTAGTCTTTCCATTAGTCCTGCTGAGGGTATCTTAGAGGGAAAGGGAAGGGAAGAGTTTGCAGGAGCTCATCCCTTTTATTCTAAAAGCAAACACAAGTTTAATACAGAAAAAAAAGGATACAGGGAGGTTTTCAGCAAACAGAAAATGAACTAATACAGAGTCAATGCCGCAAATGGTCATTGGTTTCTTACTGTATGGTGGGAAACCTACACATCTGAATAGAGGATTCCAGAGCTGCAGAAAACACTGTCTCAAAATGTGTGAATTTTTTTAATACAGCCCTACATTCTGTCACCAATATCACACACCCATAAAACCATAAATGGAACTTCCTAGTCTGTAAAGCTGCAATGAATGTGACAGTCCTACCGTGGAGAGTTGAACCCGCTGTCCACAGTAATGCTGCTGCTGTCCATGCTGTCCAGGCGGGCTGAGTGGGTGGCTCTCTGGTTGTTGCTATTTTCTGTTTCCTTTGGGGTGAGAAGAGTAAGATTCTTCTCAAACTTTCGCTGCAGATCCCTTTCCTTTTCTCTCTCTAGGAGCCACTGCATCGTACCAACATCATCCCTGTTCTTTTCTTCCTCGGCATTTTTGTTGGCTCCGTCCTCTGAGTCATCATCATCAGATACATTGTAGTAGTCAAAGGAGGCCTCCTGGTTCCCGGTTGTCTCCTGCTGTCTCTGAGAAACGGGCATGACTTGTGTGACTGAGGTTACCATCGCTTGTTCAAGTTTCTCACATCTGACTGGCAATGTGTCAGAGGAGGTCTTTTGATGGGGCTTTAGCAGAGGTGTGTTAGACTTATGGTAACTATTCACAGAGAGAGTGTTGTGTAGAGGCTTAAAGAGTGTATCCTTGCTAAATATTTCTTTCCTTTTATCAAGGCTGCTCGATTCAGTGCTATGGTGTTGAACCAGCCGCCCGTTTGCAATCACCTCTGGAGTCTGGCCAGCAATCACTGAACCACTGCTTGGGCCCTTTGGGGACTCCTCCTTGTGCACCCCAGGCTCCCTAGCAATATGTTGAGACTGTCTTTCTGTGGGAGTCATTTTTTTTAGCCCATCTGTCCCTGTTAACGTATCATGATCCTCTTTATTCTTTCCCAGTGGTGATGGAGCAGTAAGCACAGTCTCACTGGATGTGTTGCACTGAAAATAGTCATCAACTGCAGATTTTGTTGTGCAGGAGTTGAGCTCACTATATGACGGCAAATTCTCTGTAGGCTTGCCTTGTTCCAATAGGCTACAAGAACTGGGGGTTTCTACACCGCCACCAGCTATTTCAGGGATGCAAGTCTCTTTGTAGCTTGCAGATGAAATCAGAGCCCTTTGATGACTGAGAGACTGAGATGGCCTTAAGGTACTATCATCAATGTAGGTTTGGCTAGTTGTTTGGTCATCTGGGCTACAGCCTTCACCTATATCTTCAGGTGTGCCTAAAGTAGCTGAGCCCAGAGGTCCCTTGGAGTTATCCATGGATCTAGACCTTTCTTTAGCCTTACTGGACCGCTCATTCCTTGATCGTCTGTCTTGTGTATGGCTGTGGCTCCGATGGACCTTGGAGTGGGAGCTTCTCCTGGAAGGTTCAGGGAAAGGCATTTCAGTTCTTCTTTTGGCCAGTTCACCAGACACATCCCACTCTGGTGTCATGGGAAAGTGAGATTCAATCATGTTAGGATTGCTGTGCATTATATAATTATCTCCCTTGTGTTCTATTATAAAACAGCCTTCCCGTGGGGATCGAGTCAAGGGATCATAGAACTCATACTCCCTTTCAGCAGGTATATCCAAATGAGAGCCATCTGATGGGTCTCCTTTGGACACCCGGGTCTTGCTGTGAGACCTCGATTTCCCATGAGACTTTCTGTGATTCCTGCTCTTTTTACTTCGCCCACTGTGGTGAGCTGAAGATCCTGCTTTGCTTCGTTGAGCTTTTTCTTCTTCAAGTTTCTTCATTAGTGCAGTGTGTCTCATGACATTTTCCACAGTCAAATCTGGGTTAATGCGCCTAATAATCTCCATTTCTACCTCTCTAGGTATAGTGGTAGGGGTGTCCTCGTCCCTTAGCGGCCACTCCTCTGGAGGAAACTGGGCAGAGAAATTTGCCAACTGTTTGGTCTTATCCTTTTTAAAACTTAATCGGAATAATTTGAGTCCAAATTTCTTAGACTGCTTTTCTACATCCTTAGGCTTTGTGAGCGTCTCTGCTTTATATGAAAAATTGACAGTACTTTTACTTTTCTCAGTAGGTGGGACCTGACATAACGAAGGAGGACAGTATGAGTCTTTACAGTCTTTTGCTGATTTCCTCTGTAGGGTAGATGCATGCATGCTGTGCATGTCTTCTCTGCAACAATGGCAGGAGTCGCAGTGGTTTTTGGGTAGTGTTCGGTCCCTGACACATCCCGAGGTGGAGGGAGTTATAGTTCCTTGTTGTGGAGAGGTACATTGAGACCTGTCAGGTATCCTCTCATCCAAATGGTACCATTTACTGTTAGTTCTTATGAGAGATGGTGTTATAAAGTAAGTCTGCGGGGTTACAATGAAATAACCATCCGGAGTTGGGTATATTTTCCTCTCCCGTACAAGCATATTCAAAGTATGTCGAAGGATTTCTGGACTGGGTGTTGGAACTCCTAGAAATGACAGTAAACACATATCAGGAAGTGCACAAAACAGTGTAGGACTCTCTGGTCTGTCCCTCCCCAACAAAAAGCTAGTTTTTCCAATGTGCAAGCTGGAATATGCTGAACAAACAACTCCAGTAAAGTGTTTTGTTAGGCATTCTCTTCTCTGTTTATTTCTCCACTTATTGCCTACACTTCAGACATATCAATTATTAATTAAATAGAAAGGAGGCCATTAATAAAGTGCTAAAAAAAAACCCAAGAGAACTTCTAGTCACTTCCAATGTGCAGGTGACCTTAAGCTACAAGATGGAATCACTGAAAATCAGAGTGTCAGGGGAAATATTCTACTTTTATTTCTCTTCCAACTAAGTATTTACATCCAAATTCACCGAAACTATTCTTATAATGCCTTGTCACATATAAAACAGTAGTTATTTGTTATTTTGGATGCCAAAGCTGCTTTTTCCACAGAATACTACACAGAAAAAAAAAGCAGTTCCTCAAACTGTCCCTTTATCACAATGCTGATTCAACTGATTTGCTCTCCCATTAAAATACATTTCAACTGTGTCAGCTGCTCCAAAATAGAGACATCCTGAGTGATACAGTTCATCTTACCCAGAAAGACCTTTCCATTATGCTGGATCCAAGGTTTGGATGGTCTATTTTAAACTGGAAAGGTTAATATTATTCATTCTGAGTCTTAGTTTTCTCTTAAACAAAAGTAATTTAGGGGGAAAAAAAAGAATCAGAGAGCAACTTAGGTTGGAAGAGAAGTCATGAATTCATCTGGTCAGCACCCCTACTCAAATCCTGGCCAATTTATATCAGGTTGGTCAGGACCTTGACAAGTCAAATTCTGTCTTGAAGAACGGAATTTCAATGCATGCAAAAAGGTTTCAGTGAAGTATATGCTTTTTACAAAAACTCTTCACGGAGAAATCTCAGCCGGGATACCTGCCACAAACACAGTATCTCCAGTAGCACACAGTGTCTGGTCACCAGCTCTTCTCTGACACGTCAGAGGTTGGAGCCTGCAAGCTCACTGATCTCCTTGTGACAGCAACACCCATTAAAAGCATCAAGGAAAACTGTACTAATTCCTCAACTCATCCTCTTTCTTGCAACTGGATTGCAGGCAACGAAGTAAATATTCTTATGTCTGACTTTGAGTGTTGTTTGGACTTAGTGACATGACCATACTAATCATATCCATAACTAAAATCTTAAAATGGAAACAGCAAAGGGTTAGGAACAACACGAACATGAGTGAAAGCAGTTACAACACAGAATGAACCAGCAAGACGTACACAGGGACATGTGCTGGTTTTGACTGGGGTAGAGTTAATGTATTTCATGCACAGTCCATAGTGCTCAAATACTGGGGCCACTTTGGACATGAGAGGCCAAGATAGGATATAATTTGAGAGCATAAATGAGAATGAAAATCGGAAAAAATTATGGAGAATTAGGAGCTTGCATTTTCTCCCCTTTTCATGCAAGTGTCCATAATTTCCGTAATAATCTGAGAGAGAGTAACAGAACCTCTGGATAAGCTAACGTGCCAGAAACAGCAACAGGTGGGGAAAAGCTGAAATCCAGAGAGCTGGAGAAAAAAAAGACTACTTCTCCCTAGCCCAGAATTCTGAATCTCTCCGGACTGAAGTAAACAATATGGTGAGCTTCCTCTGGATTGTGAGGCAGAGCAGGCTGTCCTCTGCATGAGCTTTTGATAGCACACAGGAACAAGAAGAGTGATTTCAATCCCCATAACAACCAGTGGCCATCTAACTCTTCATTCCTGCAGTGGAGCTGCTGTGTTTGCTTGGGCAACGCCACCCCTTTGACATTACCATTTGCATCACGACAAGACACAAATGACTGCAAAACTCAAGCTCATTTGTTTCTCCATCCTGTGCTGAATATGCACTGCAGGGCCCAACCATGGTCCAACTCAGCTGCACCTGCTCTGCAGCAGTCAACCTCTCTTCCTTCCTCTACATGAATAACCTGCCCAATCCATTGCACTTCTCAGAAGCTTACAAGTAAATACTTCAACACATACTTACCTTTGTGAGAACTTGGTTCTTCATCCTTATTTTACTTAAAAGACTTTACTTAACATACTGTTTCAAAAACACCACAACAAAAATAAAAGAGATGAAAGTATTTCTCCTGGGAGGTTAGAGAAAAGCTACGGAAAGAGACTGAAAGGGATGTACTGATGTTTTACACCAATTTAGGCAAAAATGCACTGCAAATATATGGCAAAAATAATAGTAAGTATTTTTCACCCAGTAAACCATACGGGCTACAATGTGTTGGATAAGTCTCTAAACACTGGATGCACAGTAGTTACATTAAGTGAGTAACTCCTGTGAATGGAGAATGTGCAGGTAAACACCAAGGAAAAAAAAAATTAGCATGCCTGGCAGTCAATGATGCTATAAAGTTAATCGTGTCAGCCTTCTCTCTGGAGTTGAAGACTATCACTTTTATCACTCCCAGCATACAGTCCATGCTGTGGTTCACTAAGCCAGCAGTGATGACAGCAGATGCAGATCTTGGAAGTTCAGCATTGTCAGCTACGGGTAGCTATGGGCTTTATTCCAAGCTCTTTTAGGTACTTACAAAAGCAGAAACAGACCCAAAGTCAACTTAGGCTTTCCTGCATGGCAGACAGGAGCAATGACATTAAAAAAGGAACAGTGGGATACAGAGTGAATACAGATCTCTTGGCTCTCTCAAGACTTTCCTCTTTAAAGCAATCTCCCCACATAATGTCTACACACAACCTATCCCCTTGCATTCAGAACTCTCCTTATGGTCTCCCTTCCTCCACTAAATAGGAACAAAGGAAAAAAACCCCAGTAGCTTAGAGACTCTAGCACATAAAATATTGCATGACAGCAGTGGTGTTATTTAAGATTATGTAGTGGTTTAATAATTCAAAAGCAGAAACTGTCTGGACACTGAATCATCAGACATGTACATTTTCTGTATCTCAAGAGAGTCTACTATGCCATCCACTGAGCTTCCAGACAGAAGATTATGTCTTGTTTGCTGCTCACAAAGAACACTGACCTAGAGTGAACTCAGTTAATGTAAGACACTTCTTTTAAGTGCTACACATATATTTCATATATTTAAAGAGTGAAGTTACAAAGGTGATTGTCAGAGGAATTTGCCAGCTTTCAGAAAACTGCTTGCTTCAAAAGCAACCTAGTCCAATACACAAGTATTTTTCTACACTGAAATTTTGAACGTCTTAAAATTATTTAAACATGCATGTGGACAAAATTGGGCAGGAAAAAAAAAGACAAGTATCTTTACTAAAGGCAGCACAGACTAAGGCTTGATGTTTTCTTCATCCAGGTTCATACAGATAAGAGGTTGCCAAACACAGAACAGGGGTTACATCTTAGCTCCTTATACTGGATTTCAAAGATTTACATTTAATGTATGGGATTTAAACCATGGTCAATAAATTACAAAGTAGGACTGTACAAACATCTCATTGTTTAATTCTAAGTTAGAATAATGGAAGCACGTGCAGGAGCAGCCCTCTTGCTTTTTTAAAAACCCAAAAATAACAAAAACCACAAATAAGATGTGCATTATCATTACAAACTTTTTGAATAAAATAAATTCATGAAAAATACATCTGAAGTAGTACTTAAATGGTGTTAAATCTGCTAAAATGATTTTCTCCTGAGCTGATGCAAAGGCTTAACAAGGGATAAAAGAAATACTCTGATTGGCTCATGAAATACTAGTTAAAGATGTGGAGTGGTTGCTATGTGATGTTATAAATAATTAGCATACCTTATTTCAGATAGAGCCATGGCCCAGATTTATGCCTGCACAATGGCTCAGCAAACTAGAGGGCTAGACAGCAACTGTAAGACGCTGCACTGAGGAAAAATGCTTATTATTCTTAGGCACTTCTGAGAATAGCAACAGGGGTCTTAGGAAATTTATCTACACCATGAAACGCAGTGAAGCATCTGTTCATTAAAGCACAAACAACACACGCAGACAAGCACTGCTACAGGAAGAGATCCGGAGAGGTTATGTGATAATAACAGGCATATCTACAGTGGTAATGCTCTTTTCTCCCTCAGAGCATCAGCACCTAGTTAGGAAAAATAAACTATCAGAATATGGGAGGACATCAGATATTTTTTAATAGCCACAAATAAATACAAGGGCTCGAAAAGCTACAGCTGATTTATTAGAGGGGTTTGGGCAGAAAAGTGAGAAGTGTCAGCACAAGAATTTCTTGTTTATTGGAAAGGAGAAAAATTTTGGATAATCCTCATACACTGAGAGAACATGTATGTTTGCTATGTTAAACATGTCATGGCTGGGAGAGAAAGGCTTTTCTCTAGAGAAGGGGAAAAATTGGTCAACAAAGGGTGGATTTTTTTTCCTTCACATAACTTTCTCTACATTTTAGGAAGTGAGGCTCTGCTTTTTTTTTTCTTTAAATCTCAGACTTGAGAAATTCACATGTTAATGGCTAGTGGAAAAAAAAAAAGGCAGCAAGAGACTATGTGCTAACTTGCCTCAGGCTTCGTCTGAGCAATGTCTACAAAAGAATCCAGCCAGTTGAATTATTTTTCATGTTTGGTTCTGTCTAACAAGAACTGCACAACACACCAAGTGAACTGATAATCATGCTCCCAGGAAACTCAAGGGATGTCACCAATAAATTATCATTTCCACCATGCAACAATGTTTATACAAAAATATTGATAGAATAAATGAAAAAATACTTGCAATCCATGAAATTCTTCTAGTACCTAGCATACATAGAAAAGATAACTCGGAAAAAAAGGCGTCAAAACAAATTAAAAGAATTACAANTCAGCAAACTAGAGGGCTAGACAGCAACTGTAAGACGCTGCACTGAGGAAAAATGCTTATTATTCTTAGGCACTTCTGAGAATAGCAACAGGGGTCTTAGGAAATTTATCTACACCATGAAACGCAGTGAAGCATCTGTTCATTAAAGCACAAACAACACACGCAGACAAGCACTGCTACAGGAAGAGATCCGGAGAGGTTATGTGATAATAACAGGCATATCTACAGTGGTAATGCTCTTTTCTCCCTCAGAGCATCAGCACCTAGTTAGGAAAAATAAACTATCAGAATATGGGAGGACATCAGATATTTTTTAATAGCCACAAATAAATACAAGGGCTCGAAAAGCTACAGCTGATTTATTAGAGGGGTTTGGGCAGAAAAGTGAGAAGTGTCAGCACAAGAATTTCTTGTTTATTGGAAAGGAGAAAAATTTTGGATAATCCTCATACACTGAGAGAACATGTATGTTTGCTATGTTAAACATGTCATGGCTGGGAGAGAAAGGCTTTTCTCTAGAGAAGGGGAAAAATTGGTCAACAAAGGGTGGATTTTTTTTCCTTCACATAACTTTCTCTACATTTTAGGAAGTGAGGCTCTGCTTTTTTTTTTCTTTAAATCTCAGACTTGAGAAATTCACATGTTAATGGTAGGGGAAAAAAAAAAAGGCAGCAAGAGACTATGTGCTAACTTGCCTCAGGCTTCGTCTGAGCAATGTCTACAAAAGAATCCAGCCAGTTGAATTATTTTTCATGTTTGGTTCTGTCTAACAAGAACCGCACAACACACCAAGTGAACTGATAATCATGCTCCCAGGAAACTCAAGGGATGTCACCAATAAATTATCATTTCCACCATGCAACAATGTTTATACAAAAATATTGATAGAATAAATGAAAAAATACTTGCAATCCATGAAATTCTTCTAGTACCTAGCATACATAGAAAAGATAACTCGGAAAAAAAGGCGTCAAAACAAATTAAAAGAATTACAACTGTGAACTTTGACTTCTTTGCATTAAAAGAACTACAGTTGTGACCTTTGCCTTCTTTGCATTCTAACCCTTACAATTTTTACCACTATTTTCAAAACCAGCCTGATAAACAAAACTACAAATAGGGAGAGAAAGCCAGTATTTACAAAATACGCTTGCAGTATTTTTTTCAAAGTGCAATTATTAAATGTCAGACAGAATTGTTTATTCCAAACACAGCTCTCAATTGAGAATTACATTTTAAATTCTCAGATCTTAGTACCAGTTAGAGCAAAAGACAAGTAAATTTCAAGGCTTTAAGTAACTCTTGCTCTGAAATATAAGCAAAAAAATTCCAGACATCAAAACACTGCTGTGGTTAGGCTGCCTAGATGAGACAGATGCATCAGTACTTTTCCTACTGAAGCTTTTCCTACTGAAGCATTTTTAATTAACTACTTTGTACAGCTATAAAATAGGTACAATGGAGAAATTTCTCAACTATTTTAGAGAACTGCAAACTCAGATGCAGAATAGGTAAACACCTTGCCCAGGATCATACAAAGCATAAATGAAAAAGTTCTGCTCTCTGGAGCAGTAAACCTCTGCCCAATGCTTTAGCGCCTCAATGTAAAATGTCTCTACAAGATGCATTTTGCATGATTCACCCTCTCCAGATACAGATGGCCAGTACAGAAGCAGCATATTCAAGAGTACATTCTTGTTACAGGATTCCCTTTTTGTGATGTTACAGTATCTTTAATCCAAGACATTTTCCATTTACCATTTGAGAAATATTGTCAAATGCTTACAAGAATATCAGACAAGAATTCTGAACAGAACACCAGCATTTGTGAACATGGTGAGTTGCATCCATGGCTCTCCAAAGCACTCAGTTTAGTGATGGAGAGAGTTGTCTCTTCTTGTTGTTGTTTTTCAAGCAAGGGCAGTACAGAAGCAAAAGCCAGAACTGTGTCCAAGAAGGATCTGAGAACTGCAAAGTAGGCTGACACAGTCCTTTCACTTTAAATATACCCTCCCTGTCGCACTTGGACACAAAAAGAACCACGCAGACTTAGCTCCGTTAGGACAGGACGCCAGGGCTAAAAAAGCCCCAAGCTTGTTTATTTAGTTATTTATATACATTTTTAGAAACCACCTGGATTGGAGGATGAGGTTACCACTTCTAATCACACTGGTTAAAGGAGAAGCGCATCAAACTTCTCCACCTTAGGAGAAAGAATGAAAACAATAAGGAACGGTTAGCAAAACATGGCTATGTTTACAGAAAGTGCGTGAGAATTCTGTTACAGGAATGAAAAACATCGAAGAACTGCAAAACTCAGGGCGACACCTCCCCCTGAAGCAGGCACATCATTGTCACTGGACTCTACTCCTTGCATCAGGCCACGCATTGAGAGTCTGTCCTAGGTGAAGGAAGACATGCAGTTGTGTGGGAAACCTGGTCTTTAAGAGGGAGGTCTCTACAGAGACCTCCATGAGGTTACCTTTTCGGAGACTGGACAATGACACTTGAAGTGGTTGAACGATGTCAACAGGACTCTTATGAGTTAGCTACAAGCAGCTTGAAAGCCACAAAGCAAAATGAGTTTGCTCTGGCTATGACACACCATGCTTTGTTCTCCACAGCTACTAAAGAAGCCCTGTACTCCTTTGGCTATGGTGATAAAAAAGGTTATTTTGTGAGAAAAATCACAAACAAGCTTATTCTGATACCGTCCGAAAAAAGAAAATAGCCAATATTTTGTTGTTTAGTACCCCAAGTAATTTTATTACTTACATAAAGTCAGGAATTTGCCCTGCAAAATGCATTTCACATGAATGGTCTTATCAAAGAGAACTCAATTCCCCATATGTTTAAGAATAAAGATTAGAACCCTAATGTCTCCTTTTACTTTTGGTTAGAATGTCAGGATTAGTCAATATTCCCATCCAGAAGGTACTGAGGATTCTTTAACTGCCCCTTTGAAGACATGTGCTCATCTGACCGATGATTTATTAATGACCTGGTTACCTGGGAAGCAGGTGGTTAGGTGCTCCATTAGTGCTTCTTGTGTGACTTGTTTTCGGGCAGAGTTCATAGCTGAGATGGCCAGGCAAAGAATTTCCCCAAGTGGAATAAACTGTGACTGAGTGATGGGAGACATGCTGATGGGTGATACATCACCTGTAAAAAGACAAAAGATGTGCAATGAAGTGTTTTGTTTAAAAATCTGCTCAAAGAACAAGGATGTAGAGATACAGCTGGTGGAAATTCACAGAGATCTCTAGTTTTTGAACTGAGCTGGGGATAAAACTCTTACAATGGAGAACCATCCAACAGCTTATTTCAAAACTTAAGACACAGAGAACTTCGGAAAATGGGAGATAAACACTATGCAGACAGTTTTTCAAAGGGTACAACACACAGAAAAATGCCAATAAATTAGCACTCATGGTTGCAAAACCTCCTGCTTAACTTTGTACTAGGTAAGTGCACAAACAAAACAGCTGCATATATTTCTCTGGACATAAAAGGGGAGATTTCACTCCCCTGTCAAAGTATAGATCACCCACCATTTCCATTTGATATAGTATTTTTTATTAATAGTAATAAAGGTCAGAAAAAATGTTGCTAAGTTAAAGAATAACACTTTCACTCAGCTGATAAACCACAGAACACTCCTTAGAGACCCAAAAGCATCAAAACACCTTAAGACCTCCTCCTGGATCTACATGTCAAATGTCTTTGTACAAACTACGTATTTTTGAGAAGTTTTAATGGTTTCAGGATGGCCTGAAAATTAAGTTTGTTGTAATTTTCTCATGTTGTCTTACAAACTATTCATTAATCTATAGTTTAAAAAAAACATTAAAAGATCTTAAAGTTATAGGAGAAATTACAGTATGATAATACTAGCATGACTACACATATACAAGTGCATTTTAACAGACTTTATCCAAGTACATAAATTTTTGATTCCGCTCTGTAACTCTTCTTGAAGTGGTAACAGCTCCCCAATGATCTCAAAGAGAGGAAAGCAACAGGCTAAAAGAATTTACTTGCCAGTGGAAAAGGAGTAGAAAGAGTAACAGACAGAACAATGGGTGCTTGACTATGAATCCTATTCTGGCCCCAGGTCAGTCAATAGCCAGGGATTAAGTTCTACCTAAACGGCTTTGAAATTTCAGGAAAATCACCCTATTTCTGCTGTCACAGAGCAACACCTTGTGATCAAATCATGAATCAAATTACTAGAAATTAATTCAAATCCAAATTTTCATTCTCAATTCAGAAGATCTAATATTTGCCCTATTAATTCTATATTCCTATTATGTCTACTAAACAACAGCAGCAGCTTCTAAAATTGATTATCAAAATGCATTTACTCTGGCATTATACTCAGCACTTCGGGGGAAAAAATCAGTAGGAGTAGTAAACAGCATAGCTGTCTCAGTGAGACTTATGAGCAATATTTTTCAATCACAAGCTCTACAATCTGTTGTACAACAGTGATACATGTTACCCAAGACACAAGAATGATTTAAAACTACACATTTGTGCTGTGCTATCTCCTGATGCTTTTGCTTAACCAGGCCTGACCAGATCAATGCTGCATTCCCTTCCCACCACGGCAGTATTCCTCCAGCTGCAATACAGTGAAGCCCAAGACCCTCCTCATTCTTATCTCACCACAGAATTATGACCTTAAAATATGACATTCTCTGGACATTTTTTATTCAAATACACCTAAAAGTTCCTGCCACGTGCATTACAGACAACGGCAAAGAAGATGACACACAGCTTACAGGGAAATTTTTAAGATATGCTTCCATATGACTTGGGAGCAAACACCATTTGTTCCCTCATCATTTGAGTATGGATAAAGAACATCACAGTTATTATATTACTGTTTACTAATAATTATATCTGCTGACAGTTTAAACTTGTTCATAGACAAATCTTTGTAATCAGCCAGACACATAAGTTTACCAACTTTGATCACCAATCACCATGCACTTTGTATAGGGGATCAGTTTCTTTAATGACTAGTTTCATGTCTAAGAAGCATCAGAATTACAGTAAGAATTATGCAGATTTAGCTAAGCAATTTAAGAAATTACTGTCTTTAACACAAAGATTATGTGTCATGGGTATGCTTGTGAGAACTACTAAACTGAGTGCAGTGCAATGTCAGACAGATTGGCATATATTGGCCACAGCTGAGGTTTAAACTTATCACCTTCACTGGGCACTGAAACAGGCTCTCTGGTGTCCTGGTTTTGCCTGGAATAGAGTAGCTTTAAGGACATCCAGGTAAAGGGCAGCAACTCCTTAATTGTTTTATCTCTATCATCAAAGACCTGGCAATTTCTTAAACCTAAGCAGCCTGGCAGGAGTATCGCTGTGCCTGTTCCCAGCCATGCACTCTCACTGCCACCTTTACAGGTGCCAGGATGGGAGAGTGGGAGGAAGACCTCTTTCTTACCCTTGTATGGGAATGATCCATTCACAGCTAACCAAAATGATACTCAAGATGTAAAGAATGGCCCTTAATACCATAATCAGGTCCCTGAATCAGTTCCCTCAGAAGAGGGAAAGGGACTCAAAGAGTTTTATACCTGAAGCTTTGCTCTGCAGCCTTGTAGCTGCCCCCAGAGGGATGCTTGGACAAGAACTCAGAAACCAATTGCTCTGCTCCTGCCCAGGAGCAACCCTCTCCCCTGACTGCCAAGAGCCTGCAGAGATCCACCTCTGAGATCACTTCCAGTCGGGACTTGTTAACTTAAAACTGGCTATGTACAAGCTAAGAAATAATAAAATTTGCCTGATTTCAGTAACTTCACACAATTCTTCCTTTTAAAAGTCGGCCTTCAGCATGGAATTGCTTTCTAGGTTAGTTGGCAGAAAACATTCAGTCTGCACTGAATTTGACCCCCTGCCAGCAGGACTCTTGTCACCAGGAACAAGCCAGGAATTTCCACTGAAATACTAACTATACTTCCCATAACTCCTCAACACAAAACATTCCGTATTGGTTCCTTAATGTTAACACAATTTCTAGCACAGCACGTTATAGTTAGTATACCAGGGTAACACACATCCTGCTTGCAAACATCTGGTAGCTTGACAACCATTTAATTAACTATAAAGATGACTATAATTGCCCATAAAATCATAATTTAAATGGCTTTAAATGAAATAGAAATGTTCAACAAATATTGGTTTATGTGAGGGCCTTTCTGGTTTGTAAGGGAGTATCGTGAGTTAAGCCTTATTCTTTTCCACTGAGTGCTTTTCAGCCTTCTTCATAATGACAAGCAACTGCTGTTTCATCTCTGTTGTGATAGAATGATCTCCATAGCTTGTTGTTCATAACTCTCTGCTAGAGATAGATCTTGTTTAAAAAGGCTAGCACACCTTTTGAGCAGACCTAGTGACAGAAAGCCAAACTCCCCTCACTCAGGGGAAGTTCTGATTTGCCAGATTTTATCTTTACTGTCCTGTGGCTCTGGGAAATTACATACACTCTGTGGTTACAGTTAAGTCAACAAACTTCTTTGATGCACAATAACAGCAAATATCTTGCATCTATGAGATAATATAATATATTAACATCAATTATGCACATAAATATAGTTAGACTGTTGAACAGAAGGTTTACTACAACTTCCTTAGGAAAGATCTGCTTAAAAAAAAGCAAATATGCTTTTCCTAATTTTTTGAAGACCACATTACTTACATAAAACATCTAGCATATGGCTCCTGTTAGCTCTGACTGATGCTTGTCTCAAGCAGCTTTCTTTTGAAATCAAATTGCTAGCCTCAACTTTCGTATGTTTGTGTTCCCAATTAAATGAAAACTGGAGCTCAGAGAGCAGTTTTCACCAGCTGACTGCATGTTTTGTTTAAATATAAGACATATATGTGTATATATACAGCTCTAGCTGTGTTTCTGCAATGTCTTTCCAAACTTCTCTCTAAATAAATTTAAAAAAAAAAAGTTTTCTAGATTTCTTGTATTAGGTGACATTCAATTTTAAAGACTGTCTTAAGCACATAAGAAACAGTGAATGGGAATTGTACTAATTTATGCCTTGGGGATTTGTATCGCTAGCCTGGGGGGAAAAATTATTTTTATTACTTAGAAATTAAAAAGATTATGAAGAAATTAAAAGTTTATGTAGCACATAAAATAAACACTTAGCTCTTACTTTCCTTCAGTGGTTTTCAAACATTCTGAAAAACTGGGAACCATAACTATCCTTAATATACAGATGACAACTTGATGGTCTAACATAGCTGGGAATGAAAACTCCCACATCCTGAACCCATACCAGCCAGAACCTTTCCTGTGCCAGTGTATCAGTGTGTCTGTTCTCTGAAGGTCTGGGTGCCACCATTTTGGGAGAAAATGAGGCAGACTACATTCTATACCATGTATCAGCAATTAAACTATCAACTACACACTGATGACAGAATTTTTATTAGTGATTCTACTGCTGGAAAGAAGTTACCTAGAAGTCAAACTCTTTATCTCATGAACTTTGCATAAAGATTACTTGAAAATCACCTCTTGACTTACAAATAGAACCAATTCAGTACAACCACTGTGAATGAATTAAAGAACTTACAGTGCAAAATCACACTATATTAGAATTTATACACCCTATTTCTCTGAAATAGGGAGGAGACCCTCTGACTCACACTCTGTGTCCTGTGAAGTACAGGAAGTCAAAGCCCAGTTTCACTTCTTCAGACTCTCAACACCTTTTTAATCTTTTGTTTCTTACGGCTCAAGATAACCTTTAAACATAATTTTTAGCCTGGTTTCCACAGAAAATGAGGCTTGCACAATCACAACCTGTGTGTTTGCATGTGTCAGGGAGACACAGCCTCACCAGACAAGAGTGATTCTACAACAAGGGTTTGCTACACGTTACAACTGTACAGAGCTTCAGGCATAGCCACCTCCCACTAGACAGGACAGAATCCAGTCAAAAAACACTTGTCAAGGGAAATGACTTCACTATTTTTGCTGCTTTCAGAACTACATTATTAACCAGAAAACACTGAGCTAGAGTACCATAACTTCATGGCATCTCATGATTATAGTGGTGGTTGCAACAGAAATCCCCACCAAAAATTTTCTTGCCAATGGCCTGTTCTGATCAACACTTGCCTATGATTTCACCCCGGGAAGAACTACAGAAAGGTCATTTTCAAACAAAACTACTTGTAATGGGCAAAAGAAGGCCTAGAATATTATCATTTTTTCCCAAGAATACTGTAAGCAAAAAATCTCTTCTAGAAAAAGTACACTTTCAGATTTACTTAATGAAGGGACAGATGCTGAAGAAGTTACGTGTCTGGCCTGGGTTGCACAATCACCCGTTTTTGCCCCAAACCCCATCTTGACTGAATTATGCTAATTAAAGAATACTTACATAGATGTAGCAAACCTATTCTGATGTGAATTCACAACAAAGACATATAATTGCCATTTTAAGTTAGGTGTTCCCATTTGATTGAGCAACAGGAGGGAAAAGGAAGAATATGTAGATTTCTTTGGTATTAACCAGATTACTATGAAATACGTTGAATCTGCACTAGCATGCTAACACAGAAAAGATCATGTTTCACTGACAAAATCAGAAACAAAGAAAATTAAAAGAAATGTTGCTTTTGCTGTTTCCAGACATAGCCTAAATCCTCCTTTTAAGCTACATTTCCTGGAGTATTTTATGAAATAAGCTGCAGGCTGTGTTAACTGGACAGCTACACATATCAGAGGACTGATAACAACAATAAAAAAATACAATAAAGATTTTTCCATTTATTCCTGTTTAAGAGCAGCTTAAACAAAGGCTCAACAAATGCAGTAACACATTCATTCACTAACCAGCAAGTTCCTTCAGCATCTCTGAAATGCACACCCACCAAAATAAATAATGAATGCTTCCAAGAATGCGACCGCTGCAAATCTACACAGCCTGAAGAAAACACGTCAAACTGAGTACAACCAATATAACAAACCTAAACAAAGTTCTAGTTCCTTACTAGCTATTAACTTCAACTATGTAAACTGATCTTTTTAATCATTCAGACCCAGCTAAAATCATGATATCCAGGTTCACCAAGTGGCACTAACTTTCAGAAACAGGTGCTAAATTACCCACAGTCAGCAGACTCGTCTTACATGCATTCATCCTGTGTATTTCCTGTGATTTAATTTTCCTTTTCTTTGTTCATGTCCTGTGGCCAGCTGCCTCCTGATCCAAAGTGATATCCCAGCACGTGTTACAACTATGATCATAACAAGTTTCTGCTGGAGCACGGAACTTTCCCAGAGGATTCAGTTGAGGAGATTTCTGTAGCATTGCTTATCCTGGGAAGGAGGCGGGGGGGACTGTCTTTTTTTAATATATTGTGTGCTTTAGAATGTGTTTCCCCAAACAGTATTTTTCAAATGCATTTTTTAATAAATGTGCATGTCTATATTCCTGGCACACAATATGTTAAAAAAGGGGGACTTACCTGAACCCCTATGGTCTGGTTCCATGCTCCAGTACAGTATCCAGAGAAGCTGTGATGTAACAACAATGTGCATATTGGGGCTTTATATCACTGTGGAAGCTGGCTGAACACAGCACAGGTCAGTGCCACAGGACCTGAAAGAAGAAAAACAAAGCATGCTTTTAGGCATTAATATGCTGAACACCCACCTCTTAAATCAGGAAATAGGGACACACTGAAGAAAAAAAAATGCAGTTATCTATGCAGGTCCACTGAAAGGAACACTATTTCACACAATTCTCACATAAGCATGAGAAACAAACAGTTAAGAAACTACAGAGGAGGTGGAGAAGAATCTAAAAGGGACTACAAATATAACTCCCACACAGTGTTTTGAAAACATCTCTCTCTCTGCCCTGTTTCCATGGAATGGCTGAAATCACGTTCTGATACCACCCCCTGTTCCGAAGGCACTCACAGTCTTTGCAAAGCACCTCTCCACTGCAGTGCCTCAGGATTCTGCAGTGTCACTCCTCTTCTCCCTGGCTCTCTGCAAAGTGAAGTCATAGGAATGGATCAGCCAACCTGACTTCTCACTACCCTGCCCAGAATCCTTTGTGAACTGAAATGAGTCATCGCTCTGAAAAAATCCACAGCGCAATGTTCCAGGTTTCTCCCTGTGTCTGCGCTGGCTTCTTTGTCTTTGAAATGAAGTGCCTATGCTTCTGGAACAGTGCCCAGCTGCATTGTACAGGATAACAAGCCAGCCTTCTCATTAAGTGGACAAGAAAGCTATTTACATGCATTAGCAAAGACAAGCTAGCGCTTTAACCCTCTAGTCAAGATAAAAAAAAAATCGCCCCTAACATATCTTCTTGATGTAACGCACAACTCCCCCTATACACAGAAACATAAATGCACAGACATTTGTGGGCGCACAGACACTTACACAGATCAGTATTTTCTTAAACTATTCACTATTTATCATGACACTTACCAGTTTTAGGTTGATTGATTAAAAAGAAAGATTTACTCTCCTTTGTCAGTCCTGAAGAATGCTGTAGATCTAAATGTAACAAGCAGCTCTGCTGTACACTAGATCAAAGTTGTGCTGCTGCTAACTGTTTATCAAAAAATTAGAAACAGTGGACAAGTTCTTGTAAGCTTATTTTTCATTATCCCATTCACCATTTGGGCTTAAAAAAAACTGAGCCCTGAAACCACGCCAGATAGAAAATGTCAAACTGCTCCAGGTGCCGAGGGCCAGCAGAGCTGCTTCAGCTTCTGCTACCACTGACAAAGAAGGTAATGCTCAGAACGAGGTCACTGTGTCAGGATCTCACTCCCAGGGCTAGGTTTTCCTTGGCTTGGTGAGGATATGCTAAGCTAAAGCATCAAGGAAACAAAGAAGAAATAGGAATAGTGTGTGAGATGAGAGACAGATGCTGCTGTTCCATAGGAACATTTTCAGTTGTTTGGATATTTTCTTTTAAAAGAAGGAAACATTTAAAATTGCCTTTACTGAAAAAAAACCTACTTTAGTCATGACCTCATCATCAAAATCATACCAATATGCCAAAATGGAGGTGCAAAAAGGAAAACGGAGTCTTGCCACAAAACACTTCTTTAAAGGTTTTTACATTCCAAGCATTCTGAAATAGCTTGAAGCATAGAAGGCACATAATCCATAAAATTTTGAAACACAGCACTTTAGGACTCACCTGTGCTATGCTGGAACAGGCAGTTCTCCTAGGTGTTCCCCCAAATGAACACACCAGGTGCTTAGGAGGACTGAACAAAACACAAGTCACCACCTCCCTATGCTGCAAGCCCTGGCCCTACAACAACCCTGGCAGTGAAAGAGTCCAACCAAGCCTAAAGGGTCTTTGTGTTTTAAGAAGACAAGTAAATAGCTGGGTTATACAACTAACAAACATCACCTGTGGTTACAGGTCTGCGGTGGTTGTTGCGCAGCAAAGCCATACAGCAGATTAATTTACAAGTGTAAGGTTAACGGGATGCTTTGCTACACTGGTAGTTACACAGTAGCCATAATCTCAACATTCAAAGCTGGGGGGTTGCTATACACACAGTCAACGATTTCTGTTTTCCCTGAAAGGCCTCCTTCCAGGAAATCTTCCTTCAACTTTACAGAAGTCTTGCTTTCCCTGCAGCTGCAGGATCAGCCACAACACCTCTAATGAATCCAGTGTGGCATTTACAATGTTTGGGTCCCCTAGGATTGTCCTTGGAAACTCTGTCTGCTAAGTACACACCCACTTTACAGAAACAAGACTCACTCCATAAAGAAAAATTTAGAAGTGAATTAGAACAAGCACTTACTGAAAGTAAAAACAACAGCTCCAATCTTCTTCCCCTTTTCACTGGACAACCTTCATGCAAAGCCAAATAGCCGGGCTCGTGCGTGCAGCACTGTTTACACACATATGCACAAGATCTTGCTGCAGTAGTCCTGCTACTAACACCAAAGTTAAAACACTGGCAGAAGAAAGCTAAAGGTAATACTGCAGTCTGAATACCTTTTCTCTCTAACAAATTTCTCTAGCACTTGAACCCCTATTATATGCGCAAGACCAACCCAACTATTCTGAACAGACTAATACAACTGCAAGCTCTTTCAGTGAGACAATTCCTCTTGCATGTGAGATGCCTACGGCTACCCGGAATGCACCAAGCATGCACGTGTGTCTAGGGTGCACAGACACCTTGTGTACATACACCTAGGCGTGCCTTTGTTCAAATTCATCAGTTTACAGCACCATTACACAGCCCTTTAATCAGTATTAACAACAGCAAGAAGCACCTGATACCTCAAACATGGCAGAGGGCAAAAGTGAGAGACCAGCAGTGGGGAAAATACAAATGAGAATGTTTAGAAGAGTTGAAGTTAAAGGACAAACCAGTGCTGCCATCATCAGTGATGTTACAGCAGCGTGGCCTCACAGGAGAAAGGCCTAGCCAAAATACTGCATGCACACCCCAACCAGGGCAGCTACTCTGTTCCTCCATCCCACATCTGCCCCCACAGCACAACAGAGGTTGGTGCTAAAACAAAGCTGCCTTATTGACAGTGTACAGTACAAACACACCATAGAGTTCTCTCTGTATAGCTCCATGCATGCACGTGCATCCAAATAGACCAGTACAAAACACAGTACAGCCTGAGATCATCTCCATCAAACACCAAGCAAGCAGGTGATCTAAAAATGCCATTTTCTTTCTTTGCACACACTCCTTCGCCAAACTCCAAATTAGCTTGCATATATCCTTCAGTCCTCCTGAGTCAGGGCCTGGGATTCCTTTCCTTTGCCACAGCCCTTTCCACATTACTAGAGGGAAACTCAACAGGAGGAAAGGAATATGCTAAAATGGGGACGTGCACACACACACCCACACATGTGATAACACATGACAGAAAACAAAAAAGCTTAAAAAAGAACATGGTCAAAAGAGGCCAAGAAGGTTATCGACAGTATAATTCAGTCTCTCCTGTACCAGCTACAGTGGGTTCCAAATTTCAGAGGCTAAAATCAGCCATCAGTGCTCAGCAACTGGAGTCAGTAGCTGCAGAGACCATAGTCATCTACCACAGGATCATAGAATATTCTGAGTTGGAAGGATCGTCAAGTCCAGCACGAGTAAACAGCCCATACAGGGATCAAACCTGCAATCTTGGTGTTACTGGAACCATGTTCCAATCAACTGAGCTAATTTCAGTGTTGGTCATCATGATTACAAGAACCAACATCACAAAGCAGGAAGCATCCAGAAACTACACCAGGAACACAGCCCACAAACCCTGTGGCCTCAGAAGAAACCAGATTAAGGAACATCAGAGAGATACCAACTTAACACTTACGTTTCTTTAGGAAATCTCTTAATACTAAAAATTGTGACATATTAGTGCTCCACTAATAACAACTTACTTGAAGTGTGCTAATAAGTTCCGCTTGACTTATCTGAACAAATCTCCTGGTTCTTTAAGAAATCACAAGAGGAAACATGATCAGCGTATGAAGTTCATTAAAATCCCAACAAGTAATGCCCATCTGTTTTTGTGCTAATGTTGTCTAGAAGTTTAAAACCCTTCCTCTTTTTTTTTTACTCCGGCTGCTTCCACCCCAATGTATTAGCACAGAACACACAACCCCTCCTTCAGATCTCTTTCCATTGGCTTTTAAAAAAATAACACTCTTCTAGTGTTCTTTTGCATGTCTGCCCTTCCTGTCTCTTTAATCCTGTTAGAGGACTCCTCTACATTTACTCTAGCTTACGTAACTTCCTTTTAAAAGCAACAACCAGAATTCTGCACCATATTCTAGTGTTCCAGCTAACCTCCCACCTGCATCAGGTACCAGGAAATTGGAATTCCCTTCTTAGTGGAAATACCCTGCATTATACCCTGTTTTTTTCCCCACAGCTGTATTTTATTGGTGGCTCGCTGTCACCCTACAACTGAGCAAGCAGTTCCAGTTATCCTTTTTATGCTGACTGCAAGTGAGTTTGAAGCAAATGTTCCTAGGTTTGACTCCCAAGATCATGATCTTTAACATCTCACTCTGTGTACATGATTAAGGATCTTTGATCATCCAATTCTTCTCAGTTGTTCTCCATTTTTAAGCATCTCTGCTTACCACATTCTAAAAAAGAATCTCAAAACCTAAGAAGAAAAACAAACAATACTCTAAGTGTTACCTAATGCAGGACAGAATCATTACCCAGTGTCACACTTGCTAATACAACCACCCAGGAAACAGCATTTGAATGAAACCATCAAGTCTCAACAGGAGAACCAAGGCAACCAACGCAACTCCCTCCCTCAAAAACCCTGTAGGTGAAACAATTGTGTCTTTTTAGAATACAACTACTATAAGAGGCTTCTTCAAATTATAGTTCACTGTAAAGGATGTGATATTTTAAACCACACAGAATTCTCTAACATATTTTGTCGCTACGACCACAAAAAGAGAAGGGAGGAGGGTTTGGGTTTGGGGTTTTTTCATAGAAATCTGCTACTATCAAATTAATTTGACTAATGTTAATGTTAAATTGTAATCAACCACACCAACACCACACCCCCTCAAAAACAAAACTTACCTGTTCTCTAGCAGCAAACAGCAAACGCAAGGAAAGACAGAAACATTTAAAAAATCTGACACTAGAGGAGGTTTGGCAAGAGAGAGTAAGCAAATGAGAAACAAAAGAAACAAAACCCAGCAATGATAAACCTTGATGTTTTCTTATAGGGTGGAAATTGTAAAAACACAGAGAAAAATACTCCTTTTCAAACACTGCTGAAAGCACAAAACATGGCTGTTGAAGGTCTTAACCACACTATCCTCTTCACTATCCTCTTCAGCCTAGCCAGAACACATTTGCAGTGTGGCTGGAGATGCTGCAGCAAACATTCAGCAAGAATCTAGTCAGCAGATAAAATTCTTGAAAGGTGAAGTGATAATTAGCAACACAACCCAAAGACATAGTGCACTCTCTCTCATTTATATTGACTACTGTAACCATTAAAAGATTTTCAGCCCAAAGACAGTACTGCAGTGGTTACAGCTTTTCAAACCAATAGTGATGACTGGCAGATAACATCAGGTTAAAATAAGAACCTGCAACACTGAACACAAGTCCCATGGTACTGCAGCAGCCTTTAACAGCCCAGTTTTTCCTGGCTAGAAGACAGAACTGATGAAAGGGCCAGGCATGGAATCAATTAAATTAGTGCCAAAGTGGTTCTAAAAAGAAAAGGTTAGACGCTCCAAAGACTTAGCAGTTGAGAGCTTACTGGGTCATTTTTTTCCCTGTGGTAGAAAGCAGAGTTTTCAATATGGCTGAAGTACCTTTAAGAAGGGGTACTTCAAAGTGAAATTGAAATATTTTACACCTCAATACATGAAGAAGCTATATTAATATATTCTGCCCCTATGCTCTACCTGGGTGAGGTAGATGCACTGACCCCTGCTTCCCACAGTGGTTCAAAATTCTTTTAAATTCTGTCCTTCGGTCTCACCTGTGTGGGGATTAGCTGTGAGGATGGGAACAAAGGAAATGCCAAGGCACAACAGTTCGGCAAACTCACCAAATCTGCTGCCTCCCTCATGCTCGTCAAGCATCTTAAGAGTAAGCATTAGAAAACCAACTGCACACACTGCCACCAGTGTATACTGCACCTTAAAGGGAAATGCCCTTATTCCAGACAGAAACAGTTCCTTTGAGATCCTCAGGGACTGGCATATTTTGACTTTTTATCCCAACGAGTATGACTATCAGCAAATGCAGCAATGAAAACCTACCTCCTCAAATAAATGACAGTACCTGGAGCCAGGGGTTCCCACAATTAAACAACTCACTGGATGAAGTATTTCCTCCTGTCCATTTCACATTTTTTTTACTTTCGAATTTTACGGAGCACTTATTTACAAGAAGCAGTAAACTAAAACCTACAACAGACGTTTTACTACTGTTAAAACAGTAATACCTCTCTACCTACTGCTCTGTCATTTTTAAATGAAATTTCAGGAATCTGAAAATTGCCCTGTACATGAGCCATAAAACCAAACACAGTATTCAAAAGGATAAAATTATAAATTTCACAGAACAACCTCTCTTGCATGACTTCTTACGTATCTCATTTAGAGCCGTAAGTTTAGAATTTTAATTACCACTCCTGACTCATCTAACACATTCACCACTGACTCCAGCAACACGCAGAGACCATGCTCCTAAAAAAGCACGGAACTTAACAAATTTAAGCACTATTTTGTCAGTGCTCAGTGCACTGCTTTATACTATAGTGCTGATGTCACTATTCTGCAGAATTGCTCAGCTGTTTCACTCAGCTGTCGCTAGTCCCTTCTGAAATCCTCCTCAGCTGTCTTAATGAACCTGAACAACTGCGATCTGACAGACAGGGTTACCACTTCATTATCCATTCCATCCTTCAGATTTTTAATAGAGTTATTAAACCCCAAACATTTAATATTGATCCCTACTGCACAAAACACCTTTAACCACTTCCAGGGCCCAGAAGTGGCCGTCCTTCTTTTTTCTCCTCTGTATACTAAACTGAGCTTGACAAGACTTTTCTTTTGGACTTTCACCAAGCATTTATAAAGCACTAGAGCGTGGAAGAGTTCTTGTGCTCCCTGAGTGTTGATATGACCCAGTTTTCAGAAAGATGAGAGCACATAAAAATAGTTGTCTCTTTGCCCTCTTATTCAGTATAGAGAGACCTAAACTAGAATATCAAGGCTAGATTCCTGAGATGATCTCAGGAGCTGCTGATGATCTCAACTTTAATTGAACTAAACCGAAAGGTTAGCAAAAGGAGAATAAAGATAATTTCTTTAACAGATTTCACAAGTAACCACAGGACACAGAGAGAAAAAAATCATATATACAAAAAAGTTGAGATCAAAGCATAGGGCATATATAAACCCAAGCTCTGAATTACTACATTTAATGTCATAGCAAGATAGTTATTTTCTCAACACACATTAAAACAACAAAATAAGTCACTCCTTATATCTTGTCACCGTGTTGCAATTCCTTACTCCTGGCCATAAGAAAAAAGGCCTTATAGTTACCATCATATTCTTTCACGAAGCAACCTCCACAGGCAGTGCTTCAACTCACCCAGATCTTACGGGCCTGAGGGCACCTCCTACTTAGGTAAAAAATGCCTCAGTCAGAATCAGAGCTTGAGAAGGCTCTCTGCCTCAAAAGCATTTCTGATTATCAGTACACACAGCATTGCACATGGTGAAGGGGATGGTACATGCCCCTCTCTCACCTGGCCACCCTCTTTGGGAAGCTAGAACTGCTGCTCAGACGAGCCCCCAGAAACATCTACAGGGGATGCAAGCAACCCTGAAAGCTTACTTTTTGAAACCCCTGCTGTTCTTCCTGTCTGACTAGCTACAAGTTTTAGTCTTGAAAGAGTTGATGCAGAGGCTACCTAAACAAAAACCTAGGCTATAAAGATTGAACTAGTAGCAGAAGAAGATAGGAGAGAAAAACAAGAAACAATATAAGAAAGAAAGAACACAGAAAGGTTGAAAGGAAACGTGAGGAAAGAGCTGATTTTTGATTCCTAAAGCAGGCAATGCAGTATCTGAGATGATACTTCTTTCAGAAGACTTGTTAAAAGAATCCAAATGCTTAGCAGGGCTAAATGGAAGCAGAAATAATAACCAAATGGTAAGAAATAAAATTAGTACCTCCAGCTGTAGGAAGGCTGGGAAAAAAATAAGGGTCTACAGAATTGCTGGAATAAGCCAAGTGGGAATGGCTGCGTATATCAGTGAAGAAAGAAGTGAACAAAGGACAGTTGTTTTGTGACAGCTGATCTGCATGTGCTCTGCATCCACTTGGTGCTTGCCTTTGTTTTGTTTTCTGGGCTGACCTTCACCCCCTGCCACACAAAGGATTCAGTGAAAGCCTCTACTCAAAGTCTCAATTAAAAGCCCCAAAGAACAAACGTATCTTGTGCTGCAGCCCCAAGCTTAAGCCCAGGTGCCAATGACCCAGCAAAGGCAGCATCCCCCAGCAGCGTAGAGGGCTCCTGCCGAGGGTACCTGCATACTACTACACTGCCTTGGAAAGAGCCCTCCTCCCCTCCCAGTGTCTGGAACAGGCAGAACAGCTAAAAACAAACCTTTAGCTTCATGTCCAAAGGGCTGCTTCTAAGCTGTTATGATGAAAAATCAAAACTAGAGGAAGGGTGGGAGCTTACAGGACAGTAAAGAAAGTTGAGAGTAAATTAGTAGTGTGCATACTAATAATGCACACGTGCAGCATCGCTAAGGGAGCATGTTAATGGTTTGGGCAGTTTGAAGGAGAAAACATGTGAAAGCAGTTAAGCATGCCATCACCAATACTGTCTTTAGAAGTGTTCTGCTGCTTTATGAGCAGCTCTTCAAACACACATGCACGTTTAGTTTCACACAAAGATGGTGTAATGCACAAGAACTTGAAAATGTGAGGCTACCCAAAGGGCATCCCGGATGGTCTGCAAAGTCTACACATAATGTGTGTGAATTTTTGCTTTAAACTGTGGTATTTCATTTCTGGTACTACATTTAACTGAGTTATTCCAACATAGATTTGTTATGCAGTATCCAGTTTGGTACATGCTCAGAACATAATCTGGAGAACATCTGTGTAACGGGGATAAGATAGAAACTGACCTCAGGGCTTTGGTCTAAAAGACTAATTTACTGTCAGAACTATCTTGGTGTAATTATACCTATGTAAATAACCATTTATTCTGGAATAAGAATGTTTTGTTTAACCTGATTTAGCTTATACAACTTCCAGAAGTTTTATCAATGGGGTTGGTAGTACATGCATAATCCTGCTAAATTCATCTCCATGACCTTTTGTATCATGCATAAAAAGATGAAAGTTAAAAATTGAATAATCAATAGTAAAAATAAAATACTAATTTTGTTACAGGCAAGCATATGTCTTCCTGTTGTTCAATCATATGCTCCCTAATGCATTCAAAATCTAAACGTTTAAACAAAGGAATTAACTTTCTACTAATATTTTTTTTCCTGGGTTCTGATAGCTCCAGTCTTGAAGAGTATATAACCACTGACATTCAGAGTTGCGAGTACTATTTCTCTAAAATCATCCTGTTACGGAAAAAGGCAGAGATAGTAAAGGAGCCAAACGTAGCTTCTATTGCCATATGTTGTTTCTAATAGTCACAGCTTGAGTTTCAAAACTGATGTAGATTTTCATTTCCCTTTATCTCCATTGAGTGCTGCTGTACTATTGGGACTTCTTAAAACCGAGACTTACTAAGAAGCCTACTTTTAGGCACTCATTTCTGGAACATGGCACAAAAGCTCACGCTCAAATGTAAAAAGAATCCATGCATGTAAGACACCTGGAAATACTTGAAAGTCTTGGTCACATCTCCTTCATACTTCAGTTTACAAACAAGAGCCTAAAGTCTACTTTACAGCACAGAGGTTTGAATGTGATTTACATGTCTTTTGCCTTGCTCCTGACAAACATTTTTCAATGGAAGTTTTGATGTAATTAGTGTTTCCAAGAAAAGTTTGGGGGTTGAAAATTACATTCTTAAGAGGTATATAGAGTAAGAAGTTCTTGCTTTTAGAGAATATAATTCTGGTACTCTTCATGATATCTTTGGACACTGAGGATGCAAAACCCTAGTGCGGCTTCCCAGTAGCATTTTTCTTCCTGACAACATAATTTCTTTCAAGGGCAGAAATTACCTTGTAAAACATAATCACCACATATTTCCCCCTCACATGCAGCCTCTGATTGTCTCATTCATCACCTAGGTAGACAGACATTACGCAATTCTGTTTGCCAGATACTGCTCCTTAGGAAGCACTTGCAGAATACCAAAAGGATATACACTGCCCCCCAGGCCTCCAGAGTGGGTCATCTTCAACTGTGGCTTCCACCAACAGTGAAGTCACAGTGCTGGCTTTCTGATATCACAGCATTCTCTGTAGCAACAGCCTATGAGGTCACAAATAAAGGATTATCACTTTGTTGCAGGATTAAGGGAACTAAGAAGCTGGTCTGTCAGGAGATGGGTTTTACTCCAAATAATGGGCATTAGGAGAATGCTGAAAATAAATGGGTTGTAAATTGTCTTTGTCTGGCATGCACCCTTTTTTCAATAATACTGTGAAATAAGGTATTGCTTTCATTAACAGCTGCTAAGTAATGGAATGAACTGCAGGCTACCTCCTGAGCTATTACATGGAAGATGAATTCCAAAACAACTTTCTTATCTTAGGACTCCTCAGTCATTTGATTTTGTAAGGGTAGACATCAGTCAGACCACTCCCCTCAAATGGTCTGCTGGTTAGTTTATTCACAAGTGTTCAAAGCTAGTAATAAGTTTCAGAAAGTGACTAGAAAAGAAAATACAAAAGGAAGTCTGGAAATACCTTGCCCTAGCCCATCTTACTGTTTACACAAGGATTTGTGAAGATGATTCCAAACTGAGAGTCTATGTTCCTAACAAAGACTGAAAAAAATATGCATAGTAAGTTACAGCACAATAAATACTAGATTAAAACTCAAGAAACAGTAATTATTTAGAAGAACCTTCAATGCAAAATAAGTCTGCAGTCACAGGAATCTTTGCCACGAACATCACTGTTAGAATAAAACACTTGTACAAATAATGTCATTACATTCTTAGTGGTTTATTTTTTTCAACAATATCTTGTTTACTTCCCAACGAATACTCTGTTTAAAAGTTTTGTAAAACACAGAATTCCAGAACCTGTTTCAAACTATTCCAAAACCTTTATCCACCCACTGTCCCACCATGGAGCAAATCAAGGACAGCACAAACACAATCACCAAATGAATGCTTCCTAGCCTTTCAAGGAATAACTGTGGCTTTCACATAACTATCCAGAGCACAAATTATTTTCAGCTTTTAAGGAGTTATAGTCTGCTGGGGAAAGGAGGGATGAAAGGAAGGATGATACTGGGTGACAACAGACTTACTACATTATTCACAGAAATCCTATGACCTATGCATGCTTGCACATGGAGACTTTTGCCGTATTTTTGAAGTAATAGCCCACTTTTCTAGATGCCTGGAAACTCAGGCTACCTGATGTCTGGAAACTAGCTACTATATGCATACAGTCTTACCTCACATGTGCACCAGGTCCAACACATCAGGTTACTACGTATGCGTAATTTATCTGTCAGGGACTGTCCCAGATTTTAAGATTAAGATCTAAACACCCTAAAACAGCCTGGCTTGTAATTTTCAATCTGACCCGTGATGCAACCAGTACAAGCAATCATACAGTGTGAGAGTATCTTGCAACTTCAGGAAGATTTTTGAGGAAGGCCCTCCTTTCAGCTTATAGAAGATGGAAGGAGACTCTTTCAGCATTATGAGTGTAGGCACTAATACCAATTTCCATGCAAGAATTGGAAGAAAACATTAGGCAGATTTGCAGATTCACCTGGAGTCTCACCCACCAGTCTGGAAAATTTATATTTCTATTTTGCAGCACGACAACTATTAAAAACGCTGAGAAGAAACAACACAGACGGACTAACGAGATGTTTCACAGTGTTTTAAATACGCTTTGAAATTTTGCAACCTATTTAAAAACGTTGTTTCTTTTGCCCTCCAGCACTAGCAATAAAGAACCTCAAAGGAAGTGCTTAGATAGACCAGACTTACTCGCTTTGCCACTCAGCTCTACAGCTTTCTAGGGCTGTCAGGAGCGGCCTGGCTGAGCCGTGCCGTGAGACACGAACCCCGCGCTCAGCCGCGCCGTGCGCTGCCAGCGCCGGGGGCGCCCCGGCCGCCTCCGCACCCGAAACGCTGCAGAGACGCTCAGCCTTTCCCAGCACCGCCACTTCCCAGCGGCCCGCTGCAGCCAGCCCGCGCTAAGCCCGAGTACCCAGGGCAAGGCACCATCCGCGCCTCCCGGGGGAAGCGCTGCCCCGCCGTCACAACCCGCCCTCCGGCGAGGCGGGAGCACAGCACAGCTTCCCACCGCCCCGCGCTGCTGACGAAGCTTTTATCGCGCAGCAAGGCGGGCAACTGAGCCAAACGGGGAAGGACCGCCCATCCCATCCCATCCCGGCCCGGCCCGGCCCAGCGGCCCCCGGGGACGCGGTACCTACCGAGCGGCACCTCCGGCAGCGCCGAGGCGCGGCAGCCCGCTCGCCGCCATGGCAACGCGGGGCCCGTTCCCTACACCTCCTTTCCCGAACCCTTCACGGAAAGCTGCCAACGCTTTAGGGCCCCCGAAACAGGGAGAAAAAGCAATATGCGCTTAGGCGGAAGATGGGGCCTTACTCCCACCTTTGCACGACGTTTTCAACCAAAACCCACCGCAGTGTTCTCCTCCAGCAAAGGCCACCCGTGTCCCAGCCATTTTGGATGCATGAGCAACTCCCACAGGACATGCACCCCTGTGTGCTGCTGCCTCAGGAACGTCCAAAATCCCAGAGAGAGAGAGCTCACAAACAAAAATAAAAGTAGGGGGGTTTGTTGATTGGTTTCTTTGGCCTTGAGGTCGTGGGGCTTTGTGTTTTTGAGGCTGTTGATTTTACATGATGGTAAAGCAGATTTCCATCCCATTCATCTAACTCTGTCCTCACAAGAAAGTGAGCGCACTACCTGAAGTGAGGGCACAGTGGGGGGGGCTTGATACTCCAAAAAAGCAGTACAAGCATGAAAACCCCTTTGCCTCCTGAGGGCAGTGGTGCGATGGGATGTGTGCTGCTGATGTCAGAAATAAATCTGAACAGCTGCTGCAAAATCACCTCCCATTTCAAAAGTTCTTCAACATAGCCATCAAGTATTTTATGCAACTTTTCAATTCAGCGTGGCTTCATGATTGATCCAAGGTTTTTGTTGTTTTGTTTTTAAGAGTTTAAAGGGGTCAAACAAAGGACCAACAGCAAAATACTCCCCTCTGGCTGCTATTGAGGTAGAATCTGAACTTGTGCAAAAACTTCAGCTCATTAGCCACCCATATTTAGAAGGCAGTTATTGTCTTAAAGGACAACCATAAGGGAAACTTTTCGCACAAGAAGCACAGAAAGACCCACTGCCTCTATCTTTAATGGATGCAGAAGGTTCTATGACCAAAATATGGTTTGTAAAAACAGTGATCAGAACACATACTGAAAACCACAGCTATAGAGCAAATCAGAAAGCTGAATCAAACCACATTCTCAGTCTCCCTTGGTTTCATCAAAAGCAAGCAGGAGAATTAGTTTATGAAGGCAAATCACAGGGTAACAATAGGTGCCTGCTGTGGATCCTGAGAATGAATTTGAACTTTATTCTGAAGGGCTGAGGGCCTTCTTCACAAGTGTAAATGGGCATCTGGGTTTTCAGGGCTGGTATGTCTCACGGTCCACAGGCATCGCAACATGCACAGCCTAACAACACGTAGCTGATGGATATTTAGGAGAAAGCTAAAGCAGTATTACTGTCAGTAATTTGGTGTTTGGGACACAGCTGGAGAAACACTGGTAAGACACAGGAGGTCTGCAGCATGCTGTGGTCAAGAATCAGCGCCATGATCTCATCCTTCTCCAGCGCCCAGGCATGGAGGGAGCTGAGATCGGACTAGCAGCCAATCAACCACTCATTTAGCCTGAATTTCAATATTCCTCTCTTTATGAGCTCACTCATCGTTTTAATTACTTAAGGAAGCTGCACAAATGCTTTAATTCCAAACTTTGACATACAAACCATTACTAGAGCTAAGGTGAACGAAATAGAAACTTTCCACTTGAACAATGAAAAAAGAAAGATCAAGAAGGTAAGTCAGCAGAGTAATATCAAATTTGAAAGGCAACTGCCAGCCCCTCTAAGCAAGACTGAGAACTACTTGATGGCAGCACAAGTGCTAGGATCTCCCTCACCTTACAAGTACACACTGGAAATGCACACACAATATCCACAGGACTACTGGCACTGCCCTTTCATAGTAAACAAGGAGCTGAATAGGAAAAAAAACAAACCCCAACCAATCAAAAAACTCCTCTATAAATCAAATTTCCCCATGCCGGGCAGTACAAAAAAGCAAGAGCAGGTGATGCCCATGATCATGCAACCTCTGGCATCCAGGAAATCCCAGGCCAAGACTCAGCACAGAAGCCACAAGCCAACACGATGCTAAGTTTTTTGAAAATCCGTATGACCATATTGTGTCCAAAGCATTTCTAGCCCATACATCAATTTCACACAGTATTGCTTTGGCTTCTCTGTTTGCCAAGAATCTCCAGGACCTTTACATGCTGGCAACTGAATTTCCTTCACTAATGCCACTGACATCCTCACTTTCTCTACAAGTAAAATATGAGGAAATGGTTCTTTAGTGGGTGACAACAGCTCTGTCTGGCATTTTACAAGATCTGGAAGACTGGCACTGCCCAAAGGACTTCACAGCCGAGCTCAGACAGAGCCAACATGTTTCAGATACAATCGTTACCTGTGAGGCCATGGAAGCAATAAGATCACTTCCTCCTTGCAATCTTCAGCTTTACATACTCATCAATTATTGCTATTTTTAAAGTTCCTTTGGAAAAAGAAGGAAGAAGAAAGCTCATAATGATTTTATCAGTTTTGGCGTTTGACTTTGGGACCAACCACATACCTTCAGTTATTAAACATTTATGATTCCCTTTTCCCTCAAGTACAGGAGGAAGAATTTGGCAATCATCGAGGGAGAACAAGCTGACTGACAATAGCTTACAGCTAAACTAGCAACTGCTCAACCAAATTGCACAAACCATAGAATATGTGCCATGATTATTATCTTGAGGATGATAAGCCTATAATCAATAGCCATAATTTCTACTGGCATATCTTGTTCACATTTCAAGAAAATAACAAAGTAATCTGGTGCTCACATATTTCTGCAGTATCTGAAAGCAAAGGATTCCTTAGCTTTCTTCACATTGTTTCTGTTACCTGAAATCCTGGAATCATCCAATTACCACCTCCATATATAGGATTTGCCCAGATACCAAAATTCTGAAGCTGTAAACTTACGGATGTTTTTGCTCTTTTCTCCTTCACTGCTAAATAGGAAAGATTATGGCAAAGATTAAACCAGACTAGGCACATAATTTGTTCCAACTTCTTGCCCTCTCAGATGCTGTTTTAAAAATGTCAACCTGAACTGAACCAATAATCATCAAGCAAATTAATTACAGAATAACAAAGAACCAAATCTGAGACTCTGTGCTTACCAGTAAGAACTCCAGGAGTTCCTCAAACAGCACACCTGGATTCTTCCAACCACCAGGAAAAGCTCCAGGACAGATCTAGCACACTCCTACACTAGTAACTTCTGAAGGCTAGTTTAGTTCGTAAACAGCACCAGGAAAACAGCTTTGATTCAAAAGCAAGGGATGGTCAAGATGTTGGAAAGCTACTCAAGACATCTGTGCTGCATTCAGTGCTGTGACTGGAACTGACAGAAATGTCTCTGGATCAGCTTCACGCTGCCCATGTGGGAAAGCTCACTGAGCATTCACATAGTTTTTGTGGTCTGTGTTGAACAGTGTGATTCAGCAGTTACTTAGCTCACATTAACAGAGCTGACCAGGTCAGAGAGAGCTCTGGCCTGCCTATACAGCCCCTAGTACCTGCCATAGCCTAGATAAAAGTTTGGCCCTCTTAGACTTCTTTTCATTTATTTTGAAATTTAAGTATCTAGAAAACGTTACTGAATAGTTTATGCAAAATGGTATCTCCCATTCCAGAAATCTTTCATTTATAGGGTTAAACAGGAAATAAAAGGACCAAACATACCCATACTGTCCTTGAAACACTCACATCAGATGCGTGATGGAAATTATGTATTCATCTGAGCTAAAACCTTACAAGAAAATCTGGAAAATACTGTTGGATATCATAATTGCTACTTCAGATGGCCTGAGGAATCCTGGTGGTATTCTGTGGTATTTCTCCTTTGTTCACAGGAAAATGAAAGTCCTTGCACAGGCAAGTCATCATTTGCCAAAGCATTCATCATAGATGCCTAACTGCACAACAGAGCAACCCAACCTAATGCTTGATCTGCTCTCATGAGTTAGTTTAGGGAGCTAGCCCAGCAGAAGGCTAGTCCTGTCAAAAAAAAAAAAAAGCCAAACTCTGACTGGCTGTCCTGTTAAGAAAGAGGAGGTCCTGTCTCAGGGCAAAGTAGGAGGCAGCATGCCACAGGCAATGGAGAAGCAGGACCTCCTGCTCTGGGAGCCAGGAGTTATAGGTAAGAACTGCTCAGTTATCACAAAACTGCATGGTAATATGGCCATTCATCACTAAAATGACTGACACAGTCACCATCCTGACAGCAGGTCCATGTGACACCTGGAACTTTCAAAGGGCTTTAAAAAGGCTTACTAAATTCCATTCATTTTCATGGCATCCAGGTTCAGGTCTATCAGCACTGGTTTCAACCACAAAGGGCCAGTTTTTCAAAAGCAAGCTCTGTTTGTCATGTCTGACAGACCATCAAGACTTGAACAAAGTAAGGACATGCAGCTGGAATAAACAAGGATATAAGTAGCAAGCACACATTTCAAGAAGGTGTTTAAAAATAGTTCTTACAGAGACAGCATGTACCCATTTTCACCAGTAGTTCCAAAGATTTGGTAAAAACCAACACCTGCAATAACTGAGTTTCCCAATGAATACGGTCTATTCGACATCAGCTACTGACCATTCCAGTGGAAAATAACATGCAGAAGACAGGAAGAATCCTGCATTTCTCCACCCACTGCTGGAATATCTCCCCAAAACACAGATGACATAGTCACAAAAAATGGCAGACATCCTACTGCGTAGAATACAATTCCACTGATATTAAAATGTATCAGAAAACCATACTTTTTTACACATTAATTTTAGGAAGAGGGAGAAATATTTTGACAAATGTCAGAACTTCCTGTTACGGCATTCCTGCAAGAAGTGTTTCTTTCTCTCCCATCAAATTAGTTTGTTCCAAAAGACTGCATTAGGTAGAGCAATATTTAAAACACTTAAACAGTCAAATTTGAAACAAAGCAGTCTGATTCTGCTGGAATTAAGTGTTTTATGTGATCTAAAAATACTGGCTTTCGGATTTTCTTCCACATGAAATCTGTCTACTTTGGAGCTCTGTTTCAAATCAGAAAACAACTTCCTTAGAATCCCAAAACCTCCACAAAATAGAGCCTCTGTCTACTAGTCAACTGTACACAAGCCTCAAATTTTATAAAACAAGTTTCAACATATGTCCTTACAAGAATATCCAGTATCATGTATTTCCTCATGTGAAATTTGAGAATGTTAACACATTACTTTCAAACGAAAACTTTCATTTAGTCTGAGCAGGATTGAAGCATTTTTGTCTTGTTCTGCATCTCAATCTGTGTTTTATTAATTTATCTTGCAAACACAAGTCTTGATTGATTTGCGTATGTTTATAAATATGTATGTACAGCTCAGAGTAGGAAAGCAGCAACAGCATTACATCAGCCTCAACACCTGCACCATGTTGACTGAAGCAGAGAAGACTGTCTATTGTTTCTCTTTCTTAATAATGTCTACCTTCCCAGCCTTACAAACTTCTTACTGCTCTGCCAGTAACATAAATCATGCTGACTCTCTCTGACTTGCAATTTCCACTGTGACTGGAGAGGCAGGTCTTAAAAGAAAAAAAAAAAAACAAAACAAACAAAAACCAGTGAAAATATCTAACAAATATTCTTACGATTTTTATAATGACATTTGCCCCAAGTGCCCATTTGTGTGGAAAATGTTTAAATTGCTCCATTTTAAAAAGTCTACAGTCCTAAGGGAGTTTTTAAAATTATATATAAAACATTTTCATGCAGATGGAGGGCATTAAGTACTTCATGCATGCAAGAAGAAAAAAAAAGCTTGAAGAAATGTTTCAAGAAGAAAGCAGGAATATTTTAAGTCTGAGACAGAGATCTTGTCCATCACACTCACAGAGAAAACAAACTGAAAAGAAACCAAAAGGAAACAGCTGATATACTACAGAACAGATTCTATCCAAAAACTTAGTCAGCATCTAATGTCACTGCCTCAAGAATTCTTCTTCTAACCTAAAATGTAAACCTTAAAAAATACCTCGTTTTGCACCACAGAAGTTTACTACTCTTTAAGCTAAGCTATGCATTTAGGCAGAACAAACAGTAAGGATCCAAGTCAGCCAGCACTGGGGGAGACACTCACCATGCATCACCCAGAAAACGGCAGTTTCAGCAAACAGAAAATCCAGACTGGAACTGAGACCAATACTGCTAGCAATGACAGCAGCTGAGTAATGGCACAGTCTTCTAAGAGGAACAGTGGGGACAAAATCTAGTTTAAAAATGGATCACTTATGGAAAGGTTTAACAGTCACCTGCAGCAGTTGCAAGAGGTGAGACTCAAAGACCCCAAGTGCCTCTGTCTTCAGAATCAGGCCCCTACCAGAAGGCAGCTGTGGGAAGGATGTTAGCTGGAGAAGCATCTGAATACCTGGAAGACAGGCTACAAAGGAGCAAGCATTAAGAGAAACCCCTGCAGGGCAGTAGGACTGCTTTGAAAATGTTTATTTTTAATTTCAAATCTTGATTCTGAACTGATAACGTCATGCCACAAGCAAAGGAACAAGAACGGCAATGCTGTATAGGGCATGATTTCATCCTCCCCACCTTGCAAGCTGCTTATCAGCTCAGAAGGACACTGTCAAGCTTAGCAGCACAGGCTTGCTGCTGGAAGAATGTGGAGCTAGCAGGGTTCTTCAGGTCAGGCTGGACCTGGTACAATGCTGCAGATTAAGCAACTTCAGTGAATGAGGTGGGAGTCTCAGGAGCAGACAATTTGCTCCTGGGAATAAGATTTGGAGCACCTAACCAAGCATTTAGGTAGGAAGGGACTGCCAGCCCTCAGTTTGTTCCTACTTTGATGTTCAAGGCATCAGAAAGGGTAACCTTTCTGGAAGTGAACAAATCATACTAAGCAAAGCATTCTGTATCACCCATTTCTAAAGCATACAAAAATACCCTGGAAAAACGGGTTTTGGTTGCTGCATGGCAAAAGCTCCCAAACGTTTTGTTTTAAAGATCTACTGTGGTTTTGTCTTAAAGCTCATCAATGCTGAAAGCCCATGAAAAGCTGTCATCTTCTCACTGCTCGTGAACATATCGAATAGCAATAATAAACAAGAATTGTGAAAAGAGGATCCAACTGGTGTACAGGTTCTTGAAACCTGGACACAACACTCAGGCATTTGTCTGTCATCTCTGTGATCTTATGCCTGAGCTCTGTTGTCAAGAATAGATTATCTGCAAGTCTTTCTACAGCCTCTTACTGGAGTCCAGATCCTTAACAGCATCATTTAATATTCATTATCTATTACCAAGATGTAAAAGAGACAAGTCTTGTGACATAATTCCTGCCTCTCACAAAGTGAAGCACCTAACACCAGCTGTTTTAAATGTCAATTTAATGATAAATAGTGTCTCACAAAACAAGGTAGACATACCACTGGAAATGTCCCCATGCCTCTCTTGTATTGGATGCATCATTCTTGTAACCTTGCAACAGTCAGGGCTATTCATTAACCAGCTATTAGCTGAAAAAAACAAAATGTCCATTAAAAAGTAGCACAAACTTTTTGAAAGTGCAGTAAACTAAGACACAGGTAAACTTTCAGAAGCAGGAAAGGATTTCAGCTAGAAACTTCATCCTGAACTTCTGCTTTATCTAACTGGATCTTGTACTTTTGTAGAAAGTTGCCACAAAAATCCAGGTAAATTCTGAGCATGAGAAAAGGGGAAAAAAAAGAGAAAAAAAAGAGAAAGAAAATTATGATCTTTCAGGAATACCACAGATGCTGCCATGCAATCTCTTCAGAAAGAGAATTCCTTATACTGGGAGTTAATTTTGCGCCACCTTCTATTACAAACCCAAAGGATGCACACAATGTATGGGTGAAAGTGATTTAAAATGTATTTCTAATAATGCTTGAATGAGGACTTGCTTCTGGAATTATTCACACAAACTATTTCCATTTGTTAAAGCCATTATCCCTATTCTCTAACCACCTTGCACCCCTTTAAAAAGAGGGGAAAAAAAACAAACCAAAACCCAACAATACCAAAAAAAACAGAGAGCAGTTTAAATGTTTTGATGCGACAAATGTCTGACTCCAAAGCACACAAATGTGCTCAAACAATGCATTTGAAACTCCCATCCCAGCACCTTACATCTTCAAATAATCTCCTGAGCTCATTCAAAATACAAGCACTTTAAATGTACAAACATGGAAAGAATCTTCCAGCTCTCGTAAAGAAGATAATGAATCACAAAGTTAACTTTTTACTTTCAAGATGACTCTTAATCATTGCTTGAGTGATTTTACTTTCAGCCTCACCCTGTCCCGATCCTGGCATGTTCTGCTCCAGAACACACAGAGAGATCAGAAAAGCTGTGCTTAAGATTCAGCAAGAAGATAAAAAGTATGGGTGATTAGAAGTGTGCTCCATCCTGCCTGAAAGGATGAGGGGAGGGCTGATAGTGATGGGAGACAGCAAAAGAGCACATACAATATAAAGAGAAAGGGGAAATGCTCTTCCCGAATGAGATGGAAAATGAAGGAAGCAGGGGTGGAAGGGAAGCAGGAAGGGATCTAAACAGCTATGAAGAATACAGACAGTTTTTAAACTCATGAGAGAAAAAACATCTACAGCATTAGGGAAATGGATGCAATTTTTAAAAATTTAAGCTAAAAGGCAAACAAACAAAAGATTTAAAGTAAAGAGTGAGAGAGAGCCCTTCCCTGAGGGGGTTCCCAGTAATTGCTGACACCATGCATTATGAAGTCCTGGATTTTAAAGGGGAAGGTGTCTAGAAAATTATTTTCCTTCAAAGCAAAACTGGACAAGTCTATGATCAGGGCAAACCTACAAGCAAACAAGCATAAGGACCCTTGGCTACCCAGACCAAAGAGACAGAACTAACAAGCTCTTCACCTGGCCATGGGAAATGAAGGGATGGATGGCCCTTTGTGGGTGGCACATGAAAACCACTGCTAAATAGGTTGAGCATCCTGAACACATTTTCCAAGCATCTGTTTGGATAGAGGCCTTTGCTGCTGGCCTGGAATATGCCAAGACTGGAAGTAAAGTGGAAACCACAGCCTCCAAATGCTGCTCAGCACTCCTAATCACGGGATAACCTGGTGGTGCAGAGAAGAAGAATTGCTAGCCAATTTACTGCAGAAGTCAGAATTCCTACCACGCAGCAGCACCTTCACTGCATTCCCACAATCCGGTATGCAAAACTGATCCCCAAAAACTTTTTTTGGGGTTGCATATTTGGTTGTTTTTAGGTTTTTGTTTGTTGGTTTGGAGGGGGTGGGTGAGGATTGGGGACTGTAGGATTGTTTTGAGGGGTTTTTTATATTTTATTTTTCTTTCTTGGTCCACTTTCAGGATGTAATTAAGCTTCAAAGTCAAGAAAGAAAGGGAACCAGCTCTGTGTCAGCCATTAGCTCAACATCCTGTTAATATCTACCCATAATCTCTCCCAGTCTAGGCATGCAATCTATCTGAGAGGTAGATTAATTTTCCAGTGGTTGCCTCCATGGGTTACCAATCTCTATTTCTTGTTATACATTTAGTTACACAGGCATAATGTCTCCTGAGAATACGCAACCAGGTATTACACTTCACCTCCATGAACCCCATTCTCTTCCTAGCAGAGCTTGTACCTCCACACAAGAAATATAAGCTTAGTTAGAAATGAGAAGCCCTATTTCCCCATGCACTAGGACATCCTTTACTTTACATATTTAAAGAAAAATACAACTGAGCACAAGCAGCTAGAATTAACCTCAAAAGCTTTCGAGGTTTTATTTTCCTTCCAGTGTTTTTACTTGTTAACAAATCAAGCTAGTTTCACAGTCTCCAGGTGTCAGTTCTCAGGGAAAAAAAAAAAAGATCAGCACGTTATAGCCACAGCTTTTAACAAGTTCTCGAAGTTCCAGAATACCTCATAAAACATAAGTATCACTTACATCCCCACCACCCAGCACAGATCCATATTGAACGTGTGCCACAACAGCAAATGCACACCATTTCCCTTACAGCACTGTTCAGTCAAGTCAAGCTGACATGAGAGAATATGGTACCCCACATTTCCATTTTTTCCCTTTTCCCATCCTTAGTGATGACAGGTATCAAGTCTGTAACCCAGCTTTGTCCTGAACAACCCTCAGGCAAACACTACTGAGTCTCGCCTTGCAGACGTCATGAGGGACTTCACCTGCCACTAGGTGAAGGACAGTTCTGGAGATTCTGGTAGCCACAATGATTGGGAGGCAGATAGGCAATTCCCATTGCTCTCCCAAGGTCTTGGGAAAACAGAGACTAACATCAAAACACTAGAAAGAGGTGACCTAAATGCTAAACAACATCCTACATCCTCGCTGCTGACAGGACTATTCATTTCAGAGTGGACAGGCTCTATCTCACCAACAGTTCTCTCCATTTACATACCCACTCTGTAGTGCACACACACACAGGTTCTCATTATCAGACAATGGTTGAATGACTGAAGGTTAAGAATCACTCCTGTCTCTTTCTGCCTTGTTGATATTTTTTAAACAAAAATAAATTCAATTTATGTATCATTTCTAGAAGTTGTTTTTAACTCAGCTGTTCCACACAGGGATTGGGAAGGTAATGGCTCTTCTGCAAAAAGAGGGAATAAAAGCTCCCAGGCTCCCAAAGGATGATTTATTCCATACTCCCCAAATTAAAAAGTGATGTTTCTCTTGCACACAATAGTTAATAATCTAGATTCTCCTTTGCTGCACTATTATTTCAGTGACAGAATTTATTGGCAGTATAAAATGTAGGAGAATATTTCAATCTGCATATATTTTGCACCTCCATCTCTCTTGCATCTTATTTCTCTCTCAGTACATAGAGTTTAAAGCTTTGCAGGATTTACAATCCTTTATTTTATGTGCACAACTGCAATAAAAAATAAATAATTACAATAAGAGTAGACGGACATCTCAGCTGCACATCAGGCACTTGAATTTAGGTGAAGTCTCTGCGCTTGTAGAGTCAAGACTTGAATTTCTGGTCATGGACAGGTCACTGACAATACAAAAGGAGAGCAGCATTGTGTTGGGATAGTGAGGAAGAGCCAAGTCCAAGACTTACCCAGCAGAGGTCAGGCTAAACCAAAACTTCACTAGCATTATGGGTTCTGAGAAATTGTCCCTTCCCACTCTTGCCCCTCAGAAACAAACAAGTATTTTTACAATGTGACAGATACCCAAGAATTACTCTGAAAATCAATTTTAAACAGCAAAGACTTACGTTTGTTGGACAAAATACCCTTGAAAAAGACTAAGACGAAAGCATCTGACACTAAACATTTGAAGAACTCAGTATTATTGTTGGACAAAAATGTATTAATTAAATCTAATAAGAATGAAAATCCACTGTAGCAACATAAACAAAACATTGTACATGCTCTCCAAGAGTATTTCAAATGAATTTCGCTCCAATACACAAAGCATCGTAAATACTTCTAAAAATATACATTGATGTAAGTATTCATAATGACAAGGGGAATCACAAAGGGTCTCAAGAGTTTGGGAATCATCTGTCCACAAAATCAAAACAAAAGCATCATGTATGTGACTTAGGACATAGCGCAAAAAGCAAAAGACAGAAAACACTTAAAACAAGACACATGGAGATGGAATAAAGTAAGCCTGCATGATGTGCTCATATGCCTGACAAAGAATCTACACAGGCCCCCACAGCTTTCAATTAAAAATGTGAAAATACTACACAAACCTAACAAAGGAGATGAAGTGTTCCGTACCCCAGTAAGTCACATCGAAATAAACTAAATAGTACAGAATGTACAAAAAGCACACAGAAAAGTTCAAAAGTGCAGAATCAAACATGTCTGTGTATTTGTGATATGTACACATACATGCAAACATGCATTACTTGTTGAGTAAACTTTTCTCCTACAGTCAACATAAGTGTTGGGAGGGAGGTTCAAAGCATGTGAATAAGATTTTAATACAGGTAAGATGTTCAGTAATATTTCTTATGACAGTTAATACTAGAACATTGCAGACAATGCTAATTACACTCTGAATATTGTTTGAATCAAGGGGTTTGACACACCATCCAACACTAAGTATGGCAAGCAGCAACACCGTATTCCACAGGGGAAGACATCAGAGTTGTTACACAGTCTCTACCTTAAGGAAGCAAAGCGCCCTAAGTTTGACCTAAGCAGTTGGTAGGCAGTGGGTTGTTTATGCCTAAAATGCTTAAGTTTACAATCAATCCAAGGCAATGGATTTTACAGTCTTTCTTGTTGCAGCACAGACACCCAGCTCTCCAGGTTATGCTCTGGTCTCCTTTCGCTGCTGCTTCCCAGAGAATGTCAAGATCGGTGGAGGCACTTTGGATCGCCTCTGGGCTTCTCCCCTTGCCCGGCTCTGTGGTCGCAGAAAGGTTTGATTACAACTGTCTCCCTGAAGCTGCAGCATGCAGAAGTCCTATCCCAGAATATACCTTCTTTTTTCCTAACAGTCACCCTACTCAGAGCTTGTGCACTGTCCTCTAAAGGCATCCCTAAAACTGCTTTATGGTCTCTGCACTGAGGACAGTTTATCTCCAAGCAAATCACAGGCTTTGAGATGCAACTCTATTGCTCTTGTTCCACATTAAGAGGACACACGCAGTCCAAGTGTTTTCAATGACTACATTTACAGCAGAACCAGAATTGGCTTGCAACCTACCTGTATTGGTATTTACACTTTGCTGAAGGGCTGCTTTCAAGTCTTGGCTGTGAAGAAAGTTTAAAAGAAAACATCCTACCTCAAGAGAAATATATAATGCAACACAGAGTTCCCAAATCACTGCTACAGTATTATAGGACACAGTTTTATCCACATAACACATGCACAAATCTCCCAGTTCTGATTAAGAAAGAAAACATGGTCACAAAAAAAGTACTGCAGGGATGCCAAAAATGGTTCTTTTCTAAATGGAATCCACATTAAACATGGCTTCTTTAGCATGCAGCTTCTGCAAGGATGGAAATGACTACACCTGATATCCTACAGAAGTAACTTACAGTGTTGTATTTATTAGCTCAACAACAGTTTCAACTGAGGATGAAATGACATACAAATGACTAGTAAATACTACCATTGCACTTTAAATACCTCTTCTGCAAAGCCAGAATCAATTACAGTGATTGCAAAAGCTGGAACAGCCTCCCTCATGACCTAAAAGCTGTCTACTAGAACTCGAGATGAAGTCAAAAGGGAGACACAATTCGTGTCATGAAAACAAGACAGACAATACCAATGCTCCTCCAGACATGGCCCATTCATCTGTGCATCCTGCAGACAATTTTTCTTCTATCTGCTATGCCAGCCACCCTTGTTCCATCTCGCAGCTAGTGATTAATTACACTTCAGTGCAGCAATTCATCCAAGTCGGACCTTTGAAACAGAAAGACACTGTGGGAATCTTTTGCTTTCCTTTTTAAGTGCTTTCCTCTACTGGTAAAACTAAAAGTAATAAAGCCACATGATATCAAAAGGTAGTATTTTTGACTGTCTTGTGGTACAGAGAAAAAAACCCGACCTGTTATGCACCTTCATATTAAGTACTTAGCTGTCACTTATCATATCAATGTCCAATTAAAGTTTCTTCGATGGAAGGGAAACACTTTTCAAATCCAAATCTATAATACACATGATAGAAGCAACATTGTTCTGCAACTATGTGTGCTGATATCCCAGCTTAGTCCTCACTGCACTTTGCCAACCATGGAAATGTCTAATTGTGTTCTGCTTTTCCAGTGCAGAACTCCTTGTACTGCTGCTATCACCACTTTGTTGTATTCCTCCATGCTCGTTTCGACAGCTCTTGTTAAAGACTAGCCAAAATGTAAGCCTGGTTTAGACAGGCAAATCACCTCACTCATACAAAGACCATCTTCAAGCCTGTCTCAGTAAATTAAACTTACAGTTATAAGAAAATAATGAGAAGCATTCCCATGGGCTCATCTGAAATGTGGTGCTAGCTATGAGATGCAGCCCTGAATAATTTCAGCGCAAGTCCACCTTGGAAGGCAAAATACACAGGATTTGGGAACAGAGTGGTTTTTTCCCCTTCTGCTTTGTTTATTCTTGCCAATGTCACTACATACTTTCTTGGGTTATTCCATCAACAAGTCACAAAACTTCATGAAAAACATGAACAAAGACACAGAAGTGTTATGCAATCAATAAAATCATTGGTTTTTGCAACTAAAGCAATAAATGGCTAGATTTAACAAAACACTCTTCTAGGTAAAATCATTAATGACAAAATGAGTAGTCCTTGTATTAGGAGTGCAATTTATTTTAGCGTGGGCTTCAAGATTTTGCTTAAAGCCACTGTGATTTGCATGTACTACTCCCCAACTAAATTAACAGAATTTACTTTGACTTAAAAAGCATTACTTGAGCACAAAGATTCAACTCCACTTGCGAGGAACAGCATGGCCTCACAAGGAAGAGGTTGGACTACAATCACCTGGGATCCCTTCCAATCTGAATTTTTCCTATGATCTTGACACTCAAGGTGTTCAATCAGATGCCAGTCTGTACAGGCTACTGGAATGACTGGAGGCAGGGTCTGGAATTCAAGACTTGCACACTCCTACTGAACATAATGTAAGTTCTCATGCCAGACTTCTTACACATGGCATGCAACATTCAACAGCAATCAGTATCAGTCTCCAATTTGCCAGTTCTGATATACCTGTATCCTGTGATTCATGCTATCACCTTGTATGTGTTAGCAACAGCTGTTCAAGTAACAGAAGTGTAAAATGTGGCCTTAATGCCATTAACTTACATATATTTTGAATAGAATACTTATAATGAAAAATCAGAAGTCAAATCTAAGTAGAGTTCTTGTTACCTTTCCTAAAGCATCATTAGATTTTGATAGTGATGCTACACAGTTTGTGCACGTTTGGGATTTTCTCCTTTGTTTTGCTGGCAGGACCAGGGAAGTCCCAGGGCTGAGACTGGTGGAGAGGCAGTGTTCCCAAGGATTGCACAATAGAGCAGTGTTTTCTAAAGTAGGTTATGTGAAGGACGAGTAGAAAGGCATCAGAGGGAGGGGTGACTGTGGAAAATATGGATGATGTCATCCTCAGCATGAGCAGATCTTTGAAAATATATGGCAGTGATTTGTTTTCCTAGCAGAAGATATGCAGCTATGCTTCCTAAGTTGGGAAAGTGCAGGTCTACCCCAGTGTTTCCTTGTTTCACTGAATCCTTTTAACCAACTAGTTCTGCAAACATGGACAACTTGGTTATAAATGGCCACGTGCTCAGCCTTTGTCTTAAGCCTATGCCCAGATGACCCATTTTGCACATTTCAACCAAGAATAAAGTGACCTCATTTTCAAAAGTGCTGAGCACCAGCTGTTCCTATTGTGTTCACAAACCACACTATAGGTTCCTGTTTTCAAATTCTTGACCTCAAAAGAATTTTGAGGCAGCAGAGTGATCATATGTTCTTCCACTTGCAATATGCCTATTTATTTTAGTTCAAATATAAAAGTCTGAGTAAACTACTTTAAAATCCTGAATGCACTAAGTAAGAACAAGTACTTCTGCCACTAGAACTTAAGTGCAACATAAGTGAGCCATGTGATCTAAAAAAATATTTTTTGCACAGAAGAATGACTACACTGAAAGTCAGAGCATTTTTACTTTCACTCTTGGGTTTTTTGTTTTTAGGGTTTTTTTTCTTTCTTTCTAATGAATGGCCTAAAAATGGGGAACAACAGCATCCCAGATGCTACACCTGAACTTATATTTCTGGGATTACATTTCTTTGCTACCTGCTACATAAAGTTAGGTCAACAAATTCAACATCATTTTACTGTAGTTTTTGGCTCCATAATAAACAAGTATTTTGTATTTTAAACAGTTACTTAAGTAGTTTTAAATTGTTACTTGAATATACCACTGTCATGTCCAGACAAAATACCGTATTACTTGTGCAAACAATAAATACAACGACCTTATCTCTCCTCCAAACCATAAAGGTTCAAATCAGCAAAATCAACCAAACAACTTACCCACAAATCACAAAACGAGTCATGCTAATGATCAGTGCAATATTTGGTTTTGATTTTTAAATTAAGCTGGTTTTTAATTAAAAGATAGCATGCAAGCCTCAAAATATATTGAACTTGCTATGACTTCTTGTTGATCTCTACTGAGAAGACACTGATTTGCATTGCATTGCTTCCCAGTAAAACATCCTGACTATGTGTGAGGAAAGCACCACTACCTTTGGGCACAAGTAAATTAATCCATATAGAAACAATACATAAATTCATGCCACTCAGTAAAAAAAAAAAAATCACAAATGTTCTGTTTTGATTCCCTAGTAAAAGTAAACTTGGTCTTGCTTTGTACTTCCAGCTCTGCCTGTGTTATATGACAGCAGAAAGCAAGTTGTGGGAATGGAGCTTTCCTGAAACCAGGGTCATTGGGTGGGGCGAAGCACCCAGAAGAGGGGAGGGTGAGATAAAGCCAGGAGGGTGCAGGGTAAAGGCCAGGAGCAAAAATGTTTTGCTGTTGCACAGATGGACTCTCATCTCCGAGAACCAGAGGTAAAGCAGACTTACTAGTAGCTCAAAATCAGTGGTTCAATATGGTTTTCTGAAATTCTCCTCATACTTGCTGACATTTTAGAGGTCAAACTGCCTACAAATGCCACAGGAAACTATCTGAAAGTTGCTGGTAAAGTGCACATGAAGAGGTGAAACTTCTATTTTATTTTGAAAATAATTCAGAATAGAGACACTGTCAGATCACCAAAAGTCCTGAGATGTACGAAGGTGTTTGAGTGGACACCACAAGGTAACAGTAAAGGAAACAAATAAAAATGGTCTCTTTCTCTTGGTGACACAGTTTTTGAAATACCACTCATTTCCTTGGTGTGAGGAAGATTTGTCAATGACCTGTTGAGAAAAAATGGCTACAAATCCTGTAAAAAACAGCTTCTAAATCCCTTCACACATCAGTACTTTTGGCTTCACTTGTTACATACTGCTGATGCTCTGAGAATCACCAGAAAGCACATCCCACCCTTGACCTCCAAAGCCAGACAGCAGTATTTCCAAGCTTTGCACTAGTGGCAAGGCACAGAGATTTGCTAATGTCACAAGAAGAGCTGGGCTGGTCTTGTTTGAGGAACTATCCTAAGAAAAGTTATAAATTCAATATTAATTTGTTCCTTAATGCTATTCTTCTACGTAAACTACATCTGCAATCACAATGAGGTCATCTTCTATAATCATGAACGCAGGACAAGCAAAAGATTCCGACTTCTGTGATTCACACAGTAAAAGAAAAAACTATACAGCAAACATGAATTTCTTATCTACAAAAGCAGGTTATGCCTTTTGCTTTCCAAAGAACAAAACCAATACAACAAACCCACCCATACCAAGAAATACCTGAGCATAACTATGATTTCTAGATCTCTTTAAATAAGCCATATATATATTCTTTATATACTCTCACTGCTGCTCTGAACTGGTTTCAGGCAGCTTTTACAATTTTACAACACAGCAGTAGCCATGAGACATTCAACAAATTAGCCTGCACTACTCCCATCCTTTCACAAAGGCTTGGTCAGACAGGCTTGGTGGCAGGCCATCAGCTCCTTGTGCAGGGGGTCTCAGAGTCCCACCACCTTACCCCTGGCTGTGTCATCCAAACCCTTTTTGGCCATGAAAGAAGTGACAAGAGAGGGGGCAGAGGATTTACACTCATATAAGTATTTCTATACAGAAGACTTCCAAAAATGGCAAAGTTGAGATGCAAGTACTAAAGAGAAGGTTTAAATGCAACTACCAACATCAGTTCCTGCAATTAAACTCATTAGACTTTGGCCCTTTCCTTCCACTTTTGTGTCTTCAAAGGTAAAAGGAGTCAGGCCAAGAAAAATACCCAAAATGCTCACACATAAAACCCAGCTGCTTAGCATGTTTCATTACCACACTGACTTCAAAAATACTGAGCAACTCAAACCTGCAAGCCACTTGGCTTTAGCTAGAGATAAATGCCTGAGATAAGAGAGGTATAATTGTTCAATGTAATACTGTAGCATGTTTTATACAAACATTTGCCAACACTGCACTTCATATATTTCATTTCAGTGTTGTGAAGTGCTGCTGAATGTTCCAACTTTATTTATGGACTGTTCCTTTAATATTTACACATCCAAGGTTCCCCTTGACGCCGAATTAAATATACTATCCCAGCTTCAAAGTAGAAAGGAGTACTTATGCTTTGCAACAGAGGGCAGAGCCTACAGGTTTTCTAGCAGCTACCTAGCTTATTCCTCTCCACTGCTGAAAAGAGGAAAGGGGAAAATCTGAAAAGAGTGTGTTAATTCTTTGGTGAAGAGAACATGAAATTGGGATTAAAAGTAGCTTTTGCATTTAGTAAAGGCTTCGGGTTTAACTACAACTTTTCTACAAGCTAACTCTTAAGTGAATTAAAACATCTGAAATTAGGGTCCCCACAGAAGAGATATGTTTGTAGACTTCCTGGAGGGTTTGTTTTCACGATGGAATGCGTGGTGTGACACTGCTGTCTCTCCTAGCACTGCACTGTCAGTTCTTCCACATCATAGCTCTTGAATAGTCTCAAGCAAACTTGACAGAGAGGGGAGCAGCCTCAAAAGTCTTATGTTCCCACAAGTCTTGGTGACCCACCACAAAGTGTACTGAGGAAAAGACTGAAGCCAAAGCCCAGACATACAAAGAGGCATCAGACTACCTAGAAGGGAGAGAAGAGAGAAAGGGATGGAAAACAGCTCACAAAGATTTCCTGGCCTTTTTTTGCTTTAATAGCTGGTTGTGAGTAACACTAGGGAAAAGTCCTGCAGCCTCCACCCAGAGAAATCTCCCTTTGAACACTTCAGTTTTCTGCCTGCTTTTCTGCTGTAAAATCAAGGGGAAGGACTGCCATATTGCAATGACAGCAAGGCACAGGTCAGGGAAGGAAAGGTAAACTCTGTGATGTCACACCAGCACACATTTCAGCAAGGCATGACATCTCACCACAAAACCTGGCATCTTGCCCTGATTTTATGATAATCTACAAGTAATACTCAGCAGTAACCACTTCTGGCTCCAGTTCTTCCCCTTCTGTCACCTACATGCTTTTGAAGTAAGTGCCCCAGGGTCTTCCCCTCCACCTGAGCACCAAGAGCTGTAGATCCCCCCTTTTACCACTGTGCAAGCACAGGATCACCACCCTACATGCACATGAGAGACCACACTGAGAGCACCACTGCCACAGCAGCAACACCACTCATTTCAATGATACCTACTGCAAAGATAGGTGTGGTATTACTCCATGTCAGCATGATGATCTCCCTTTAAATCAACAATTAGTAATAAACCAACACCACTAATAAATGCAGGACTAAAGTNGGAGTCACACATATCACAGTAAAAGTGATAAAAGCCTGCTGATTTTCATACTGCGAATGATCCTTGGTCTTTCCTGAGCATCATCAAGTGAAGTCCAATTTTGTGCCTGGCTCTGTCTACAGAAACTATTCTACTGTTGCCAACAATGGACTCAAAGGCCTTGATTTTGCTCTCATGCTACAATAAACTAGCAATAACTCAGTTAAAAATCAATAGAATTGTACTGGTATACAGAGAAGAATCTGACCCTATGGCCTATTAGGTCGTTTTTAATGATCCTACAATTAGAGAAACCAAATTAGACATTTAACATTTGACCTTTGCTGCTGCTTCTAAATTAGCTAATAGAGATTAAAAGTACATACTTTTTTCAAGAGTTCACAAGATAAAGGTTTCAAATCCTGTAAAGGACATTGGATATGTTTTCACTGTGCACTAGAGTTTAAAATGCTGAGGTTTTTTAGTGTGGAATAGTAGCTTCAGACTCCAAAATCATGGACTTCAGAGGTACTCTGATTAAGCACCCACTAGACAGTTAGACTGGATCATGGACTAGAGTGGACAAAAGTCAATGTCCTGTGAGAATCTCAGTGCTAAAACGGCGTTTAAAAACACTTCTGCAGCTAAAACAAGAAGTGACAAATTCAAAGACTGCTGAGAGGGAATTCAGTTTCTTTTTAAACTTAGGTCTATTATGAAAATTTCATCACTTTTTCATCATATTTACTGTTTTATATCCTATATTTTCTACCATTTGCATTGTCTTTTCAATGTTTATATTTTCTTCTTGCTAGAAAACACATCTCCAACATCAATTACAATTACTAACAGCACACACATCTAAATAAACACCTGCAGATGTACACAAAGCACAAACAAAATACACTCATATTGGTATAAAACCCAGTCTCCTCAAATAAAACATATATAAATGGATGTTACATTAACAAGTAAGATATAAAACCTTCAGAAGGGCGGAGATTAAAAAGAGCAGTCTTAAAAAGAAGATACATATAAATATATATGTATTAGTATAAAGTAAAATGATACATAACCTGTATGAATACATTATGGCACCCAGCACATGCAGCAAAGTTATTTTGTACGTACACAGCAAAAGGATGATACCTGTGAGCATCAGTGAATGTGCATAGAGGGTCTCTTGGGAGGGCTTGACCATGTGCATACACGGACAAACTCTGGAAAACCACCACACACAGTTGTCTCCCTCCACATCTACACAACACACATGAAATTTATTTCAGAAAGCATATTTCTGTGATGCTGGTCTATGAATTGACAGGGCTTGGGGACATAATTTTGATGGATACTTTGGCAGCTCTGGAGAGAGACAACGATGACTGCATTCAGCTCTACACTCCACCAATGTTTTCAAAGGCAACCCATTAAAAGCACATGGATAGGGTCAACTCAGGTCCATATGAAAATCCAGGTATGTGGATTTTGAAACCCACACAGTCCAATTTATCAGCCTTCAGAGATGCTGAACATTTGCCTCCTGCAAAAAACAGCCCATCTATGGAGACACCCAATGTGTCACAAGTTCAGGAAGCCATGCTGGAAAGTTATGGCCTTTAGCTATTAGCAGAACCAAGATTGATCTTGTGAGCCAGCCAACGCCTCCAAAATAAGGAAAGGGGATACCTTGGAGACATGAAACATCAGGACACACTTCTGCAGCATTTTCTCAGGTAAACTCTGTCTTGAAACAGCAGTTCTGCTTTACTACTAAGCAGACTTGGAAACAACTAATGCCTTGGCACCAGATCCTGCTTGCAATTTGAATCAGGAGATGACATTTTTGGAATGTCAAGAGTTGATATAACAAGAAACTCCTGCTTAATGCAAGCCTTTCATCTAGGCATGTGTCATCTTCAAGATGAGACAGCTCATGAGGCCCATAATTCAGAGGGAAAGGAAAGGAAGGAACTAAGGGAAGAAAACTATGTGAAAGGAGCAAATGGAATTACAGAAATAATTAACAAATGCTTCTTTCATGACTTCAGTGGAGAATGTGTGATGACATGAATCCTATTAATATCCCAGTTACAGAAATCTGGAATGTATATGTTGTGGTTGGAATTATGGGATTAATGTTGCCTCTTGACCTAACAGCTGATCTGCTGTTCTTCTACCACCAAAAATAATGCCAAGAACTTCAAAACCTCCTTCACACGTGCATGTATTCCTCATTATTAGGAAAAGCAACAAAAGAGGACAGGATGAGACCTAATGCTAGTTTAGAATGACAAGGCACACAACTCGGGGCTGCCACAGGACACCTCCCCTCATGCAAGGCGAGCAGTTGGCACTCCCCTAACACTGCCTGGTATCACAGAGTGTATCTGCAAGCAAAACGTGATGAGGACTGCTGAACAAACTGTATTGCCTGAAACAACTGGCAAAGGATGGGAAGCATGCCAGGGGGGAATACCACACACATTTGCTTTCTCCTTCCACTTCCTTAGACATCTGTTTGTGGTTATAGTCAGACACCGCAGAGTGGGCAATACAGACCTGGGTCTTAATTGGCACAGCCACTCTTAGGTTCTTACTTGTTGCTGGAAAAACATATTCCAAAACTGCTATTGAATGGCAATGTATACCAGAGCAGGTTTTACTTTTTTTTTTTTTCCTCCTTGCTGGTCCCCCATAACAAAATAGCCCTCCCAAAGTTATGCACAGCAATCACATACATGCATCCACCCATTCAGGAGTACATGAAGAGGTCAAATGTTCTGATCTGAAAAGCTAGGTTTGAAGCTAATTTGCTATTCGAGATAAAATGGCACTTCCCATGGGTAGCTGTGCTGTCAGACAATTTTGACACACCTAGTACTGACAAAGCTTGGTTTGACATCAACCCACTAGTAAAATTCAGTATCAACAGTTTTTTGTATACTTTCTCACTGCCTGATACACATCATCCTATTCAAGTGCCACATTAATTAGTGAATGAATTATGATTACACAGGCATGTTGAGCTTTTTATCTCAACTCTTTTAACTTACCTTTTCATGATTTAACTCTTAATGCAATCTACAGTGAAACACTTCACAGTACTTAAGTACATTGCTGTGGGTGTGAAAAAGGGATTGCTGATAGGATAAAAAAGAATAACCATGAAAAGCCAAGCGTACTGTATTGTAGAGCCTGTTGCTCTGTTTGGAACAACCAGCACTGCAATGAAAACTGAACAAGATTATCATCTGGTAGGCAGAAGAAAAGTTGTATCAATTTTGAAAGGAGCTCAGAAACACGCAAGTGAAGGAGCAATGGTCCTGATTGAAATACAGCCAGTTTAATGACTTAAATTGAAATCTAAGGATGAGCTGGTGAAAGTGAAGCATACTCCTCGTGACCAGGACACAACAACATCAGCCTTCTCTGGCAGAACAGCAACTCTGCCCACGACTCCTCTTTTTGTGCTCTGCCATCACACCCACCCTTGTTTCTGGTAAACCTGCCCCAGTTTCTCTAGCTGTCCAATCTGTGGCCCTAATTCAAAGGCAGACCTCAATTAAAAGGGAGCATTACTCAGCAGTTACAGCTACGTCCTCCTCAGCCTTTCCAATTCTCCTATGTAGGCAAAGAATACGTGCAAGAGAGATGTGCACTGTTCGTGGAAGGAGCACTGCTGTGTGTTCAGGTTTCCCACCTAAACAGTCAACCAAAACTTCGTGCACTTCTCCCACTAAAGGACTGAGTCAGACCCTTGGGGACTTAAGGTACATTCTCATGTAGAACCATTAGCACACACACACAGAGCACAGGCTCACTACATATCCAATTAAATAAACTTACATAAATCATATTTTACTGTGCTGCACAACAGGCAATGTCGCTGACCACATCTGGTGAAAAGTTATTGTATGTGGCTCTAAAATATACAATACCTCATATAGCTACTCCAACCTCTTGTGAAAAGAGGTAGTTAAGAACATGATTTTTAAAGTGAGGTTTCTAAAACATGCCTGAATTTTACATCCATGGTTACTGAAGAATATTTCTGCAATTAAAATAATTACACAGACTGAACCTAAGATTGACTCAGACGAAAGTGCCTCATGATTTTAGCAAAAAACAAAACTGCAAAATGTTTCATTTAGAGATGGCTATACATTTTTCCAGAGAAACTGGAAAAAGTTGTTCAGAAACTGAGACTTCATTAGAGCTGGAAGGAAAAAAAAATGCAGAAAACCATTTTTTGCTTCTCTGTTCTGTGAAAACATTTCAATCAGATCCATTCCTATGCAGACTTCCCATGCAAATACTATTTCAAGATCTCACTCTTGAAATTCAATGCTTATGGAACACTTGTATCTAAAGAGCAAGAAAATAACCTACACCCATCCATAATGAAAGCAGAGACTAAAGACCTATTTGTAAAATATTACAAACACCTAAATATTCCCCAAAGATGGACTTGCTTTATTTACAGTTTTTGATTGGACTAGTGCAAGGGGAGGAGGTCAGTGCATGGACAAGCAGCTAGCCAAACTGCTCCCACCCGTGATCCCATCTCTTCATCAGTGAAACTTCCCTGAAACCAGAGGCTGAGGGGATCGCTTGGGCCTTGGGTGAACTTTCCATAGCCACTGGTATTTGTCCTCCACCTCTCAAAAGAGATGTGCTGCAGACATGGCCAGTTTACAGTGGGAGGTTGCAGCTGCTCTAAACTTTGTGTTAAAGCCAATAAACTTCTCCTCTGAAGTTTCTGGCCACTCTACTCACCCAGTCAGCAATGCAGTAATTACACCTAAAAGTACACAAATCTGAAGAAACCTTGTAAAAAATGTTTCCGTTTCACTCTGTTTAAAAAAATATTTAGTTTAAGGCTTACATGTAGTGAAACACGTCACAGTATGGTCCAAGAATGCAAATTCTCATGGGAGCAGAATTTAGAACATCCTATGAAAATGAAGAACCACTTCACTCTAAAATGCTGTCAAAATTTAAGAGGCAAAGTTAAGTACCACAATGAAATTTAGTACATCATCTTTACTGGCTTATAGGATAAACAGTCCAATTTATGGCATTTACAACATTATCACATTTGGTCAGAAGTTCATCTACAAACTAGGTCACAGGTCATCAACAGGAAATTCATAGGAAATTATGGAGGAAATTAAAAGAACACAAATGGGCAAGCAAACTAGTTTATACAATCTAGGTTCTCCCAGCACAGCTTCCTGTGTTATGATGAACTCAGCTTTCATACTGAACTTTGCCTTTTCCAGGCCACACTAAGTAAGTATTTCTGAATTGTCTATTATACTCTCCAAGCCTCAAAATATGGAGGTCAAATTCACTAAAATGAGCCATTGAGGTTTTTTTTCTTTAAGCAATATAGCTGGGAAAGGAAATAGTAACTAAAAAAGGTGTTTTGAGATCATTAAATGCAGATTTCTCAATATTGGCACTTCAACAATGGGTGTACAAGATCCTTCATTGACACAAATACCACAGTGAGGACAGTACCCTAACACAAGAAGACATTCTTATATTCCTCCAGCTCCAGCATCCCAGCCAAACTGCACCTGCACTCCTGATCTTGTTTGGGAAGATGATAAGTAGTGTCTGGGAGCCTGTTCTACTCTCACGTTAGACATGCTTTCCGAAATAAAACCCCTGGTCAGTAAGGCATAGGAAGAGAGAGGGCTGCAGTTCATCTAGGTTATCTGGACAACTTCTGAAAAGAAAAACTGCTTAACAGAAGCAGTTACTGCTTAATTGTTTAGAGCTGAAAGCTGAATGCAATGTACTGCCTATACCTCTTATGTATCACAGACAAACAAAAGTTCAGAGTAACTTTGCAAGACACATAGAAAATGAAAGACTTGCAAGATGCCTCAGCTGTCTCTCTTCTTGCTCCTTAGTTAAATAAAAAGACCTATTATAAATGTGATCAACTTTTCCTTCATTCTTTTTCACAATACCCAGAAAAGGTCCACAAAATAAAAGTAGTTCCTCAGGTGCTTTCACACCCTATCAAATTCAATAAAAATACTGAGATCTGTTTTTTCAGTATCACAACTTGAAATTTCTAATAAATCGTGCATTTGTAGCTATCTCCTGCAGATAGCATTTCCCACTGAAGCAATAAGAAACACTCATGTCCTTTAAAAGTTATAGGAATCACATCATCTACAATTTGATGAAAACCAGAACTATTTTTGGGTTGTGAGGAGTTGGTTGACAAGGCAGAAGTGATAACAGTGCCGAATAACACTCATTCCACATCATTTACTGCTGATATTATAAACAGGCTCTCTTTTTTGGCTTGCAGGAAGGTGAGATGAAAAATTCTAAAAACACAGTGTCGATCTGAACACAGGATTTCACTTGCAGAATGAGGGCTGATATGTTCACACTGAATGCACCTATTCCTGGATGTCTGTTCTTACCCACCATTACCAAATCAAGGCCTGGGTTGAGAAAGGATCCTTTTCTGGGATGGGCAGTATTACAGTATAAAACAAAGGAGGAAATTCTCCTACTGAACAGATCACAATCTAAGTGCAGAGAACTGCAGAAACAGTTAAAAGTACCCAGGAAAACAAAGTCAATGACTGATACAACTGGGAATACCTCCCTCACCTACTAACTTTCAAATGCAGAGATTTTAATCTCTCTTTGAGGGAAGGAAAAGGGAAAGTTGCTTTCCTCTTTATAATGAATACAAGCCTGTTGAAAATCAAGTTTTCTAGTTTCGGTTACCTTTTGCAGCCTGTTTAAAAGCTGCCAACACAGATCAGGATTCTGTCTAAACTAGACTGCTCTACCCACTCCATCATGCTGCACACCCAAATATACTCGCTGTAAAGCCAGGTCTTCCTTTATCCCCGCCCCTCTCCACAGTCAATCTGAGCAAGATAATTCCAGCACCTATATGTCATCCAAGAGTGAGATACAAAACAGCATCAGTAGTGCAGCCAACTCAATAAAACATGCTGAAAAAAGGAAGCCTGTAGCTATAAACAACTTTCATACCCCTTCATAGCTACAGGCAGTCACTCGGCAGCAACAAATACTAGTTTGGGAGATTTTTGCAACTTCAATATTCAAGCATTTTCCCTAGGACTACTCTGGTTGCTACTGGCCTTGATACCAAAAATTCCGCAAGAACAAGTACAGAAGCACAATTTCCTGAGACTTTTAATAAAGCTTTTAACCCTTGTTTCTGCTTCCTATTTAATTCATCTAGAAAAAAAGACCTATACACCATGAAAGTGTTCAGTTTAAGTTCAGGCACTCAGGTCTCAGTTTTAATGGTCACTATCCTTTTTCCCTCCTCTGATAAAAATTAAACCAAATGGTTACATAGAATTGCCTGAAGTATTAATTAGATGCTTCTTACAAGGGCCAATCTATATTTCTAAGCTCAGATTTACAGCTACACCACCAAACCCATCAGATATCCAGTTTTGTTAATTTAATGGCAGTTTTGTCATTTAAACTAATGGAAAGTATAATGTTTTTCAAGGAAAAAAAGCAAATATCATTAATATTGTGTTATTTAGCAGTTCTTACACAAGCTCTAAATTAGTTGACAATTTTTGATCGTGACTCTGATGCTGTCTGGACACTTCCAACCACATAAAAGCATGCTCAGGGGGATCCAAGAGTAACTGTACCTGAATTTTTTTTTCAGCACTGCTTTACTTGAGTCGCAGCCCAGAATTTGGATATTGATTCTGTTTTAATGCTGTTCAGAGACATTCTACAACCTGCTATAGGTTATAAAGCAGAGTCACACTAAAGAAGCTCCCCAGAAAACTGAAAAGAAACCCCCAATTTTTGGAGGATTTCTACAACATGTTTAGCAAAATAGCATCTTTCTGGTCTTCATACCTGATTGTACTTATATGTCTTTAAACTGTGCAAAGAATGTTACAAAGATGGTAGTTTACTCTGGGATGAACTCTCCAGCATACAAATGAAGGTCTATTGTTGCTCACAACTGAGCAGGTCATCAGGCTAACCCAAGGTGATCTCCAGAATCCTCACATTTCAGCCCCCTCCAACAAATAATGCATTTTGCAAAGATGTGGCCGCTATTCAATTCCAAAATGGCAAGATATTCAACACCCTTCAGGTTTATCAAGTGTTGCCAACAGAGTGTAACTTCTACACCTGTGAAAGACTGGGAGCTACTTGTGATGAATCAGTACTGTGTTGTGCTGAACCCTTGTCTATTCTTGAAAGAGGAGCCTCCTGTATCTTCAGTAATTGATCATGATATCTAGTGTGCATATAGAAAAATAACTTCAATCACAGAACTACCAGAAAACACACCTAGAAATGTATTTAGATGCAGACTGACACCCCAATACAAATGTCAATGATAGCCTTCTGTGACCTGATCCTGGAGCACCTCTGTACACCCCAACCTGGCCAAAGGTCTGAGCAAACCAGCAGAGAGAACACGGAGACTGTGAATGTAAGCAGAAACAAGGGGTTAGGAAGGAAAAATAACCTGAAACTTAGCCCTGCAGAGATGACTGCTTTGAACTGAGACAGACACATGAACGGGTCTAGGTAAGATAGGCACACACACAGTCTTCTTTCTTTCTTGTATTCATTCCTCTTTGATTTTACTTCTAATGCCATACAGAAAAGAGACACTCTGGATCCCCATGCTCATAGGTCACAACAGCCAGGGAGAGCTGGTACTCAGGCACTCAGCTGCAGTTTGGACAGCTGAATGCTCAAGCAGTGCTCAGGACCCTGCCCACAGATTGGTCTAAAAGTGAGCTCATGGGTATGCAGAAAATATCTTGGTATCTGGTGGGCAGGGACCATACATGTGACATAACACACAGGCAACAGGCACAGCACTGCATGTGAGTTAATAATGCACACACAACTGCAGGAATGAAAAACAGGGCTCCACAGAAGGAGAGAAAAGCTTGTCTTTTGTATTCTTTTAGGCAAGAAAACAGGGAGAAAACAAAATTAAGTAGAAACTGTGCAAAAATGACTGGTCCATGAACTTGAACCAAGTTTGCGGTCTGAAGACAGAGCACATTTAGATCCTTCCCCCATATCAGGATGCAGTGAAAGTTCCTAATTCTCTGTCAAGGTAAGTGGATGCCACAGGGACCAAAAGGGACTGGAAAGACACAGTGAGTCCAGTTAGCAACTTCCCAAGCAATAAAGCAAGCACAGCCCCTGAAGTAACTGAACAGAGTGACCCACTCGGGGTTCACCAGTTCACCATAGCCTGAAGCAACGGAGACAGAGCAGGATCCAGGAGGGGACGCTGGTCCTACTAGCCACTGACACCCACACACTCTCAGTTTTATCGTCCCAGTAATGGGTCTGGCCCAAGACAACACAAAACTACTCAGAATTCAGGGAAGCAAAGAGATCACATTACTGTTAAGAAGATGCATGGGAAGGTGTTTCTCAATATCACAAAAAAAAAAAAAGCGGCAATGCAATACTGATTATTCCATTAAATATTAATTACAATACAGCTGCTTTCAAGCTACAATATATTCCCTCAGATAACTGAATTAAGGGACAGGTGAACCAAATGAGCTTTGTGTGTATCCAGCACTTCTCAATTACATTAAACTGAGTTCTTCAATTTATGTGTAATTATCTCCAAATATTACTCTTTAGAGTTAGAGGTTCAAGTTTAAAAAATAATAAAAATACTTAGGACTCTCAAATTTGCTCAGGTGACTCCCAAGATCCTTCTTACTGTTCAAGGAGCTTAAGGAGTTTGTCCTAGACCTTTCAACAAACATTCCTGAAAGAGAGAATAAGGTTATCTTTTCCTCCTACAAATTTTAATTTGCATACAGATACCATCAGTCGGATAGCAGGGTTACATACTTCTCTCCTTTCCCTTCTGCTTGAACTTGGTAATCAAACTCCAGTAATAGCAAGCAACACTGCGACTGAATTTTACTCTTCAATTTTGAAGGACTGAAACCTCTGCAAGGAAATGGTAAAGCAAAGAGCAGTAAAGTAACTGCATACTTTTCCGAAGGTAACCTCCAAATGACCATGCTCTGGAACTAGTTTTTACCATCGCAGAAAGCTCTTCAGACATTCCTTCATGCTGTGTGTGTTAGACTGTTATCCTACACCACCTCCATCTCAAACTGACACGTTAGCTCCAACACCAAAATTGTTAATTAAAGTAACTGAAGAAGGCTGCAGGAAAAGTTATTTCTTTCAAGAGCGTTACTCAGTTCTGGTAATACTTAATGGCTGGGTCAATCACAGGGTGCAGCTCCTCTCTCTGCTAAAACAAAATCCAGGATTTGCTTTTGTATTTAGAAGGAAAAAAGGAAAAAAAAAGCAAGAAGCTTCCAATATTTGAAAAGCTATATATATTACTTCATTTAACTGTTTGGAGACTTCCTAAGTTGCATTAAGTTTTATTCTGCTTGGCAGTTGCATATGATTTCTTCGTTTTCCCTTGAATTAAGCAGCAATATATCAAAAACTTCAAGTGTATTTCCCCCTTTTCAGTAACACATATTGTGTACATGGATATGAATTGTACTGGATTCAAACTTTCGGTGTCTCTCCTCACACAAGGTCAAAGCTTTACATTGCTGTAATTTTCTTTTTCAGTGTTTTTTCTCCAAGACAGTGCTCCACTGGGAAATTAATATTCCGCATGAACAATGAACTCCTTGCATGGCCTTTGAACCTAGTGGTTGCTAGGAGGCCTAAAGAAACCCTGGAGTACAGCCTATTTAATAGCACGTATCAAGAGATTATTCAGAAGCAAAAATGTGTGATTTTCTAAATTGTCTGCTTTTTTCCCCTCCTTACTTCCATCTCCATTCATCTGTCAAACAATCTTTAGATTTCATATGAATTGCATCTGCATCAATTTTCTATAATTATGGGCAGTTTGTTCCCTGAGTATTGAAAATGTGACTGGCCAGCCACCAATGCTGCTTCAAATCAAGCAAATATCACACTGCTCCTTCCTCAGTTTTACTGAAAAGGCTGCTTAAAATCAGATGTGCTTCACCACTGTAGCATGAGGTTTGCACTTCCATTATAAACATGGTTTTGCTTAGAGACTGTATTTTCCTCATACAAAACACCATGGCACTGACTGCAGCACCATTACTCAGTATTTCTCTGTGCTGAAAGAAATATGTATAGCTTCTCCATGCTCCATTCAGGCATACTTGAATATTAACATTTCAAGCTCTTTAGCATCTTACTGAAGGTTGGTTGATTGTATACATTTCAGTATTTCCCCAAGCACAGTAATTGAGGCAAAACCCCAAGGTTTCTTTCCCACCCTCCACCCCCATCCCAAACAATGAGGCATTTAATTAAAAGATAACCACAACAATGCTAATGGTGATGAGGTTAAATGGTTGGATAAACAGAATGCAGCCCTCTGAAAAGCCCATGTGTTTCGGAACACTTTCTCCCCTACAACATTCTGGGTGACAAAGAAAGTATTTGTATTCCTGATCCCCACAAATTTTACGCCAGTGGACTTCCTACAGATTTCCTGCAAGGAAGAGAGTTTCCTTCAAATAGTGAGAAGTGTTTAGACACAGTAGCTATTCCTCCCAAAACTAATATTTGGAAAGGCAGTGGACAAGAATCTTTTAAAAAAAAATGAATGTGGCAACTATCCATTATGAGAGAATAATCACATTTCCAGATAAAAGCCTATTAAGTTGTTGTAGTTGTAGTTCAAAAAAAAAAACAACAAAAAACACCCCAACAAAACCAACAAATATTTGGTGATTTTAATTTTCAATGTGTTCTTCCTCCAACAACTTCAGCAAATTAGTAAAACTTAACATGATATTTGTCCTTCATCTTCAGTGGCTGCAATTAAAATCAATGCACTCTGTACTCATAGACAAGTGCTCTTGGTCTGGAGATTACTTTCATACATCTATAGCAGATTAAAATTCTGTGCCCCCTCCCACCCCTCAAGGACATAGGTATCTACCAACAAATGCAGGGTGACACATCTGATTCTGCAGATTGCTGGTGTTTGACTGTCTGGTTGGATTGTACCAATCCTGCCAAGATAAAGCTTTCACAGAGCCAGACCACTTTCCTGAAGAATTAAAAACAAGCAAGAATCACACCACTTGGCACAAAATGCTCACGTGAGCTCCTTCTCTTTTAAATATGGGCTTTCACACTGAAAGAAAGGCCTAAAAGGTACTGACTTCAACAGAACTGACACAGGGTATCTTACAGTGGGACTATCAGGACATTCACTCAGAACAACAAAAATCTTTTCAATATTGTCAGATTCAGCTTTCCGGACACTTTCCGGTCCTGCAGCACCAACGGAACAAATCAATCACTCCACCACCACAACCACTCTTCTCTTCTTCAGCTGTTCAAGCATAAATTATCCTTGTCATTTCCACTCACTATGTGACTTCCCAGGAACCAGAGCACCAATTGCCAAAATGGCACAATATTCTTAAACAGGCAGATTTTTCAATAAAATGCATATTATTTCTTTTATACTTGGGCATTAAAGAAAGTCACGAGACATTTTTAAAACATGAGAAGCCAATCCTGACTAAAGAGATATGTTTATTAGGGTCAGAGACAGGAAAACGAGCATATAACTAAAAACCACAATCTTTGGCTCAACCTTAGCAGCAGGAATGGGGCGGGAGGGGACAGCATACAGGGCTGGAGACGTTTTCAGTAATGCATTATAAATACCTTCATTTTCTCCTTTAAAGGAATCTGCCTACTCAACCTAAATCGTGCCTCAGAGGGAGAAACGTGCCTTTGTGATAAATTGGAATTTGCCATCATAATAATGAAGCGTTATGTCCTATCATCACAATAAACAGGCAGCAGAACAACAAAGGAGGTTTCCAGGATTTTCTGCCCTCGGCCCCCTCCCCATCAGCATTTTCCCAAGTCTTCTTTTGGGTGTTTATGAAATGCCTTAATTCCAAGGCCATTAAGATGCATTTCTGGATAGAGCAGATTCTACTAACAGTACCGAGGCTTTCCAAAATCTCACCAGCACTCCATCGGAGGCCAAGCCTCTCCCTGATGCCTGCCTTTCCCTACGCTGTTTTTTGTTTTGTTTGCGCTTTCTCTTTCCCATGCACAAACATGCTGGTGCAGTGTCCATTATTTCCCTACGGCCTTCCTTGAAAGCCACTGACAAATGAATATACATGCACGTGTGTGTTCCAGCTCATACACAGGTCTGGTCTCTTTCTACACCTCAAAAAACAAATGCAAATGTGTTTACAGTCATTTTCACCAACACATGCCTTGCCATTGCAGAAACATGCAGCTGAAAGCCAGGGAGTCTGTAACAAGGCAAGTGCGTTTGCAACCACAAGTAACCCCTTTCCTTTCCAAAATGGAAAAACACGAAAGCCTGATGAGTTAACTAGAGTTAACTGCATTTAAAGAGGAATCTGTGGGGGAGCAATAAATATCCAGCACATGCTTTTACGCACAAAAGGCGCAAAGGGCTCCATGCACTGCACATCCAGTCATTTTTGTCTGCTCTTCCACAACAGAGAGATGCAACCCTTCCTCTCATACATTTATTTCACTCGACTAATAGATTTTAAACACCATATTGCGAGGACCCCGCTGTGAATCTTGCAGAGGTACAAAATGGTGGATGTATGCTATTTTTTTTTTNGGATGTATGCTATTTTTTTTTTTTTTGCATTATTCATAACAACTCAGCCTCCCGATCGCAGGCTCCCCTCCGTACCCACCAACACAGCCTTCCCGGCCAGACACACATCCCGAACAGCCTCGCAATAAAGCTCTCTCGCATACACAAATTATGTTACAAACCTGATGTCATGTAGCCCCGTGATGCCTGGGAAATAAAAGCTGGGGGGAAGTGCTTGTGCAGTCGGTAGTCCTTCTCGCTGCGGGACCTCATGCGGTCTGAGGCCCGGTCGGAGAAGTCGGAGCTAGGCC
>VZRS01006878.1:101244-135455 GCA_013398055.1 Ifrita kowaldi | reverse complement strand
CTTCCTTCCTGGCGGTGGCGGCGGAGCCCCGGGGCCGGGTGCGCAGCGCCGGGCACCCCGCACCGCCGGGCTGCGGCCAGCGAGCAGGGCGGCCTTGCGGGCCGGGCCCTGGCCATCGGCCCCTTCGGGCACCACTCCCGCCCCAGGCCAGCCGCGGGGCGAATGGACATAGGCGAGGGAAGGGCGCCGGGAGAGGTCTGCATCCCCGCGGCACCCCTGCACAGAGCCTGCGGGGTTCACCCGCGCATCCTCCGCCGCCTTTCCCCATCGGCGCCTGAAGAACCGGCTCTCCCCAGGAGGGCCTAGTCAGTCACACCGCCACACTGAAAACCCACCACACTCCGCAAGGATACCCAGGACACCCGGCCTGCCCCCCTCACTGGCGGGAAGGGTGTTGTCCACCCTCTCACCACAGTGGCTCACACATCTACGCCCAGAGAACCCTCTTGAGTGGGGCCCGGCCACCTGGGCATTTTAGGAACTCCAGTTAACCAGAACTGTGCAAAGAGACTCGGTTCCTCCTCTGCGAGACAGCTCTGAGCACGCCTGGTGTCAGGTGCTGCCACCGTTACCAATGGGGGCAACTGCAATGCAGGGATGTGAAAATGTTGCTTTGTGCAGCTTTGTGAAATTACTTCTATATTTACATTTTTATAAGTAATCTTTCTTAGAGTGGTTTGTGTCACATTTCTAAGAGCATTGAAAAACAGAGGACTGTAATTTTGTAATTGGAAAATTTCAATAGTGGTGAACCAGTAAAAGGATGACCATCAGTGAACGAACTTAACATCGAAGCCAGTGGCCCACGGGATACTATTGCTTAGCTGCCTTGCTGCATGGCTATGGGTTAGTCACTTCAGTAGCCACCTCAGCCCATCCGGCTGTGCCATTGCGGACAGCACGCACACCATTGAATTATTCAGGGGTTCATATATGGCAGTCTCTTTCACATGAGTGGAATATACATTAATGAAACTCAGCAAGAAAGTTGAAAGTTAAATGCTATGGGGTTCTTTCTCATTCAACCTCGTCTTTTTCCAACTGTGAAAAGCTATCAGGGAAGACATGTTTCCACTGATGCTTTGTATACTGGTAGCAACAGGAAAAAGTTAAGATGAGAAAAAAGATGGCCTAGAGCTCCTCTAATAAAAACATAAGATTTTCCATCATGCAACTTACTCATCTAGCAATTTACTCATCAACCTACGCAAAGCTTATAATAGAGCATGTTTTCACCCTCAGACCAGAAAAACCATAAGGAGAACTTTTAGAAGCGCTCAATTTTTCTCCTTGAAGGCTGAGGTTAGGGTAGATTGGTTAGTACTACCTAGCTAAGTCAAACCTAGAAAATGTACCTATTTTACCAGATGTAGAAGCAAATTAAATTCTATCTAGGAGCATAAATTCTCATTGTGCTATCTGGAAGTTGAATGAATGATGGCTTTGCCTTTCCAGCAGTCAAGCAATGGTTGAATATAGCTGGCCAGCTAACTTCAACTTACTGCTGAACCAAACTCAACTTTTCTCCTAGTCTAGACACAGCCCTAGATATCAATCTGTTCCATTAAAAGAAGACATGAGAGAAGAGACAAATAGGAAACAGCAATGAGGAGGAAAAATGAGGTCAAGAAGTAGAAAGACAGAACAAAGCAGGACACACACACACAAGCACTCGTGAGAACAAACAAGGCCACAGTGATCTTTACACTGGCTTTCTGTGTAATTATTCCCAGCTAAAATGTTCTAACAAGTATCGAATAAAAAAAGATGAGATGGCTCTGCAACTGTCAGATAAAGCACACGTCCCAATTCTTTTCAAGCAATTTGCTGTGCACTAATGAACTGGTGACAGCACACAGAAGTCTTTCACGTAGCTTTAATTGACTTAATTTGTACACTTCCATGAATTGTCACGAGAGTAATACAGTACATACAATGAACACGTGGTATCTTCTACTTATCAGTTGTAGGAATTAGACTGGTTCATAGTTTTGGGTACAGATAATGATGCATTTTCATTGAGCGGCAATTTTAAATGAATAATAATTTGCTCCTAGAACTATGAAAAGAGGAGGGAATGAGAGGAAATAAGCAATTGTAGTGGTTTGACCATCTAGCAAGGTCAATTTTCCCTTCCCAGATGTGGGAAGATTTCTTTAAAAACAATATTGGAGGCCTTCTCTCAGTATTAGATGTTCCTGTAGTCAGCTAAAGTTCCTTGTATTAAGTCTTCTCACAGTTATCTTGTTTGGTTTCAGCTCAAAGTCTTCTGACATGGTATCTGAAAGAGTACTCCCCTTTGAAGAGAGGAATTCAGAGCAAGTTTCCTCCTGCTCTTGAATTGTTTGAAGTCAAGTGTTGTAACTGGGATGAATCAAATATATAATTAAAGACCAAGTTTAAGTTTTGGCTGTTTTCTTTGGAATAAGAGCTAGAACTGTGAGTGTAATTGATTTTTTTGCTTCAGTGGCCAAACTGAAATAAAACTGTTTTCTTCATGTGATCTGAAAGCTAAAATATGAGAGCTTTAAAAAAAAAAAACCAAAACAAAATGAACAAACAAATCCACAACATTTTATTCTGAGACATTTAAGTTTACTTTTTTTTTTTTAATAAAGGGAAATAAATTTCTGTATTCATATGGCTATGTCAGAGCAGATTAAGGAAAGAAGAATTCTCAGCTATGGAAATCATCTGATAGATCTTGCTAGAAGTAAGGAAAAATTCTTCTTGGGGCAGGAATTATACTAATGGGAATCTGAACACTTCCTAGCGATGAGAAAAATTGAGATGGTGTCAAAGCCTTTTGCTTGTGCTTTTTTTTTTTTTTTTTATTCATCCTTATTAGTTTGGAGGGGGTTTTGTTTTCAGTTTTGGGTTTTTTGTTTGTTTGTTGGGAAATTTTTTGTTTAATAAGGGAAAGATTAAACTCAGGAGCTTTTTGTTAAGAATCAGATAAAGCATTCATTTTTATAATTTGGTATTTAAAGTCCAAGAGGAACCATCTCAGATTACTAGAGGGAGAGATGACACTTGGATAAATAGACCATAGAGATCTCGGAGAAAAGGTCTGAACTAAACCAAAAATAGGCATCCTCCCTCCCTCATAACCTAACAATTCCTCTTCAGGAATTGGCAATATAATAGTAGCCGTTTCAAAGGTATAGGTTTAATGTTATGAATTTCAAAAAACAAGGTTAGGTCCATATCAGACATTATAAAGGATACTTATATGTTTAAGTTTTCAATCACAACCCTCCTTCAGTCCAAGTTCATAAGGAACCTGAAGTCTTTTGGAGAAACAATTCAAAATCTTTGCTTCTGAAAACCCGTTTTATCTTTTATAAAGTGAGAAAACAAATATTTCTGAGAATAGCTATTGCATTTGAACTTCATAAATGCTTATTAGTTGCTAAGCAGGTCTGTTCCCATTTTGTAGATGGAAAACATATAAAAGAAAAGGACATAACTGGCCCAGAAGACTGTAGGAAATCAGTGGCGAATGCACTGTTAAAACTTTGGGATCTCAGCTTCCATTTCAGGTTTATTATTTCTTATCTGAAAAATAATTATGTAGCAGAGTACAATATGGTGAGCTGTATATATATTTCTCTGCATGTGTATGTGCATGCATGCTTGTGCATATATGGTAATTGCTCTCATGTAATGTGGTATTTCAAGTTTCAGCTGGGACTACTTTTTTTTCCTCCCTATGACAAACAAGTTTCCATAGGGACAGAAGCAGGCTTCAGTAAGAGGGTGGGCTGGTGTTACTGCCTTAGCTACTTCCTTGGCTTGGGGACTGACTGCATGAGGTTTTTCAAATTAAATAAGCACGTAAGCCAAATATGAAAATAAAAATGGCAAAATAATAGGACATGCAAGGAGGAAAGCAATCTCCCTCTTCACTGAGACAAGCTACACCTCTAAAATTGTTTTCTTTCAAACTATGCATTCAAAGCCTGGGTTCTCCCTTACCCTGTCACTACCTTGCCTGTTGCACACAGCCTGAAGTGGCTGCCTCGCAGAGGAAATTAGAAGGGCTTCACTTTATTACAATCTGCTGAGCTGGTGCCTGACAAGCACCCAACACCACCGGGGGAGCTAACACTCACAAGATGCCAAGTGCCACACAGAGCTTTGTGGCATCACACTCTGCAGGTCTGTGATAGGGGTCCTTTCCCTGTCGCCAGCTTCAGAAACAAACACTACAAATAACATTGGTAATACTGGGACACACAAGAGACTTGGCACTGAGGAGGGCCACAGTCACAGGCAACCAGGTAAAACAGGGAGCAGAGGGTCATTCTGTAGCTATGAAAACAAAATGATCACATTCTGTAACATTTTAAAAGAGGGAGATAGGATGCTGTGAGATTCTAGGAAGGAATTGCAGGGTCTTTGAAAGTAAGAGAGGGAGAGCAGAAAGGAATAAACAAAAAATAAGGTGGGGAAAAAAGCCTGTAGTACGAGCAGTTGTAAAGCAGTGGAAGAGGAGGAAAAATGGCGTGTGAGAAGAGGTGGGAAAAATGTAATTATGAACTTGTGAAAAACCCCAAGTTCGTGTATAACATCACAGGCCTTGATAATCTATGGGCTTATTAGATTTACAGCTCTGCACAATAGTCTTCCTGAGAAAATACATTGCCAGCATTTGTAATATTAATAAATCCATGAAAGAGAAAGTTGTCCACTTCATAAACTCACCATTTTCATGTGTGGATTCTTGTATCTCTGTATTAACAAAGGTGCAGAACTCAGACTCCAAAAAACATGCTTTTAAGCAATCCCTTACGGGTTAAGGAGGTCTGGCAGAACACTGTAACTTGTCTTTGTCTATAGGAAGCACTGCTTTTCCCTTCCAGATATTTGTAATCAGATATACTAGCAAGAACAAACCAGAAAACTCACTCACACGCTTTCACATCAGTCCTTAGACTTCTGACACTATTAATTTGTCACCTCTCACTGGTACTTGTTGTTACTCAAATAGGCAAGAGAAGCCAAGTACTTGTAATCTATGCTTGTGGTCCGGGTCACAAAATGAGGCAGCCTTTCTTGATGGATTTATTGGCAAGGGAAAAGTTGGGCTTGCCCAGACAACTCTCTTCTTGAAGAGAGCATTTGAGAAACCACCAAAACGGGAAAGAAAAAATCCCAAGGGCAAAGGTATAAGTGAAAAAAATTCCAAATATAAAAAAAGAAAAATGTTTCAGAGCTTATCACAAGCAAGTCTTCAGTCTTGCTATCAGGTTGTGTTATACCATGGTAGTAATCCTGGCTTACTTACAGCACCTCTTAAACTAGTTTCAGATCATATTTCTCTCAGTGTTATGCTTTGGGAATGTGTGATGACAGGAATGCAGCGCTGCTGCTGCACACGTGCTGTAGTTCACCGATTCATTTTTCTGTGTGCTGCCTTATGTGCTGTGGTATTTATTTTAACTTGTATGACTTTTAAGAAAAACCTGTCTGTGTTATGAGAAGAAAGGCTCCCCTGTTTTGGTTCTTTTTTTTCATGCCAGACCTTCTGATTGCATTAGTGCTTCCTCAGCACAGAAGGAAACTGATGCAGGTTTTTCAGTCTGGATACTCAAATCTACCTTAAAAACCAGTGTACAAGCAGAAACACTTGTAGGATACAGCTGTTGTTTCGATGCATGCTTTTCCTCTCCTATTATCACTGACTCAAAGCTAGTTAGTCAAAAAGAGTGGAAGCTGGGCTTGTAACTCCTCAGTGTACAAAACTAACAAGAAAGGGAGACAAGCCATGAATCCCGCAAAAATTTCCTCTCACATATAACAGAGTTCTAAAACTTGGAGAAGTGGACTTACAGCAATTCAAATCACAACTCAATTCATTCACTGGCTGTTCTTCCAAAGGATATAGTAGCAAAAGATATGCCAAAAATGTTGGCCTCAACTTTCTTGTTTTCCACTGGTGTCACATATCATTAGTACCCTGGTATTTAAGTAACGTACTGATATATGGGGGCCAGCTGTACTGTAAGTTAGAATAACAGCCTAACCTTCTGCTTTGGGAGTTGAAACAATGGAGAGCAAGAAGTGAACAGCCAGGGTAGATCCCACCAGCAGTAAAAGCCATCACAGATTATCTTCCTAGAGACTAATTCCCACATCTCTGTGTCTATCTATCCCCATTCCTCCGCAGAGCCTATGTTGCAAAGATGGCACCAAGCACGTGCAGGCCTTGGGCTCCTGTGAAACTTCTGGGTGCTACATCAACACAAACAAGGAGATTCTGTGTGTCAGGTAGGTACTTTAAAAAAAAATCCATTAAGAAAAGAAGGCCCTTGGCAATAAGAAGTGGACAATGTTTTGCATCTTGCATGGCTTGCATCGTCCTGCAAAGAGGACAATGAACTGATTTGATTGGCAGTCCTAAAAGCAGCATGCCAAGGAAACTAAATCCCAGCAGCTGCTATAACACCACAGAACATTTGCTGAATAACCCAGTACTGAGGGCCCTCTCAAAATTCTTGCTTATACAGCTGTGCAGTATAGTGAGTATATTTTATAGTTGCATATATATAGTATGTACAAGAGGCAGAGATCTTTAAAATCTTAGAAAAATTGGGAGGCCTGAAAATAGGCTACTCCACCCTTTGTAAACAACCTCTTGTCATTCAGTTACTTCCATATGTGCATGAAACTCTGCCTAAATTAAATAGGCTTTCAAAATAGTGGTTTAGTACTGAAAACTTGTGGTTTCTACCCATAAGTTTGAAAAAAATGCAAGGAAGAGAGAAACCTAAAAGTGAAAAAGCACCAATTTCTCACCTCACAGAAAAGTAATTCAATCACTTCTTGGATATCTTATTATAGTCTCAGATTCAGAAGCCGTCTTGTTGACATGTACATTTGGGCATGAAAAACTCCAGAGAGGAATCATAAGCACAGACAGAAATCAGATGACTCTACACATGCCTGACTCAAGGACTTCTGGAAAACCAAGGCAAAATCGTCAGCCTCCTTGTTCTCTGGACCAGACTGCAGTGCTGCAGAGTCAGTTTGTTCCTGTTTAAGTGGTACTCTTTAGTCATTGGTTTTCAATGGGACCCTGGAGCTTGTCCCTTCTCTTCTGATTCCACAGTAGCACCCATCAGAAGGAAAATTCCACTCCTGGACACCTACCCTGACTGGCCATGGTTACCACAGCTTGTTGCCATCCTCTACTTGGCTTTTGAAGCTCTGATATTACCCACCTGTGTGCAACCAGAGACAATTTCCCATTGCCCTGTTCAGATGAAGGTTTATGCAGGCACCACTTGCACTTGCCTCTCTGTAGAAGCTGTTCTTAGCATTTCTCCTGAATGCAGAGATTTTTGTATTCTAGTAGAGGAACAAGAAAAAAACATTTTATAGCACTGGGTCTCAAACTTCTCCCACCACTTTGTAAGAAAGTTAAATTCTTCCACAGGGGACTAGTGCAACAAAATAATTTTTGTCTTACTAAGTGACACCCTACATAAGGGTAGCAATCTGCTAAAGCAAATGTCTCAACCATGGGGAGCTCTGCTACTTTCTTTTTCTACATATCCTTCTGTATTGCTGTGCAGCTGTCAGTTGCTTTGTTATTAATTAATTTGGTTTTAAACACAAAGAGGGGTTTAAATCCAAGAGAGCACTGTTGCATCCCAGATTTCTGGAGGTCAGTGCAAGATCTTTGACTCCTCTGTGGAGCTCAGCAGAAGGGAGAAGCATCCAAAGCCTGACCTTAGCAAATTGTTTCTAACACAACACTGAAGTGTCACACTGGATATAGGAACAATCTCTGGTGTGAATTTTTCAACCTATAACTTTCTGATCAGAGTCAAGGATAAGAACAAGTGAAACGTAGATGTTATGAAGAAAAAATTCCCTTTTACAAAGGAATATCATTATTATAATCAAAATTAAATAATGAAATTAGGAAAGGTAAATTAATATAAAATTAGAAAATTTAAGAAGAAAATTCCTTTCTAATTCTGAAAAGTGTACTCCTCACTTCCACCACAAAACCATACTTACATCCTTTAAAGCATGTGAATGGCTGTGGCATAGGATAAGATTCCTTTCAAAATGCTTTATGTATTATAATGAACTTTTGTAAGGCACAGAGAACCACTGACATTTAATATTTCCAGAAACCTAAAAATATCTTTCTCAAAAGAAACAAATAGCTTAAGTGAGACCATTTACATGAGAATAAAATTTCCTAGCATTAGAATTTTATTTTAAAGGATCATGTACAAAATTAAGAGCTAGAAACTCTTTAATCTTCATTAAAACTGATCACTATTGAGCTGTACTCAATACCTACCCAACCCAACTGTGGTAAATCTTATTAGTTATGGTGCTCATCTCAGAAACTTCAGCAAGGAGTCACCATGTTCCCATACATAAAAATTCCAAATGCTTTGTACCCCCAGCTATTCCAGGAATCAACAAATACTCAGGACAAACATTTCACAGATTATAATATAAAGTAAAAAAACTCCACATGCAAGTGCTCAGCAACTTGCCTTTGATCTTTTTCTTAATGGGGGAGATGTTTAGTAACCTTTCCATCTCTCAGACAGTGTAAAGTAGATCAGGCAATCTGCCTTCACAACTGGCAGGTTTCAGATTTGCCAGAGCATGATGCTTGTGTCAAATTGTTTTTGTCTTCCTTCCTCTCTAAAGATGGATCTTACTATTATCCCAGCTGATGGAACCAAGACAAAATAAACACAGACATCAGGACTGAAACAATGATAGACTATCTGAAAAGGCATTTAAGTGCCCACAGTCATCCAGGGAGTAAAAAGTTATAAAAACAAGTACTTCTTTTTATTGCCCATATCCCCATGTCTTTGCTGAGGTACTTAAAAAAACCACAAACTCTATGGATTTCTACCCACCGCACAGTAATTACTGAAATAACAAAGAATTGCAAAAATGTATATTCCAAAGCCTGATGCTATTACTGAACTGCCAGTGAAAAAATTCACACTAACACCCCTTAAGTCTATCCTCCTGCACTCCCTAATCTGAACACAAAAGGTTGGGTTTAAATACCCACCCCCCATCCTGAGATTAAAACCGCCTGCAGTTTTCAGCTTCAGGCCAGCACTGACAATACTTTAAATCCTTGGCTACTGGCTTCGAGAAGACACAGCCTACAGAGAGTTCCCCAAAGTTCTTTGAAATGTTAAATACAAAGCAGGAGGAGGTCATAAAGGAAATATTCTTTACAAAAGGAATGGATATCATATGCAGGCTTTTCAAAAACATTTCTCAGTTGCTTTGCTTCCAGCCACCATTTTCTCAATCCTGCATTGTGTGAAGCTTTTGAAATAAAATTCAGGAATTAAATAAATCACACAAATTAGTGTTGTAAACAGCTGCCAATATATGCATTTGTTACCTTTAAGCTCTCATAAATCTCTCCAATATATATATTGTCTCCTCCTTCTTCTCGGGAAAAACTAATTATTTACCTAATAAATGGTCCTACAGCAATTACCAAAAGCCCAGCTCCGTAGAAGTAACATGTAGGTTTTATTGCATCATCTTCTGTAGCATCTGCCCAATTACTGCAATAGAAACCAGTGTGGTTCCCCGCTGCCCTAGAAATCCAGCTATCTTTCTGCCAAAGCATTCTAGTGCACACAAAAGGAACAGGGACTCAGAAACCTGTTTTATCCCCTCTTATCCCATAAACTAACAAGCCTTTTTTCCACTGCAGCGTTTCTCAACAAACACAGGTAATTACACAGGATGGGATTTTCAAGGTAGGTAAAAGAAAAAAAAGCAGTAAGTTTAGCATACCAGCTTTGCCAAGTACTGTCACCTTAAACTCAGAGACTTGCTTGCAGGGCGGGGGAGCAGGCAAACACAACGGTGCCCTGCCACTGACATAGGGCCCAGCTGTAAGCAATGAGCTTTGTGGTTCAAAACTGTTGGTAGGTGGTTGCATTTTCCTGTCTACTTCCATTCCCCTGGAGGTAAACAGGATGGTAGGAGCCTTATTCTGTCCCCTGTCTAACCCTGAACAATCAATGTCTCTCCTTTCTCATTTGGGTAGCATAAACTTAATGAAAAAAATAGTTTTCCATTCATTTTGAAGAACTTGTGTTTGGTTTGCTTGTCTCATAAGGTCTTATGAGCCCTATCCATACTAGCTTCTGACAAGATGTTCCACCAGGCATCCATAAAAACATCCCCGCCCAAATTTACAGATTGCGTACTTGAGGAGAAAAGTAACTGGTTGTCATAGTGATGTTCACAGTCTGAGGAGCCTTTGGACTTCAGTGTCATGAAAGGTACCAGGAGTTTAAAACCTCCAACTAGATGAAGTGGTTAATGGAAGCAGGTACTCCAGCCAGCAGCAAATGCATGCTTAAATCAGTGGCGATCCTGAAGAACCAGGCTGCTGCACTTTGAAATTATTTAAGCTGTTTAATGTTAGGTTATTTGCAAATTAGTGTAACCCAGCTCACAGAAACTGCCACTGCTGTGACTACATGCATGTCTGACAAGCTGCTGTCCTCTGCTTCTGGACATCAGTATAATATTTGGGTACCTTCACAGAAGGGAAAGCCTGTTCACAGAAATGTTCCAGCTACAAAAAAAAGCCTGAAAGGTTATAGCAAGCTCAGGAACATCACATGCTTTTGGCAAGGTGAGATAAAGGAGGATGAAAGGCAAAGGAGGGTGAGCAGAATTATTGTTCCCCGATGATTAAACAAGCACAGAAACTATGATTACAGATCACAGACATCTTTAATAAGATGCCAAACTAGCACACAGAGAAACATGCCTCAGTAATTCAGTCATACAGGCAGTATTGGCTCTCCACAGTTTGGAAGAAGATGTGGGTCTTCTGAAACAGAGGCTCTGCCCGGACTCCCTGCTTTAGGCCGTGAAGCAGCACAAAGCCTTTGAAGTATCTGGAGAACAGGCACTGCTGGATACAGCCCTGGCAGCCAAAAATGCTCCTTGCATTCAATCCTCACTCTTCACGGCAGGAATCAGCTCAAGATACATAGTGATCTCTGCCTGTCTGTTGGACTCCTTACCCCTGTAAAACAAGTAAGAACAAACTCCAGGCAGTTGTAACCTGAACCTAGGCTTCAGCAAAGCATACAGCTAAAAAAGCATCCCTAAAGAAACCCTAGTAGGAAGGTAATTTATTGTTGAAGGAGATCAGGTCCATAGAACTTCCTAGGAATGAGAAGCAATGATTCAACAGACACAGTTCAGTCTTGCCTTGACTCACACTGCGTGCAGTATCAGCTACCATCAGTCAGCCTGCTTTATCCAAGAGGAAAAATATTTCAGTATGAAATGAGACTCCTAGTTCTCTATGTGCTCAACTAAAGTAACCAACCATGCATTACTTGCAAAAAAATGTTGATGACCCAATAGTAATTAGGGATTTTAAAAATCACGTATTTCTGATAAGACTTGTCCATTTTAATGAGACCTATACCACTAACATTATAGAAGTAGGATTTTTTTATAAGTGTATGCTATCAACAACTCATTTAAATATTTAGTTCTACTTCTTGTTTCTGTGTCACCAGTCAGAGACGTTTCCAACACATTTTATTTTGTCCCAATTTAAAGGAAAAAAAAAAACCTGAACCAAACAAGAACACTGATCTCTGAACACGTGACTACAATAACACAGATTTCTCTTTTAGCAAACTGTGCTGTTGAGAAGGCCATTTCAAAAGTGGCAAGATGTTGGTTCAGAGGATGTCTGAACATATTCCTGTTTATCTTTACCACTTCAGAAAACTGCATCCTCCCTGATTGCTACACCTTGAAGATCAGTGCAAAGCTCGGTGATTTCAGAACCAATTATTTCAGTCCAAGAGAAGATGGCTAGAAACACAAATTTCACCATATCCAGCTTCTAATGACAGTATTCCACCACTCTGGAACAATTAGGTAAGAAACTGAAACCTCAACTCATATAATAATGTTTAAGAGACCTAAGCATACCAACTGTGAGTAAATTCAGTGGTCAAAATCAAAAACAAATTCAGAAAACATTCTGTCTTTACCTTCTTGAAGAAAAAAAGATGACACTATGCATCTTTAATGGCAAGAAGTGCCCAATCCCTTTTCAAAGCAGAGGCATAGCTTTAGAGTCTCTATACATAGAGATGTATACAGCAGTGTAAATTACAACCAGAACTACAAGCAGGAACACCTCCCAAGTGGTGGAAGCAAGTTATCAGGTACTTGATGCTCCTATTAATTATGTTTACCCAAGTTTCAAGCTATTCCTGTACAAGGTAGGGTTTCACATTTACTGAAAAGAGGGATTACTCATTCTGGAGGAAAATTAAATAACTCCAGTAACAAAATAGTTATTCAGACAAACTGGAAAAATCATGTTGCTAACTCGTGTATAAGTTCATGTTTTGCTTGGAATTTCTGAAATCAATTTTTTCTGGATATCATGATTTTCACAGTCAGAAACGAAACATAGACACCCATCATTACCGAGGATGTCTGCAACAAAAGAATTATGTGAAAATGGCAAGCTGAAGCTCCTTCGTTTGGATACATTTTTGTATCCAAAGAGCAAGCAACAAAAACAAAGTCACAGAGAGAAACAGATGGCCAATGAGTTATCACTCTTGGTCTGATGACTTATGTGGGCTCAACTTGTTTATTTACTCACATATTTGCAGAAAAGTAACTTCCCTTATGTTAGCAGCAGCGATATTATGTATTTATCATATACACAGTACATACTTCTACCTACACACAACACAAGGGCATCAGGTATTTACCCTCTAATTGTGGGCTCTCCTGCAACAATAAAAGTCACTCTTGACCCTTCCCAGTGCCAGGGAGTTAAATGACTGGTATGTCTAACACCACAGATCAAGAAAGGGTTAAAAGAGGATCAGTGGTACAGCTGCCCTTCTCACTGGCTTGGAGACAGGACAGAAGTGCTCAGGTCCTCGGGGGCAGGGAAGTGAGTCTGTAATTACTGGCTATACCCTTTACACCATCCAGTCTGTAATTACTGGCTGTATCCTTTACACTACTCGGGAACTGCTACCTCTCTGTCTGTTCACTGCTCCCTGTTGATGCACCCCCCATGCTAACCCTGCATGACGCATGACACAGGCACTGTCATATGGTCCTGAAGCAACAGGCACCATTTGTGTGTTAGTGAGTTCTGTCAAATGAACCATCCTTGAAAATACAGATTTTTCTTGGATCATCTCACCCCCTCTTTAGGACTGATCTCATTATCTTCACTTTAATTGTTCTCATTATCTTCTGCGCATAGAAAAATAATGCAGCCTTTCTAAGGACATTAAAGCCAATTATGTAAAAACACAGTGTTGGGAAAAGAATTAAAATATTTTAGCTAACAAATTAACTGCTGAAAATCTGGAAGGGTCAGTGTGTGACCATTTAAGCCCCCTGAAAATCACCAGAAAGTATTTTCTAGCGGCAATTACAGTAATGCTACTGCCCTCAGCTATGGTTAACCACCAGCCTTACAATTGTAAAGGCTACTGATAACCACCTCCTAGCCTGCAAAGAGCAGGCAATGGACAAAGAGCTTCTGCATTATTTTCCCACTAGCAAAAGTTTCACTGTGTTCTTGTACTACAACTGAAGTGAGTAAAGGATTCAAAGTAGTCTGTCATTTTATATACTGGAAGAGTGCTGAAAGTAGAGCAAGACATTTCTCACTAGATTCTTCAAATTGCTAGGACGTAAATGTGATGCAGAATGTGTTTATAGGCACCCTCATAGATCAGTATGTGCTGATAAGATTGGTGCAGGATGGTTTCATTGATTAGCTGGTCAAGAATCAGATTCTCTTCATAGGTATATTGCCATGGGGATGGACAGGGGAGCACCTTTGAATAAACCACTGAGCTCCAAACAACTCCCGTAACAATACCCCTGCAGTCCTGAGGACTTGAGTGGGACCACAGGTACAGCAGATCCCACAGCAGCAGTCTGGAGATTGAAACCAGAAAGAAGGAATCAGGTACAGTGAAAGAAAGCTGAACTCCAAGCAGGATGCTCCCATCTGACCCACCAACATCTGGTGCAAGACAGCCTGGGGCTCTATCTGGTGCAGCATCTGAGCCTCTGTGACAGTGCAGAGAAGTCTACTCCCATCATTCCACCCACTCTATGGTGTAGGAAGTGCTACACAGACAGACTCATGAAAACCATCTGCTTAAACTGTGGCATTTGACTCCCGTCCTCCAGCATGCAGTAGTCTGAGATGGTCTAAGTGCACTAATACTATCCTACATTTTACATGTCTATATGTCATGAATCAAAAAAGAAAGTCAAAATATACTTTTCGTCTCCCTCAGCATTGCTTTTAGTTTTCTAACTGGATTTGCTTGCAGTGTTTCTTAAAAGAAAAAAAAAAGAAACTCTGGGGGAGTATGAAACTCTTATTTCAATAAAAATTAACAGGCATAAATACATGCAATACTTACATCTGCACATGAACATAAAGTCTACAGAGGAAACAACTTTTTTATTCCCCATGATACCTTTATTCATTCTACTATAAAGAAAGAACACTAAATTTCACACATTAATGGAAATACAACAAAAACCTCAATCCAGACCAGGAAAAAAATCTTTTTCCTAAATATGTGAAATCACTAACCATTGTTTTCCTATTCACATCTGCATTTTAAAATGAAAAGAAAAAAAAATAACTTCTAAGTACTTGGGCTGTCATGTCACTGGGGTTTATTAATCACAAACAACTGTACAGTCTATTAATTATAGAACAGATATATATCACTTACAGCATTTCTGTAGCTTGGAATGCAAGTAACTGAAATAGCCTCCCAATGCTCTTTGGAGATATGACAGCTAGTTAGACAGAGGCACACAACATAGCACACTCTCTTTTTAAATGCTGTTCAGTGATTTGTATCATCTTTCACAGTGCAAAGGATGATATTTTAAAATTTATTTTTCACAGAAGCCCGAAGTCCCACAACTGCAAAAGTGACCACTTGGCTCTCACTAGGCTTTAGCATCCCAGGGGGAAAAAAAAGGAGAAAATCAGTTCCCAGCAGGCTCCAACCAAGAGTTCTAAAGGGGAACACCCCAGCACACTGCCTACTCTCCAGAGTCCCAGGGAACTCACCCAGCACCATGCTGGGAGCAGAGTTATAAAAAGTCCTCACATCTTCTAGTGCCAACCGTACATCGTAACAAGAGATCAAAAACATGTTCCTCATGCATATATTATCTGTGGGCTATATATCAGCTTTCCCTAAACCAACAGGCACAAATAGAAGGACAAGGTAGCTTTTGACACACACAGATACAAATGATCCCAATCTTTCATTTATCTTTAATGCTAAAGTATCTTTACAATGCCCTTTTAAAAAAATAATTGAAAGGATTTAAATTTTTTGCTCAACTTCATGATAAAACTGTTTTATTTGACATGGGGAAGAACGGCATAGGGAAAAAAGGAACATACTTTTAACGCAGCAGTGATTTAAGGCAGGAAGAAGAATGAAGACTGCTCACTGAGCTCATTACCACACAAAAACCTTCCACCTGTCAGAGGAAGCCCCACCAGCCCCAGGATCAAGCTGCAATCAGCTAACATCTGAAAACTGGTTCTGCCCCATCTCAGCCCGGTTCCCAGCGGGCATGCTAGCGTGGTGTCTCTAGACCGTCCCAGCAGGCCCACCACGGGCACTTTCTGCTCAGGGCTAGAAAGAACGAGAAAGCAGAAGGATATGACATACTGATGCTTATCTGAAATTGTATATGCAAATAAGCAAAAGGGCCAACTCCAAGCAGAGGGATTGTTTCTGATTCTCATAAGACACAGAAGTTGCCAAACTGAGAAAAATACAAAACTGTTACATGAAACACAAAAGGATGAAACAGTTTGACACTGAGTATTTGCATGTGGACAGGACTGGCTTGTTTGGGATGATTAAAGCAACGCAGACCAAACCTCGAGTATGCACTTCTGAGCGCCCTCCAAGCCCAGGCAGGCCAGCCGGCCAGGGAAAAACCCAGCCAAGGGGAAAGATGTTCCTCCAGAGGCTGGTAGAAATATGGCACACACCACCCACCAGTCCCTAGTTCCCGCTTGCTCCGAGCCTCCACAGCAGCATGGTACCCCGGCATTTCCAGACGCTGCTCCGCCCCGGCGCTTCCCGGCAGAGGCGGGAAGAGGAGCGCTGCTGGGGCAGGGGAACGTGCTGCTGAGGGCTGGCTCCCCTGCTCCTCCTGTGCGAACCCCTGCGTGGGCCGCAGCTGCGGAGAGATGGGCTCCCCCCTCAGCGGCAGCCGGCGGGGCAAGGTGAGGGGGAGCCCACCGAGACACGGCGAAAGGCTCCCCTCACTGGTGTCGGGCCGTGCCTTCCATAGCGGCACTGCTCTGCTGCACAGAGACGCAGCGTGTGCGACTGGGCAGCCGAAACTCCCTGCCAGGACTGGCCACGCTAGTAAGTCCAGTCTTGCATTCTAGCAGAAAGGCAGCCAGTCCTGCACATTAATTTAGTCCAGAATTCTATGTTTTGGTCATTTCAATAGCAGACGGCATTTTTAACCAGCTCAAACACCATGATTGTCAGGATAAGACGCTAAAGAAAGCAGCTATTCACCTTACTAATCTTAACGTTCTGCAGACTGGAGATCTATTAGTGAACCAACTGAATATGGGAGATCAGGAGTGAAACATAAATAGTGCAATTGTTCGGTTCAAACCAATTTAGGAAGTTATTCAACAACAAAAAAAGTACAAGAAGGTAGCATTTCAAAACATTTAGAGAAACACATTCTTAAGCGAGGCTTGAAAGCCATCTGAAATAAATACAGCAGAAATCTTCCAGAGGCAGGGGTTTATAAATATGATTTATAGTCTGATAGCTAGGCAATGAATGTAGTCTGTCATGCACCTGAAATTGCTTTACATTTGTGATTCATTTGCACAAGAACTGCTTTCAATGGCCTGATTTTTTTTTTTAATTTGAATTATAAGTCCATTAAAATAGAAGAAACACCCCAGCAATCCCCAATACAATCTAGTCCAATATTTAGTCTCCTAAAGAGGCCATCAGCACACAGCCAGGGAAGAATAAGGTGGCACTTACACTTCTCATAAGAATTTCTGTCTCCCTCCATTTTCAGCTGGAAGGATTTGCTGTGCCTCCTCTGATTCCTCTATCGAGTAGTCTCTGTGAGGCCTCTCTGCCAAAGGCTTGCCCAGTCTTTCTATCAGCCTAGGTAAACTTTTTGCACTCACATCATCATCTGAAGTCCTGCAAGTCCTCCCTCTGGCATGAAGAATCACCTCCTTTTCCTTTTAAATCCATCTCCCTCCAGTTTTATTTCCCCCCAAATTATTTTAACTGAAGAAGCAGTTCACCTCCTCATCTCTTAGCACCAAGAACGTTTTCATTCCTGACATGTTGTATGTAAATGCAATGAACTATAGCCCTATTTTAATTTAATTTTCAACCAGGCAAATTGAATGTACTCAAACGATGGTAGTGATATACACTACTTTTTAGTGTAGGGCTATGAGACTTGTAATGAACCATCACACACACTTTTTATATCATACAGCTTCCAGAAAAGTTTAGATTATTTTGGTATTGAGAAAAGTGGTTATGTCATTGTGCAAAATATCATTGCTGTTGAAATCATCAAAATACTTCTCTCTCCAACCTTGCAGTGGTTGGCAAATTCTTCAGACTTTAGCCCTGATTTTCTAGGAGTTCACCTACATCATCACTGTAGGATGAGAGGTCTGTCTAGGTCTTCCCCAGTTTCACCATGATTGTGCCTGGAAACTTATGAGGAATCATAATGACAGCAATGACTGCAAATCCACTCAGAAAATGGGTTGATATTACATTTGATATTTTTTTTTTCAAAACGTAAAACTGCTGACAGACTGCCCTTGGATGGGCCATCTCTCTAAATTTTATGAAGACAAAATGGAAAGAATGTGACAAAGGCGCACAAAAAAAGTAGTAGCCAGTAACTGAGATGTGAGAAGTACTCTTAAGGCAGCAATCTGGGTAATGGAGAAAAAAAATGCGGTTCTCCTGTACTTTAAAAGCTAAGCACCACTTAGTGCCCTCTGCTGCATACAGAGGTAATAGGCAAAGCACCACTGAACAATGACATCATCTGGTATTAAACAACACCACACGTTGCATCTATGACAAATATTTATTTCCTTAATTACCCCTGTTTTCTAAAAATACTAATAAATTATGCAAATATCTTCAGTACCAGCTTAGAGCAGGTGTTTTTTACATTCTCTCTTCCCATGTAGTATCCTGTGTTCTGCCTGCAAGCAAGCTGTCACCTCGTCTCCCACATCTTACATAGTGGGAAATTCATGCTGAGTGAGTCGAGATGCTGGGTGGGGGGAGCGCACGGCACCCTCAGCGTGAGATTGAATCATGAGACGCTCATGACGGCTAAACAGCTCAGTGGGACGTGGTCTACACACCGCCCCTGCCACTCCTACTGAACTCAAGGGAGTGGGAAGTGCCCATCTCTCCCTACTCTTAGCTAAAAGAAACAAAACAAAGACAAACAAACATAAGCGAAGGTCAAACCTCCAATGCAATTTTCAACTTCCAAATAAATGTGCATTAAGAGTCTATAAAAGGTCCTTCGTGCGCAACATGAAAGAGGTAAATGCAGACCGGAGCAACTGCGACCCTGAAGAGGATTAACTGATTGTCAGACAGAACTGAGGAGGTCTCCTAATGTGGAATACAAACATTTAATCTGATTCTGAAATCTTATCTCCTGTCTTTAAGAAGATTAACGGAAATTCTTTTGCAGCAGACTATTATTTCTGATCCATTTCATGAACTAAGAATATTTTCCAGAAGCAAAGTTTGAGCATTTTAAATAGTTTATTAGCATTCTACTCAAAATCAAATTCAACAAAGTTGATCATGATTAAAACCTGTTCAAGGAAGTTAGGTCATAAAGAAATGTCATTTGCATGCATTCACATTGCATTAAACAGGCATGTCACACACATGCACAGACATAAAAACGTAAGGTATCTAATTTTGCATGAGACATGAAGCATTCAAGGTCTCCACACTGTACTTGAACCGAAACTGGCACGAAGATGTTATGGCAGTAAAGTTGTTCCAAAAAACCTTTTTCCAAACTGATAATCCCTGTTCTAGCCTGGTTAAGGGAGATATTCTGTAGGAAGAGGAATTAATTCATACGTCCTTTTTTCTATCTTACAGAGACTGAGTACAGGCAGACAGTTAGTATCATTGCTGTGCTTGGTTCTGCCTGAGGAATCTATGTAACTGGCCAAGTTTCAGGCTTCTCCTTCATTTTTCCTTTGAATAAAGTGACAAGAAAAAGGAAGTACAGCCAGCTGGCTTCCTTTGTCCAGCTTACTTCCCCCTGGAGGAAGGCAAGGGAGCCATCCTTCCCATTTCTCTCATTCCTGCCCATAAGCTAAGCCAGCATTGTGCCAGATAGCCCAGTCCTAAGCTTTTGGTATGTTTTTTCCTTGAAATCCAGGGGCTCCAGTAGGGTCTGTCTGAAGCAAGAAGAACATGGTAGGCACTGCAGTGGAGGAAGGGAAAGATCACTCCTGCCTCCTACAAGTTCCCCTGATGATCCAGAGTGAGACAAGATGCTTGAGGCTCTGCTCCACGGTCACAAGGCACTCCATGCGGCTCGGCCTGCAGCCCTGCTGAATGCACAGCATCTCCGCTGGGTGACAGGAGTAGAGCGATGGTGATGCTAAAAATCTATTTAAATCAGGGCTGAGAAGCATCACACATCAGGCAACCCTCAAGAATTTGGCAGGTCTGCTTTAGATCTGTGTTGGCTGGTTGAATTCAGCCTGCTCCTGTTTAAAACAAGCTAACCTGCATTTCACTGCTAAGGCTTTACCTGGGAGTGGTCAGCACAATGAAACCAACCCAGCAGAATATAAACCAACATTCCTGCTTTTTTCTCAATAGTCAATTCATAATGAAGCTACCAGGCATCAGCTGAACTCTACAGTATTAACCCCAGGGCTTTTACTTGAGATGCCAAATAATTCAAATAACTTTACATTTATCGTGAGCAAAGTATTCAAGCTGTTGCAGCACTTCACACGACTCATCTTGAGCTTTTAATCTAGACAGGACCTTGATCCAAGGGCAACTCAAATCAGTCCTCAAGTAGAACACTGCATGGGCTTCTGCTTGCTGCCAGAGAAGGTAATGTAATCCACCACTTGTACACTCTAATGCCTGCATCTTGCCTGTAGTCAAGGAAACATTTTAATTGTACTTTCATTTTTAAAAAGTCCAAAGGACATTGTTCTTCTAAAGCCTCTTGTTAATTCTTTATATTATCTAGAGTAGAAATACCTCTCTTTCACACAGAATGGTACAGGATCACAAAGACATGGGCACATTGCCTCCTGAGCCCATGGGAACCCCCCCACCAGAGCCATCCTCTTCAGCAGGGTTTAATGAGTACTTCACAACCATTACTTTTGCACATAATAACCACAGTCATGAAGCAAGTCTCCCCTACAGCAAAAAGAAAGCATTTAATAAGGATCCTTGCATAATTTCAGGTAAAGCATGTTAGTTTCCAGTTCTCCCTGTACCTTCTTATGAAAATATCCAGTCGGTGAGAAGATGTGTGAACCCCTGAGGTGATGCAATAATGCCACAAGTGCATTGCCATAGGACACCCTTCCTAGTACAACAGCCCAGATTCAAGTGTCCCTCACTTGAATGCCCAGGTACTTTCCCTCATGTACCTGTGTAGCTAGTATGAAGCAGAAGTCCTGGGGAAAACATATGTGGTCATGTATTTTGTCATGCTCTCAGCTGTAAAATGGCAACAGTAACATATCCTTCCCTAAAGGGCTTCGGTGATTACAGAGACAGAAAACTGTCACATACATTCTGGTACAGAGAGGGCAAAGTCCATATATATACCACAAAAGAGGTTTTGTCCATCGTAACCCACAGGGAGGACAGCATCAAAACTTTAGATTGTAGCAGAAATTAAATACCTGCTTTTTCGTAAGCTAAAAGCAGTTGCCCTCAGAGATTTTAATTTTAGGTTTCAGCACATAAGTTCCCAAGGTATCTTCAGAAAAACAGAAAGAGTGTTAATTACATGCATATCCTACACTACATGCATACAACCCCAAATACCTGCTTTCTTATACTGGGGAAAGCCATTATCCCAGAACATGCTGCCCTGCTGGGCCTCATGTTGCTTCTACCATTTTTGCCCCCAAGAGTGCTTTGTGCCAAGTTTACAGACTTTAAAAGTTATTCTTTCTTCTCTCCTGATCTTAACCCAAAACACTAATTTTCTGTGCAATATACTCAGTAATAAATAAGCAGAATACCTGTTGGCACCAGCAACTACTACATGACACTCATCAAAAACCTAAACTAAATCAAAAGGTTTTTCAGATTACACAGATTATATTGGATGTTGCCTATGGAACTTGATCCTGAACTTCAGCACACGTGTTCTAATCTTGAGCAACATGAGATGATAGGGAAAGGCTGTGGTTACTTTGTGAGGAAGCAGGAACAAGAGAGAGCTGCATCCCCAGCAGTAAAGGTAAGGCCTGGAGGGTGCTCCTGGGCAGCTCCCAGCTGGAACTGCCTGCTTTATCAACTGGTGCCCTTCAGCAAAGTACCTGAGGTATACACTGGGTGCTGGGAAGTTCTCCTTAGTCTTGCAGTTTCTTAGGCAATCCCAGAACCTTTCTGCCTGCTGCTGCTTTAAAGGCTGTGTGGTCAGACAGAGTACATATTTTCTGACACAACTAAAGTTTCTCAAGGAATGTAAGCCATGGTAAGAATATTTTCATTTTCTAGCTCTCTCTTGGTAAAAGCAGAACTTCCCAAGTCAAAGAAAAGATACTCCCTTAAGCCAAAGGCAAGTTATGTGCTGCTGCAAACAAAACCAATTTTAGAGTTCCTCTCTCTCACCTCCTGCTTCCCCTAAAAAAAGGAAAAGCCCCAAATGCTCATAATGCAGTGCATTTGGTGGCCTAAATATGGGTGTTACCAGATTCCCCACTGACATAAAGAGGTCAGAATTCGAGAAGCTGAGAAAATGACTTAAGCTTCCCCAAGAAAACTTGACCTGGAACAATTAACCTGAGAACAACACCAGAACAATGTCCCAGAAAGCTCATTTCCAAGACAAGCTTCTTCTGGGAAAAGTTTAGTACTTCGGGACTGCTGAGAGTAAGTTCTCACATTTACACCTGACAAAATTAATTCATTTGGACATGCAGTACTCTTAGAACTCGTGAAAAAACAACTGCCTTTTGCTACATCATTTCCTAACCTCCTTATAAAAATGCTAGGTGTAACATGCCACCATATCCAGTACTTTTGGCATCTGCCTACAATATAAAGGAAAACTTTGTTATGCAGTTGCAAAACCATTACGTTCCTTTGAGAAACATTCTTGTCTTTCCAGGATGCTTCTCACACTGAAACCTAATTACCAAGGACCACTCCTAATCACCTTTACAAGTTTTGATACACTTAAAAACGTTTTTTTCAACTATAGTCAGTGTTTTTAATATATTCTTTTCCTCATATGTGAGAAGTAAAATGAAATACCATGTTCTGTCCTTAAATAAAATTGCCTACACAGCTACTTTTGATCCATGAGAGCTTCTTCTCCCTCCCAATTTTCTCTGCCAACCACCCCCCATGAGACACACTTAGATTATTTGATTGGGGTTTTTTTTATTAGCCATCTGCTGTGCAGATAAACACATGAAAAAATTACAAATCAAAGAAAGAGAGGCAGATAAATGGGCTTTCACTAACCTTTTGCCAGGATGGGGAAGCTGAAATGACCTGTGAAGGCCGAGCCAAAGGGAACTAAACCAGGCAGCAGATTTGCTCCAGTCGGCTGGTGAGCAAGTGAGCAAGCAGGGAGAGCTGGTGGCTTGGGAGAGAAGGAGGAGCACAACAGGGCAGATGAGTCATTAGCTACTAAATTAAGAGAATAAGCAGCCTGGAATTGCAAATAACCGTATGCAGTCTGGGAAGTGGAGAGGAAGAGACACTTTCTGTCAAACTGCCCTGAACTGTCAAACATCTGCATTTTTCACTTGGTAGGGGGTCTGCCCCTGCCTCCTCTGCCCGCCTTTCCTGTGTGCCAGCAGGAGGCTTCTCCCCAGCAACTGCGGACCACGGATATTCATTGGGAACGCCGGCTTGGCTGGCAGGGAAGCGCAGAGAGCTGGCATGTGTGCACACACCTGGGAAGGAGCGCTGGAGAGCCGCAATCGCTCCTGGGCACCGCTCACTGCTGCAAACCTGCCACTGCGGGAGCTGCTCTCTGCACCAGTTACAAGGCTTTTTATGGTCAAGATGGTTGCAGTGTTGCCAAAACGCTGAGGCTGCTGAAGCTGCTTTGATGGCTTAAGAAGGTCTGCAAAAGCCTGAAGCAAGGCAGAGGCGATTAGTCTCCACCATAAAATTTTCCAATACTCTGGTGAGGAAAAGTCAACAAATAAAAAGCAAACCACAACCTCTGACCTACACCTTTTCTACCTTATTTTCTGTTAGAACATACCTCTGTTGACTGTAAAACCTAAAACTTATAATTATGAAGCTGAACCCATTTTTATTATGGATGGATGGTTATAGGTGAAGTAACTTTTAAAAGCAAAATGACTAGAGACCTTTCACAACCAGAATCTCAGATGTCATTTGAAAAACAAGAGGATTCAGATCCAAACCCAGCAGTTTCAAACCTGATCAAGGCTATGCTGAAGCCACAACAACAAAGACCTCAATTTTTCCAGTCAACACCTATAAAGGAGAAGAGATTGGGGGTTTTTAAGTGGGGTCAACAAACTCCTCATTGTACTCAAAACATTTCTGGTCTAATATAATAAAAAATTTGTGAGAATAATCAGATATTATTAATATATTATTATATGTTAATTTTTTTTCTTATTGTATTTTATTTATAGGTGATATATATTTATTTTTTATAAAACCTTGCAGGATATGATCACAAGATTTCAACGTCATTGCAGCAGAATAATCAGGGTCTAACCCTCAGCCCATATGAAAATAACACCTCCTCACACTCCCTCTGAGTAAAATTATTAGTCGTAAAGCAGCCCATCCTATTTTGACTGCTTTTTTGTTCACATTTCCACTCACAAAATACTTCTTAATCCCTCTTTTTAGCAGGCTGTTTCTGCTTTATTTTCTGTAATCATGAGTTACCTCCCAAGGTATGACAAGGGAACAGGTCATAGCATCACTGTGCCTCACTTCCCTCTCCAGCAGCATCCTCTGCCCTGCGTTGTACATGAGTCCTTGCTGAGTGGTTAGCATTAAGCTTTCATGTTAGTGACTAACCTAGACTTCTGAGAGTCTTTGGTGCCTTGCCCAGGTTTAGCAAATAATTATGCCTTTAGTGTTTCTGCTTTAGTTGCTGCTAAGACTTGAGTTCTTTTCTCCCACTAGCAGAAATGCGAATACATATTAAAGTAAAATGCATCTTTTCCATTACAATTTCTGGTTTTGCAATCTTTTACCAGTTAGTTCCACATATTTCTGTTTCTTGGGCTCTTTGTAGCTGACATTTCTCTTTCAACACCTACAGCTCTATAGCACAGGAACACCAAATTTATTTCTATACCCCTCTCAGATCACTTTTTGATGACAGAAATGTTACAAACAGTCTGGCACACCTTCAGTCTGCAGCACATCTATTCTGTGACTATTAAGGGAGACTTTGCTTTCCAGTCCAGTCAAACCAACATATTTAAATGAGTAAAGGGAAGGAGAAAAAAAAATAGAAAAAAAAAAAAGGAATACTTCTATAACATAATTGCATACTTATAAATAGCTTTCCATGTGTGTCAGATATTAAATAGCTTAATGACAACTGATAACTGGCTGATTTCTGCAATCTGCCATCAGCTGCTATTTTCAAGAGAACATGAGCTATTCCTAATACCGTAGTTCAACTCCACTTAGTTGTGTAGGAAGCTTACATTTTTCAACCAGATGGCAGGTATATACTATTTTAACCAAAATCCTGTTTTAAGAACAGCGGTTGACATAATGACAGTGCTTGACAAGCCAAGAGGCATTAAAAAAAAAAAAAAAGAAAGGAGATAACTACATAATACCATTTCATATTGGCCTTTAAAAATACAACATACTTATGAACAGCAACAGATGGGCCAGGCAATCAGGCTGCATGACCTCATTTGCTGGGAAAAACAAGGTGTCTTGTTTAGTTTTTTTAATTAAACTTCAGCTTTTATTGTCAAAATATACTTTGTAAAACTTGGATGTGATTTTCCTCGTGCATGTATCAAGCCAAAAAGCCTCTTCTCCCTGAGTCAAGCAGGGACAAGAGCTGTTTGGCTGCATTATAGTGTGATTAATCCATGCAACTGCTTTAACACTCAACAGAGGGGAAAAGCCACCTCTAGAATACAGGGTTTGATATGATACAAATAACTTGTTGTTAAATATCTCTATCATTAGAGCAATGTCTACTAATTAGGAAATAAATCTTTTACACTGGCATTTCTACTGTAGCAGAAGACATTATCCAGTTCTTTTTCGCTGGCGTCTCCTAAATAGCAACAGAAACAGTAGCTGTGAAATCCACTTTATATCTCGCAGAAGCAAAGTAATTCTGCATTTTTCAGAATTGCAGTAGCCTGAACACATTTTTTTTTTCCCCACCCCAGTAACAAACATCAGTGCCTTCTGGGATCTGACCCACTGCAATCTCATTCTGCTGCCCTTAACATAGGACATGGTTTCCCCCTCTGTACTTACATTATGTCTGGAATCCTCTCTTCAAGCAAATGGAGAATCAAGGGGCAAAGTGGAGTCTGGGTGAAGGAGCAGCACACCAAAACACCCCAGGTGATCACTGTGGCTTCTCCTCTCTGCTGTGTCAGAGACTTCCCTTGAATTCAAAGCTCATTTCAGTGGGGAAGAGCCAGTGTCCTACCAGTGAAACACACTGAGCCTTTAGATCCTTTAAAGCCCTACCAAAGCATCTAGCAGTAGATGTCTCTATATTTACTGTAGTCTTTTTTTGGATATATGCCTATGCAAGAAGGAAGCAAATTCTCTCTATATTTCACACCCATTCACACTACATTTTTTTCAGGGTGTTGCTGAAAGAAAAAAAATTCCCAAGCTAGCTCAGCTCCAAATGGCCAACCACACAACCATCTATTTTCCTCTGGTTATCCTGACTGAGTTATTTTCCCACACGTTCCTGATGTGGTGAATGACTTGTCTGAGCAAGTAAGATAATGCTTTAGGCAGCAGATTAGAAAATGCACGGGGAGTCCAATAGGCACCTCATGGGTTGCATCCTGCCAGGGAGGCTTGGTTCTCTATCCCCAGCTGAAGCTGCAGGAGGTGCCCATCTCTCTGAAGGCTTACACTGGGGATCTCAGGCCCTGAGTGAGGTGCTACAATGTCCCCATGTCCCAGCCCTGTGTCTGAGGGTAAACAGCGAGAATTATTTCTGCCAGCAGCAGGCACCAAGGCTCAGCCCTATTAACTGCAGTGGCAGCTACCAGGCTGCCAATCCAGGGCAGACTATTTCAGCCAGGACAGATGTATTGCTTACTGGGGAGAAAGGAGGACAGCCCAGGATAACCACCATTCCTACTGCATCACTTATATGTGGCTGTGGCAAAAAGGTCAAGGAAAAGCAGGGATAGAAGGGGTTGGACTGGTTTTCAACTTCTGGATCAGCAGGATGGCTTTGCTTGCCCCATGCCTACTCCCAAAAGAGGACAAAGCAAGCCCTCATCCCTTGCACCCACCTCTTTGTGGCATGGAGCACCATGTAGAAGTGTCCTAGGCTTGTGGGGTCATTACTTACACTGCCTCCTAAACAAAGAGTCTCAGGAGTATCGTCTACAGGGAGAACGGTGCCACATATTTACCCCTGACCCTTCTAAGTGCCACGTGGTAACAAACATCAAAATACCAAGAGTTTCCCGGAACAGGTTTCCCAGCAGGGATGAGCTATCCACATCCCTGGAGACTTTCCAGTCTGACCTGATTGGATCAGGCCTTGAACAGGCTTGTCTGATCTCATAGCTGGCACTGCTCTGAGCAGGAGCTTCTGGAATCCTCTTCTGTTTGACTGCACTTAAACCAATGTGCTGCTGACCATTTACTCTCCAACCAGTAAGTATTCACAAGCTCAGCACCCTCACAAAGATTTTGGAGCAAATTAACTACAAAAGCACAGCAGTGTACCCTCCTCCAGCCAGGAAGGTCTCCAGACCAGGGTTCTCCTAATGATTAATAGCCCCCACTGAAGAGCTTCTAACACATACACAGGGTTGGGAGTCTAAAAGTGCGTAAATAAACAATGTCTCAGTTACAAAGAAGGATTTTCTAGATCTTTCTGCAAGCTTTTACTTCTACCACTTTGTCTGTAAGCTTTTACTGCACAGTTTACTTTTTTTTTTTTTGGCATTGATAGAAAATCTATATGGAACTAGCAAGAATAAAGATATCACTTTTTTAGTACTTGAAATAACTGAAAATTCGTGTCACACGGAAATCTTTACTGGAATTGGAAGTGAATTTTACACGTGGCAACAATGAAACAATGCTGAGAAGGAACACCCTGACACCTCTTTTCACAGGCTCTTCACTTGAAATTGCAATTATAGTGATCTAAATACGAAGACAATTCTGACATTTAAAAAAAGTTGTAATAAAAGAAAACACTGTTTCCAGTTTGCAGGGAGATGTTGAATCACAGGTATGCCTGAACCATGGAGCACACCCCAGCAGGATGGGTCTGTCAGCTGCACCTCACCGTCCTCCCCAGGATACAGGCTCAGACAGCGCTCAAGAGCACGGCTGAGACACCCAGGGTCACATCCCCACTGCTCAGCAGTGCAGAGAGGCATGACAACTTCTCCTGGGCAGGAGCATGCTTAGGGGCAATGGCAAGGCAAGAAAAAAACCTACTCCTGCTGCAAAGACATCCCAAGATCTTTGGGATCTCACAATGCCAATCAGTCTGGCTCCCTTCCATCTGACTCATGCCCACGTCCCAACACAGCTGGCACATGGCTGTGCAGGAAGGGAAGCCACGTTTCTCCCCTGAGGGGAAGCTTGATTCGTGCTAAAAGGTATTCCAGGCTGCATCTCAGGAGCAGTATCCACCTGTTCTCCCTAACACCAAGGTTTTTAGCTCATTCCCTCTGCACAATCCAACAGCCTCAGCAGTTTGGGCACACCACACCTGAGCAGCAGTGGTCCCACAAGGGGCAGAAGAGTTTATGGACTGAGTGATGTACTTCAGGTATTCAGAGTGCCCAGATCCCATCTAAAGTTTCACAGCAGGAGAGGAAAGGGAAAAAGAGAAGAAGAAAAAAAGAAATTAAAAAAAAATACAGTAGACATGTTCCCAGAAACCTGAAACACAGACAGTAGCCCTGTTATCATTGCTGCAGCTGGTATAAAGACAGCACGTTTTCACACTGCAGTCACATTTCCAGTTTCTTTGCAGACCTACCTGGAGGGACTGAATAATTTGCATCTCTCTTTTTCCCATATTATTTGCACATTCCACATATTATTTGCATTTATTGTGAAAGGGTGGAGAATAATAGCGCTTAGTGCAAGAAATAAATACATTTTAAAAACAAATCAGTCAGTGCTGCCAGTCATACAGATGCAAAAGTTGACAAAATACAGCCCTTCATTATTTTTTCATTCCAACCAATGCACAAAATACATGAAATATAAAAGAGTGCCTCACATAGATTTTTTCCAGCTGAATGGAGCTTTGACAGTCAAGAACACTGCATTTTTCACATAATAAAATGTGATTTTCCATCAATTTTACCAGTAGTGAAAATGTAACATACAGCACAGTCGCTTGAAAGCCAAGAAGTCGAAGCCAAGGGTGAGGTTGAAAGTTGCAAAACTGGGAGCCTCAAGGGAAGTGGTGGATAGACAAGAACTGGTTCTCTGCCATTCATTTACTTTTCTGTAAATGCCTCCTCCTCCCCACAAAAGGGCTCCCCTCCTCCTGCTCCTGGTGCTCAGTGGGAGGGGCAGCCAGAGCAAAACCATCCATCTGGTTCCCATCACAGGAAGGACTGCCTAGGCTAGCTCCTGCCAAAGCCTGTCACTAGCAATCAGCATGAGAGAGAGCATGAGAAAACACAGCACAGCTAAGACAACAAACCTAATACTTTTAACACACTAATCATAACAACAGTACTCAATTTTCTTCTATATAGAAATATCACAGGAGTCAGATGGGTCATCCTGGTAGCCTCATTTTATCAGGGAAATTAATGTAACAGGCAACACAAATGTTATTTTCTTATGCCACGGTAGATCCATCAGCACCTATTAGGAGCATCTACGGGAGTGAAATATGGCAAAGAAGGATAATTTGATTAAGCAGGTGCAAAACCTTGCTACCTATTAATACCCTTTGTCTCCTTTTAGCTACAGCATAATAGACATGGCATTTAAATCCTGATGCTGCCACTGTAATCCAAGATCTAGGATTTTATGAAAGCTTGGAGAAATGACCATCAAATTGCTCATGTTCTCTTGCCACAGAAGTTCAGCACAACACTTCCCAGCTCCCTTAGCCTTGCCAACCATGCAGAGCAATGCCAGCATTTTCACAGTTTCCAGAAACTGCCCGTCTTGCATATCACCCTTTAAAATCTACTTTATCACTCTTTCATTTCAGATGGCCAGCAGTGAAAAAAAAAGCCAAACCAACACCCAAGCAGTCTATAGCAACACCTCCTGCAGCTGCTGCCATGGGAATGAAGACCTGCAGGGATATCAGGACCTTGTACCACTGGACACTGCACACAGATGAAAGCAGAACTGCCAGCTAGACTTTGCAGCTACAACTTTCCCCCCACCTCAGCAATATCATCACACTCTCCCCTATTTACTGAGTAAGAGTGGCTGTTAATTACCTATCCAAAGTAATGAAATCTGACTGGGGTCAAAAATTATCTGACAGTAGGGAACAGAGAGAGGCAGCAAGCTCTAATCCTTTGCTGTTCTCCTGACCTGCCTCAAACCTTAAACCAGATCCCTCAGGAGCTTCTTCTCCTCCCCACAGGCTACACACACTCCTTGTTTAGAGTTCTTGTCCAGGTCTCTGAGAGACACATCTTCCCCATCACTTTGACAAGAGCTGCCCCTGCTCCACTGGCACAACCCTGCCATCCTGGAAGAGCACACTGGAGCAGATGAACACTTTGGGATCTCCGGGAGAGCAACCTGAGATCAGCTTTGCATCGCAATGCCTCCCTCAAGCTCCTTGAACCAGAGTAACAGCAACATCACAACTAACACTCACACAGCAGCAACCAAAACTGATGAGTTTCTCTGTAAACACCTCCTCTTCCTACAGTTCCCTGTACTGGAAGAAGGGGACCGAGATGGGAAATAAAGAAGAAACCTCCTTCAGGAAGAATTACCATGTCTCTGCCTAAGGATGACATGGCTCAAACTCCCTCAGGACTGTCCCAGGCACATCACTGTCACCTGGCTTGCTTCTCTCTAGCTCCCTCCTTTTGTTAGGCTGTTCCCACGCACATCTAAGAATATCCTGATGAGTGAATATGAATAACAGCTCTTTCTTCCTCCTTTCAGGAAAACTATTTCCCCACTTCTCTCCTCTCCCTGCTTCGGTATTTAGCTGCAAACGTTAATGACCCATTTAAGAAGAGGAAAGCATCTTCTAGGAATGACTTGCCCCAGGCTATTCCATGGGCTGCTCAGAAGTAAATCCCGTAATTTATACCTTCTTTGGTCAAAGAGGAACATTCCCAGGACCAAAGAAAAGCACAGGCAGACAGAGAGATAGAGAGGGAGAGGAGATTGCCGTGTTCTCTCTTGCACACTTTTCTATGCTTCTGATTCTAGTGCTTTAAAAAGTAAAGATCACTGGGATATCAGGGCTGAGCCCCGGGCCAAGTCTGCTCTGACTTGCTGCCATATAATCAACGAGAAACTTTTCAAAAAGTCTTCCTTCTTCCCCTCAGTGCATTTATGTCTCAGCCTGCTACACTGAAGCTGACACAAGCCTCCAGAGGGTCAGACAGGCATCAGGGCCACACCCCAGGATGGGACCACAGTTGAGGGCAATGAGGCAGCACTGCTGCAGGAACCTGGCAGTCCTTACCCCTGACCTGGCTGTCTTCATCACACCTCCTGCCCTTCATTCCTGCTGTCTTGGCTCAACACTGCACACTCACCCACGGGTTGGTAAAAGGCTGCATGCTGGTTTGACTCCTTCAGGTCACTTGCTGGATCCTGGTGACCATTCCCCCTCCCAGGAACAAGATGCACAACCATGGGATACAAGCAGGAACAAGCCATAGAGCACTGCACATCCAAGACAGCTGCAGAGCAAGATGAGATGGAGAATGAGGACAGACAGCTCTGTGAAAAGCAGCTTTGAAGGAAGAGGTGTGGTGGAAACAGAAGCTGACCCCTAAAAAATGGAGAACAAAGAAGGAAACAAAAAAGGAAGCAAAGAAGGAAACAAAGAAGGGAACAAAGAAGGCTGTGGTAGGGCAGCCCATCTGCTGTAGACTGAGCAGTTGGGATTGGGAAAGAAACAACCAGGTTACTGCTGATGGATTGATGAATGAGCAATTCAATTTCTCTCCTAGACCTCCCATCATAAGAAGATGGGAAATGGTGTGTTAAAACCTTCAGGAAGTAAAGCTAATAGAAATATATATTTCATTCATCCCTTAAAAGTTATGGATCAAGAAAGGTTTTCCTCCCTTTCACCATTCTTCTCCTGTCTGAAGCATTTTCCCTGCCTTTCTGTACTTTAAATTTACACTATAAAATAGTAGAAGATACTGTGTATAAGAAGCCAGCCTGTTGTTTAGACACAGTCAAACCTAAACAATATAAAGAGGAAAAAAAGCAGAGGGGAAGAGACAAGCAGATGGGGTGAGCTGTGTAGACTGGCATTGCAGCCTGACTGTTACTGGAATATGCTGAAGCACCATTTGCACAACTTTTAACTCCCTAGATTTTACAAGCTTGAAAATGCAAATACAAAGTCTGACTGCAAGGCAGAAAGTTGGGAGCTCAAGTTTCACCTCAGAACTACACTCCTAGTGCTGTTGTACCTAAGATTATAAAAATAATGCATCTATACTGAAAAGGCTGATTTGGCATGCCTCTAAACAAACAAACAAAAAAGTAAATAACAACTGATACCATTTAGAGGTGTAAAAAAGGAAAAACAGTATAAAACATGCTTTTCATCAGTTGATCATGTATCACTTCTTTTTAAGTGACTACATATATACCATTTTCACAAAAGTGTTTGCCAAAAATTCAATAAAGCTTCTGAATGTGAAGGAGTACCTCAATACTGTTTGGTTACCTTACATTTGAAAAACAGCTTTGGACAGATTTTAAATGCATAATGCTTCCTATTATACATACTATGTACACTACACTTAACAGAATAGTACCCAAAAACTGTAAAAATATATCCAGGAGTATTCATGTTAGGAAAAAAACTACTTCCCTTCCCTTGCACTTGAAATTACTGCAAGGCCCAATGGAGCAGGCTGCAAGGAGAGGGCAAGCACCCAGGAACAACCTGCTTGAGAACACACCAAGCGCGCAGGCTCTGCTCTCTGCACCCTTCCCAGAGCCCATCTGAGATCCCTGAGTCTCAAACTATGTCAGGGCAGCTGTGATGAACTATCCTCATTAATGCTGAACTTCTATGTTTTGATGAGGTAAATGAATAATTATGTTTGTGCCCTAAGTGGACTATAAATCACCAAGGCATTTAGCCACTTAGCTTAGTACTGTCAAACATACTTTGCAATGGCCAAACACAATCCATATGATAAATTTATGCAGCTGAAGTCTTCAGACCACCAGTAATTTCTGCCTTAAAACCCTCATGACTAAGAGGAGAGGCAGGACAAAAAAGAAAATAGGAAATAAGTAAGCACCAGTGACCTGAAGTGGCACAGATTTCCCGGAGAATATGACAAGCAGAGGCAGAACAAAATAATCCAGAGCTGAAAAGGCAGAGGTAATACTTTCAACATCGCATTTCTGCCATCTCACATCGTGTGTCAGCAGAAAGATGGGTGCTTGCAGAAACTGGTGCAAAACATGGGATCTGTGGAGGCTGAGTCACAGATCAGATTTGGAAAGGAATCTGCTTTGGTCCACTGCTGGGGCAGACATGCACCCATTGACGTTGTTTCAGCTCAGCTCAACTCCTATGGGGTTTGTCTGGGGATCCACTAAGGGGACTGGTGCCAAAGATCCCACAAAAATAGAGGGCCACAATGTATTGCCTCCCTTTTCACAGAATCATAGACTGTTTTGAGTTGGAAGGGACCTTTAAAGGTCCAAACCCCTGCCATGCGCAGTGACATCTTCAACTAGATCACGTTGCTCAGACCACCATCCAGCCTGAACTTGAATGTTCCCAGAAATGGGGCACCTACTACCTCTCTGGGAAACCTGTTCCAGTGTCTCATCACCCTCGTTGTAAAAAACTTCCTTATATCCAGTCTGGATCCCTCTTTTAGTTTAAAACCATAACCACTTGTGCTATCAATAAATGCCCTGCTAAAAAGTCTGTCCCTATCTTTCTTTAGTTAGATATTAGAAAAAGATTTTTCACCCAGAGGGTATTGGGAAGTGGTCACAGCACCAAGCCTGGCAGAGTTCAATAAACCTTTGGACAATACTCTTGGGCACATGGTGTGACTCTTGGGGATGGTCCTGTGCAGGGCCAGGAGTTGGACTTGATCCTTGTGGATCCCTTCTAACTCAGCTTATTCTGTCATTCTTATGAGCCCCTTTTAGGTACTGGAAGGCTGCTCAAAGGTCTCCCCAGAGCCTTCTGTTCTCAAGGCTGAACAACCCCAGCTCTCTCAGCCTGTCATCACAGAAGTACTCTAGCTCTCCAATCGTTTTTATGGCCGTCCTCTGGACCCGCTCCAACATGTCCACTGCATTCCTGTGCTGCGGATCCCAGAGCTGGATGCAGCACTCCAGGTGGGGGTCTCACGGGAACGGAACAGAAGGGCAGAATTACCTTCCCTCTCCCCTCCTTCTGCGAGGACGTTAACCCTTAAAGAGGCCGGACCCGACTGC
>VZRS01006878.1:24999-101222 GCA_013398055.1 Ifrita kowaldi | reverse complement strand
TGTCCCGCCTGCCCGGCGAGCGGAGCGCGGGGCCGCGGCGGGGGCGGCGCTGGCGGTGCGGCCGCGCCATGGCCGCGCCTGGAGGGGCCTCTAGCGGCTCCCGCCGGCCCTGAACACGCTCTTCGTCCGTGCTCACCCGCACGGGGACCGCCTTCACTGGGTGGGTACCTCTCCCACCCCTGGGCTCCGCTTCCCACAATCGGCTGCCGGAGCCGGTGGAAAAGGCAGCAGCAAAACCAGTCGGTGCTGGCGAGGATGCCGAGCGACCCGCGGCTGCCGCCCACGCTGCTACCATCAGCCCCGCGCCCACCGGACACCAGCTTTGGTCGAAAGCCTCCTTGCCGAGGGCTTGCCATGCCCAGCTATGGATGACCCAGTCCCTGGCCTCTGGAAGAGACACCCCAACAATTGGAGGGCCAGCATGCTTGGGGTGAGCAAGTTCCAGACAGCACAGAAAACTTGAATCTTATCTTGTTTTTCTTCCAGTTTCCTGCAATGAAACCTGGATTTGCAACATGATCTGGGTCAGCTCACACAGTATGTCCACATTCACGCATCAATTTGGTAAAAGGGGATAACAGCGAGGCTGAAGGTCAGATGACTTCAGGGCTATATTTGCTGCATCACAGATAAACACCCCATTCGCCCTGCCCGTGTTCCCCCACGGGGGATGCAGTTAGGCAGGCAGCAGTCAATTGCTCATGGAAACATTTGCTGTGACAGAATTTCCCACTCACACCAAGTTTAGCACAATCACATTAGAGTCACTTTTTTAACCTCATTTAGAAGTGGAATACCAAAGGAATGCAAGCCCCGGCCCCACTGCATTCTGGTCACTTCCAAGCCCTGTATTCATGGGCAATGTCACTAAATAAGACTGCTCAGGTGGGAAGGTGGATGCGGAAATCTGCAGCTTCCTGCTCAAAGCAGGCCCAACCCTGACTTCATGTGATGTTGCACAGGGCTTGGTTCACTTGGGCCTTGAACACCTCTGAGAAGAGAGCTCCTAGAGCTTCTTTAGGCAAGTTATCAACACACAATTTTCCTCGTGGAGATTTTCTTATCTTAGTATTTTCTCAGAAAATCCCACTCCAGTTTGACTCCTTGTCCCTTGGAGCTGGCTCCATCTTTTCATTAACTTCCCCATAGATAGAGGCAGGCTGCAGTAAGGTCTCCTCCAAAGCCATCTTCTCAGTGCTGAACAAACCCCTGTCTCTCAGTCTCTTCTTCCACAGCACATGCTCCAGGCCCCTGGCCATCAGAAACCCAGCCATCTGACTGTTTCACATGATGTGCCACTCATACTTTATTGAAAGTAACAAAAATGCTTAAAATACATGTGTGAAGCCACAGATCCAAGCTTCAATAGTTCTCCAGCAAAAAGGCAACAAACCTACCAGCTATGCATTTATTTAAAGGAAAGGCAGACAGTAGAGGCCATCTATATTTGAAAAAAATAAAAGCAACCCTCCTTCAAGGCAGCAGAGGGAACCTACTTACCATTTTTTACTTGCCTCTCTGTGAAATGCACGTGAACATACTTAACTCCTTGAAAACTTAATGCCTTCAAGAGGACTCATGCACCAAAATGCTAGCATGCTTTATACCAAAAGAGTCTTCTGATTCACATACCAACAGGAGTATAATGATCATCTGCTGCAGGTAAATTATTTGCAGGAAGACAGATGTCATATTAGAAAAACACACACTGCAGTCCTAGAGACTGTGCTTAGTGCTCAGCATTTGGGGAACACCACAAGAATGATTAGGACCTTCGTATATGTAGATGGGAACAGGAGCAAATAAATATCATGAGCTCTGAACACAACTCCCAGGTGAAGGAAGCACAGGAGGCATATCTGGCCAGCCTTGGAGATTACTCTCGCAGCAGCCCTCCTCCTTTGCTATAGTCACAAGCCACATCCTTGGGCAGAGCTGCTAGGAAGTGCCAGTCAGAGCAAGTACTGAGCCCAAGCCCAGCCCATGTACGTGTTCAGGTGCCCTGGCAAGTCACTGCTGTAAAAGTAGGAAATCCAGACTCTATGCAAAATTACATTTGCACACACCTTTGTGTTGACACTGTCAAGAGCTGCCACCGAAATGCTGGCAGAAACACAGCACCCAGCTCAGGGACACCAAATAAAACAGATTCAGCTGCCTTTTTGAAAGCCGGGAAGCTGACAGCAAAACCACCCAGCCAGACGGGTTAGCTGGCTGTTCCACTCCTCTGCATCAGAATCAGGATTTCCAGCCTCCTCCCCAAGGGAGCTGGAAAGATGAGCTGTCACCATGACAGAGCTGCATGGAGGTATGGTGAAATCCCCAGCAAGGCTCCCATCGACCTCAGGTAAACTCTAACACACACCATGACAGGCTCCAGAGAAACTCAACAAAAACGAATACCACTACTCTTTTGGATGAGAAAAAAAGAAAAAGTTATTTCTTGTTCTTTTCCTGTACATTTCTGGGGACATAACTTGAAAGCTTATCTCCAGCTAAAGGCTAACCACCTTTTTTTCCCCCCACTGGTTATATTTCAAAGGTAAAACCATCACACTTATTCAAATCAAGAAGGTATCAGAACAGTCAGTGAGCTGTGCAGATTCTTTGAGAACTACAGTTGATCTGGAAGACACATCTTTATTGTTTCAGCTGCAATCAGTCATTATTTTTCAAACTAACCAGCACAGGACAAAAAAAATCTCCATTACTACTCAGCATGCCAAAGCATACTGGAACTGCTTCAACACGCTACGCTGGAATTAAAACAAAGAGTTATTTCAGGTTTGTTTTAATTCATTACTAATGTGTCGACTGTTTTAGGATCCTTTGCCAAGAGCAGCTACCCTTTGCTGAGAGCTGATGAAGTTAAGATCAAAAGCAGCTGTGTCCTGGACCAGACCAATGTCAGGGATCAGGTGGAATGGCAGGGCTGAGCAGTGCAGTGCACTGTGCCTGGCAGAGATGCAATGTTTAAAGCACGGACCAGAAGTGAATTAAAGTTCAGGGTGTTTGCTTACTGTACAAGATTGACTTCCCAGGTTAGCTACTTTCTGCTTGCCTACCCAGGAGAGTGTATAGAGATCAATAGCTGCATCTATTGGCAGCAGGTAATTTCTAAACTGGTGTTAACCACTACCTCTCTATCTCTGTTTCTGAGACGCTTGCAGGAGAAGTCAGCTGAGCATCACCTATGCTTAGAGACAGGGAGTGCATGATATGGATACAAATGTTGTGTCCTGGCTCTGTGAGGGTGAGCTGCAGTGCTGGGGAGCAGCAGGGAGCCCTCCTGCCTCTGACTCCAGAGATCTCTACAGCCCACTATCACACAGGCTGGACAGCAGATACAGCTTGCTGATCCCATCACCCTTGTAGCTCTGCACTTCTTGGAGTGCTTTGGGAAGAGGCTGTGAGGCACTGATGCCCTGCCAGCCTTGGAGGGAACAGCTGAGGTAATGAATTCAGTGTTGAGGGCAGCAGCAGGGCTGCAGTGAGCGAAGATGAATCTCACCCTGTGTACAAGAGGCTACCAAAATGCTTTGAGAATGACCCAGTGCACCGTGACAGGGAGACAATCTGAACATGAACATGACAGATCAATGGAGAGACTCCCACCTGCACAAGCATGTTCACAGCACGAGAGGTGTCACAGCACCCAGCCAGAGCTGGGACCTGGCTACAAAGGGCTGGCAACCAGGGTGCTAATTCATAATGCATCCGTAAACACCTTTATTTCTCTGGAGCTACATCAAGGTCTGGAAGCAGAAAAAACAGTTACTCCAAACCAAAACTTGGCACAGTGCCTCTGCTTGTGATTATTTAAGAGCCAACACATTCCCAGAACAGTTAATAGCTCTGTGCTCTGCTTAGAAAGGAGGACTCCACAGAAACAAAAGTGGAATAGAGAGGCAGCAGTACCACCAAAACACCAAAGTTACAAACATGGTTTGGACACAGGTCAGGCATCAATGACACACAGCTTCTGCAAGGACCACCAAAGCAGAGACTTGGAGGGTATCATAGGCACAGTTCAAAAGGCAGCTGTTTCTTTCTGCTCATCAGCTGGGAGGCTTCAGATGGAGACTTTGCCCAGTCTGGGAAATAACTCTTTCAAACAAAAGGCAGGCACATTGGCATAGAGTCCGAGAACCAAGCAACAAGACCCAAAAGACATTTGGAATCATGAACTATAGGGAAAAACTCAGATGCTTAAGAGTTTACACAGGTGGCAGATACATCCTGAGAATATAGAGACCTGAGACCAGATAACTGTTTGAAAAGGATGGACATCAATTGTTCTACTGCACAAAGAAGAACAAAACCTTACTATACACCCAATAATTTTTGAGGGTATCATGAAAAAAAATTTTGACGGCATGGAGAGTAAAGGCCTAACATAGGATTTGTTGATGGGCTGTGAAATCACCCTCATCAGAGGTTTTGAAGATAAACATCTAGCCTTCTTGGGGGCAAGGAGATGGATTAGAAGATACCTTTAAGTCGCTTCTGGCCCTGAATTTCTAAGAGTACTGCAGTTCCACTGGTATGCCCTTTCTTGTCGGTAGGCTTTGATTATTAACTTTAAAAAAAACCCTTATCCTTCATTGACTTCTGTGATGCCAATTCTCATTTTCTTACTTCTTACTTTATTGAGTGAACAAATCATACACCTCTGTATCAAACTACAGGGAGCAAAACTTCTTGTGTTCATACATATAATGAATATGATGGACACAGAAAACACCAGCCCTGCCAGCTTTAAAACAAAATACATGGATTTATTCCATGGCAACATACTCTTGAGTCTTGCACAATACCCCCAGATACTAGCTTATCAAAAATAAATAGAGAATTTTGCTGAGCAGCAGAAAGTCAGAGGTGAGGGGCAGCAGGGGATAATTGAAAGATTTAAAACAAATATGTAATAGTCAGATCTGTTTCCAGAGGTAAAGGAATTTCCTGTTTCCGGAACTGGCTATTTAAAGAAAATCCTGACAACAGAAGGTTTAGGGTTGGGTCTTTTTCCCAATAACGCCAAATAAAATAAATTAATAGGGCCAGTGTTCCTGAGCTCATTCTTTGGAGAGGAGTGGCCTCTCATTTGCAAGCCACACAGATCACCACACTGCCAGGTGCCTCGGTGGCTTAGCACCCAGTGATGGAGGATGAAGATGAGGTTGTGGCACTGAAAGGCTCAGCAAGCGCCCACAGCCTCTGCAAGAGGGCTCTGCCATCAGCTTCTTTCAGTTCATGCCATAAATTCTGAAGTCAATCCAGACTGACTAGTAGGAGCACAGGAACAGCAAAGGGCCCTACAGCCAGCTAAAAATCTCCTCTGCTGCAATTATTTGATGAAATACCCAAAGACTTATTTTCAACAAACATGAAGCTGGATTATTTTCATTCCAGCTGTTTTTACAGTCAGTCAAGGAGCGGAAAATAAAATTTAAAAAAAAAGAAATCCTAGATTGTTCACTTGTGGAGTATTTCTGTCATGTTGTCATTTTAGTGGTTTTCATCTCTGCTCCAGGGCAGTTCAAGCATCTAAAAAAATGTGGGGAAAAAAAGTGTACTGAAAGTTACAGCCCTGGTGGAAACTGCAGGAGAGCTCTGACCTCCTCACTATAAAAAAGGTTTGACATTGGAAGTGCACCTGCGTTGTACACTGTGCGTTTTGAAAATTTGAAGGTTTCATAGACTTTAAGTAGCTAGAATTGCTTTTAGATTTTTTTCTTTATTTATTTAGGAAAAAGAAAAGTTACATTTGCAGGTTTTCAACACTTAAGAAGCAAGATCCTGTCCAGGTTTGGTCTTGAAGAAAAAAAGCTGTGTAGCCATTTTTACTGTATTGCATCAGGATTTCATAGCAATTTGTGCAGGAAGACCAAACTGATTGGTTTGCAGAGGGGTTAGCTGGGCCCAGGACTTCCACACAGGAGATCATGAAGGTAGAGGGAAGCTGGTGCTACTTGGGGACAGAGCCAGGTGGTGTCACATCCACCACTCTGCTCAGTCACACATGCACAGGCTTGCAGCTAGAGACCCTTCCAGGGTAGTAGAGGTAAAAAATGCACAACAAGGTATTTCTAGGGATGGAAGCAAGGCAGCCTGTTACCAGTGTTCTGCTTCCTGCTCTCCAGGGGCCCACTTTATTCTTCCACACATAAAACAACAAAGGGCTCAAAGCTGCGCATTCCCAGTTTTCATCTTAATCAATGAGCAAAAATGTTAGGGCTCTGAAATTGTCCTGATCTACAAGTAGAGAGCAGAACCTGAGAAGTTCCACCAGCCTTCATAACGCAGGAGTTTCCTGATGCTGCTCTTATTCCTGTCTCCACAGGAAGACACAGTCTTGCCCATCTGCCAGTTAGACAAAGCATGTTCAAGCAGAGGAAGGGAGTTGGACAGGACTGCCACTAACTACCCTTCAACTCCCTTGCATCACTCCTGTGATTAAGGGAACTGGAAAGATTTGTTATGGGGAAACGTGAGGGATGCCCAAACCCAAACAGGGAAGCAGGTGGCAAAGACAAATGGGTGGAGGAGAGGGGATAATGCTTTCTCTAGCTACCACTTCACTTCATGATGCAGGGCTACACATAGTGCTGGTTTTGCAATGCCTGTTCTGGATGGAGGCAATATTTTAAAAAAATGTTGCTTCAGATTTTTGCGACATTGAAATTAAGCATTATTTTGTTATTGATATTATCTCAGCTGTGAAATATTTGGGGCATTTGAGTCAATGCATAGACAAGTGTCGAAAGGATTGAAAAAACAGACTTCCTGCCATTTTTCACATTGGAACAGATGCTCAATGGAAACTGGCCTTCTCACTCCAGCTGCCAAAACCCAAACTGCCTGTTGCAAAAGCCTGGTCCATTTTTCCTGGACAATTTTCCCACCTGTTTCCTGGTAGGTAGTGGCACCCAAGAGCAGGGAAACAGCAGTGTTTAAGGGTCATGGTCATAGCAATACCTACATGGATCTGTGCAAAGTCCGTACTCCAGATCCATTCCCACAGCGGATGCTTCCACCCCATCACACTTCCAGTTTGGACTTCTGTAGACCCAAAAAACCCACCCTCACCACAAGCAATCTGCTAGGGATGGCCTTCCTGTGGCTGTCACCAAGGAGGGCTCACATGGACACCTGCAAAATGACACTTTGGCAACATCAGCTTGCTGAGCCTGCTCAGAGATGCCCCCCCCATGCGATGGTCTACTGAAAGGCTGCCTCAGGCAGCCCCAAACAGGGAAACTCCTGGGTTAACATGGGACTCTCTTTCTAACATCCTCAACAGCTCAATGCTTTTTTCTGGTCTGGAATTCCGGAGTCGGCCAGGCACAACCAAGCTAAGGACACACAGCAAGGTTTACAAAAGATTTCCACAGTGGCATTTGATTTTCTTCCTGCAAGTTACAAGACCTACTTACAGACAGTTGCTATCATAGAGCTTGCCAGAGCTGTCAAGATGGGATCATGCAGAAGCTGCAAACATTACTGTGTGCATTTCACAGAGAATATGGTATTTGCCATGATGCCATAGGACTCTCAGTGTGCAACCACAGCAGCATTCCCAGGATCTCAGGACTTGAAAAGGCATAGAGCTTGGGGTGTGTTCAAGCAGCTCCAAGCCATTAAAAATGCTAGAAGGCCAATTCCTACCTCCTCACTCACTCTCCCTGTAGAGGAATACCAAGATGGCCACATCAAGCCCGCAGCGACATCACCAAGAGCCATGTGAGACATTTCCTACCAGAGAAGGACCAAAGCTGCCTCCTGAATGACTGACCCTCAGAAACAGAGCAGACATTGAAACAAGCCTGCAGAATCATGACCAAAAGTCAGGATTAATACAGCCTAAGCTGCAGTAAGTCATTCAGTAATCTGAAGCACCAAACCTCCACGACCTGCAGTCATTCAGAAAGTCTGGAAAAAGGCAAAATTAGCTCAGATTTCAAAAGCAGAAAAGCAAGTGCAAGCTTGACAGCAAGCATTCTGCAGTTCCTGACCTTTGGAAAATATTGGAAAAGGTATTAAGCAGGGGAAAAAAACCTTTAGAAATAGTACATGCCTAGACTGCCTCTACCTCACTGTTTTACAACTTCCCCAACATACCTCTCCCATGAGGTGGAGGTGGCTGGCAGGGACAAGAAAGGAGGGCTCCTGAGGTTAGCAGTAATAACCTAAGTGACATGACTAATGAGAGCAGAAATCAGTAAGCCTTGCTTACATGCTCACCTTCATCATTGCTAACAGCAGTGGGAAGCATTTGCCAAGCATAATCTGGTCTAGACCACAGCAAGGCATGGAGCTGCCCACCAGCTGGGGAGTGCAGCAATGGAGCTTTCATTTCCAGTTCCCACTCATGCCGCCAGACTTGCTTCACTGGGAGAAATGCATACAGAGGAACCAGAAATGACATTTTCTGGTTTTCAATGTCAAAATCACAGACCAGAGCGAGTTTCTCCAGTTCTTGGCATGTAAACTGTCTCCCACATCACACAAATGAGGACCTCAGGTATTAAACTGAGAGCTTGCTGAATGAGATATTTTAAGTGTGGGATGGTGCAGGGTTTTCCTCCCTCACCACGTATAACTAATGGCCTGGATCCTGCATATTTCTGGCTTTTTGCACTGTGATTTAATGCTACAGTGACTTCAGTCAGAATTAGTAAGACAGCTTGCATACCAAGAAAATATTTAGGCAGTATTTAACAACAAGTTCTGGGTTTGGGTTTTAGGCATAACTGTGGGGAAAAAAAATCACGGTATGTAGGCTGGGTGCTTGAAAAAGTTAGTGCAAGATGTTCTAACACCATTCCTGCAAAAACTTCATGATAATCATGAACTACTTGGTGCACAAATAATTCTCAAAACCTAAGTATCTGTAGACCATATGCAGAATCTAGATCTAAGTTATTCAGGCCATTCAGATAAAAAAGCAATTGTTTATGGCATAAAACCAAACACAGGGTCACTGCCCTCTTGTTCTTTTACAGCTAAACCAATTTCATTGTATGTACTTCAACTTTCAATTCCTGTTGAGACACCATTTACATTTAATAACTTCCGTTTCACATAAAAGCTGTGGTGGTCAATGGAAGAGACAAGAGCTCTGTGGAGGGAAGATGGTGGCTTACACACACAGAAAAGATATGATTAGCATCATCTCCACAAAACAGGAGAGACAGCAATGAAACTGGAAAAGGAAAAAAGCAGAAGGGGAAAAGCAAATAATATGTCAGGTAGGTCACCCTACACAGGAAAATGGCTAGGCTGAAACTAGCTCCCAGACACCTGGAATGCTCCAATAGTGAGACTTTTTACAGATCACATCAAAAACTTTCTATTTCAGCTGCTTAAAAGAGAAATCTGTGCTCTCCATTCTATCTGGAGGACATAACTTTGTTACTGGAAGATACTGTTGTTGGCAGAAACTGGATAAGAACTATGAAATCAAATATTTATTTGCTTTTAAATTCAGGGGCACTAAAAACCACTTACACTTAATATTCATTTTACCTGTGTGCTTATATTTGTGTCTGTGAAAAAATTTTGGACCACTGCTGTCTCCCCAAAATTTTCATGGAGTAACATGTGACTCTGCAGTCAGGTTTTTCCTTGAAAACATTATAAAAATCACATGACTTTGAAGATCAGCTCCAACAGCCCTTAAAGTAACCTCATTGATTGCCTGTCACTTTCAGGTGGAGCAGCCTTAGAGCCAGGAGACTGAGGAACCACTAATGACGACAGGTCTTGCAATTTGAAACCATCTCCTCCTACGTGTGGTTTCTACAGTGAGACCAGGACACACTGGATACTCTTAAAATCAAAGGCATAAGCCTTTGCCTATAGGCTTGGTAGAACTGATGTAATGCTGCTGCACAATACAATTCTTTGTATAATTGCTCCATATTACACTTTTTTTCTAAATCATTGGTTTATTTGCAGGGTTTAAACATTTCCTTTTAAATGGGAGATTTAAAATAGGTATAGATATTGTGGCTCTGTTAACTATTACATGTCTATCTATCTATATAGATAGATATATAGATATATCTGTTTTCAGAAAGCCAGGACACCTCTGGACAGCACACACATTGCTATCAGCCCTCCAGGGCTGGTTTAGCCTGCCTCCAAATTTCAAAGTCTACTCCAAAGCAGATTCCTCCTGGGATAAGTTTAATCCTGTAAGAAGTAGTTAAAAACATGCTATCCATGCTCACAGAGTGTGCCTTAGGACCCTAGATCTGAAAAGTCATTCATCAGTGATTTGCTAGGGAAAGAGAAATCAGTATTCCCACACCCTGTGACCTTGCTTGCCACACCACTCAGGGAAACAGGGGCACCAATATGCCTTGACCCAGGCCCACACAGCAACTGCTCAGGGCTGACGGATATGGGTTTCACCACATACCTATGACAACAGTTTACATGGATTAGCTGGTTTGACTCACTTCTCTTTTGAAATATGAATACAGCTTGAAATTACCTAGGAAGTGGCACTGCCTGTGTATCCAGGCTCCCTGGTCAGAAGAGAAAAAGGTTGCTTTATTCAGCTTTGAAGCATGGTTTTCCCCTGCAAGTTTTCATTCCCTTCACCCCCTCACCTTTTGAAGTGGCCAGCTGGCTAATGCCAGTTGTATTCGCCATGCTGTAGGTCACGGCCCAACTGGGCAGGCTGGCAGCACTGCCCAGATAGATGGGGGAAGTCCAGGTTTCCCAAACATGGGTGTTCCCAGAGCATTGTCAGACAAACTGAGTACAAGTAGTAGGTCCAATAATTAAATAGCAAGCTCATATTTGGTGCTTTTCATCAGTGCACTCCAAACACATTAAAAGAGAAGCAGTGTATTATTACTATTATTGCTGTTTGCTGTGTGGGGAAACTGAGGCATGGAGAGATGAGTTTCCCTACTAGGTTCACCTAGTGGGTTGAAACAAAGCTTGGGAGGGGACCTGTTAGCACAAGTTTGAACCTAAATAGCAAAGAAAATGAAGTTATTATCTGCATTCCATCAACTGCTGTACCATATGGTTAGATGAGGGCATGAGTCCAAGCAAAGCACCCAAAAGACTCCTTCAGCTCTAACGCAACAAACAAAACCCAAAATGTACATCCACGTATTAATCAGTGTAATCCCTTAAGCTTTGCCTGCGTTTCTGCTGACACTATGTTATGAGGATCTATGCTGAAAATTTAATAAAGGATAAACCCAGCAGATGAGCACTGTCTCTAACACTACATATACCTGATCCCATCTTTCCAAAGCTATCAGCTTCCAAGAGGTTTTTTTTTCCTTTGACTACAGGCTCTTTCCATTCCTGGTAAGATGGCACTTTTAAGTATACTTTAGCAAAGAATTTGCTAAGAGCACCTTGGTTCCTGATTACATCTCCAGCACGTGTTAGGAAGATCCTGCACACACTAATTACTCTTTATCTAAATCAGAGATTCTCAGATTTAATAATTCAGAGTCTGATGTACAAGAATGAGCAAGTCTTCTGTTATTAAATATTGTACAGTTTACCAAATAGAAGAAAAAGGAAATGAAAACCAGATATAAACTTTGTTTCCTTTGAAAACTGCTTTGTTCTGCTGCCCCACTGCTTGAAGTAGATGAACTCATGTACACCAAGAAATGAAAACGAACCAAGGGATGAAGGACAGGAGAGGGAAGCCTTTACCTGGGTGCCATGTGCTGATGGACTGGATATGCAAGGATTTTTTGTATGTTTAAAATAACATTTCCTTGGGCTTCTGCTCTCAAATCTTGAATCAAGCAATCCTGGATTGCAAGTTCTGCCCTTGAAGACCTGCCAGAGGGCCTCCAGGGAGAAGCAGGGAGAAGACAAAAGGACATACCATGATTGCTCCAATGACTCTGCAATCAGACAAGCATGCCCAAACCAGAGTGAATGCAGCAACACCACTTCATGTCTCCCATCCAGGGGCTTCTTCTCCTCTGTATTTTAATGCTTTGAGCATTTAACCCAGGAAATAAGTGGTGACAATGTTCACTGCGCATCCAGGGGCAGAAGAAGCAGGTACATTGACAAAAGGCTGTTTCTCCATGAAAACTTATTTTTTATGCCCTCCATAAATTTGCAGACACCCTGCAAATAATTTCTGAAGTGGTTGGGGTTTTTTTAATTTTTCTTACAAAGATCAGCATAAGAATTTAGCTTCACTGACAGGCAATGTCACACTAGCGATAAGTTCACCAAAGCTGTTGAAAAATATTCCAGTACCAGATTAGGATGCTGTTTACTTCCTATGCTAGACTAAAATGTGGAAGCACCCTTATCTAGAAAGGTGCCCGCTCGCCTTAGACCAGGAGGGCAAGACAAGGAGAACTAAGGGGAACAACAAAATCAGAGCAGTTGTGTCGAGGCTGGGCACTGACAGGGGGCTGGACATGCTACAGAAATGGCATCTCCATGCAAAGGTATGAAGGTATCCAAGGGAGGCAATCACCAGGGGTATTTCAACATAGCAGAAGTAAGGCCCAGCCAACCCAGAAAGACACTGCAGACACACACAAGCGAGCCCTTCCTCACCAGCTTGATGGAGAAGGGAAATGCGGGGGACAATATCTGGCAGACAGGAGAAAAATTAGGTAGAGCCTGGAGCAGCTGAAAGAGTTGTGCCAAGGGGCAGCAACAGCAAGTATCCAGGGTGGGTGAGCCAATGGTTGCACAGGCTAAAGAGCTGGGGGAAACAGAGATGTGCTATATGTACACGTGTGTGTGTCAGGTGAGCCGGCAGGAAGGAGGTCTCAGTGATGATGGCAAGAGGTAATTATAGCCTGCAAAGGTTGGAGCTCGTAAAAACGGAATTAGATTTCCTTGAAAGTTTGTAGCCGCGGATTTTGTGCGTAGTGTGGACTCATGGGATGAGCAAGAGACTGAATAACTACTCGCTGTGTGTCCAAATGGCAGGCAAAATTTGTGATGGGATTGGGAAAAGGTGTTTGGGAGGGAGGGTAAGGAGATGGCTCATACCACCAGCTACTGAGAGGAATGTCAAGAGAAAGGCAATGAAAGGCTAAGTGGGAAGCAATGGACAAGGGAGAGCACATGAGGAGTATGGAAAGAGTAGCTGAGACCACGGAGCAGGCTGGTGTACAGGAGGCAAGGGACTGGACTAATGAGAGCCAACAGGAATGTGCAGAACAGCCCAGAAAAGGGGCAGGGAGAACTGAACCAAGGAGATGCCAGCAGGACAGCCAGAGAGGTCAGTGAGGATCAAGGGATATGAAAGGAAGAGAGTTGAAAGCAAAGCAGTCTAACAAAGATGGCAAAAGGTCAGTGACCTGGCCAAGAAAGGGTGTTGAAACAGAAAAGATGTGAAGACAAATCAAAGTTCAAGGACAAAAGTTTCATCATGTGCAGAAAGACTATAGGGAAGACAGAGGAAAAACCCAGAACTTTTATATATCATTAATATCAGAACCCCAAACAGACATAGCCCACAGGCACAAATCGGGAGTTTATACAGGTGTTTTACCTTCTGCTTGAGCCTGAAATACTTCAGGCCAAACATACACATTTTACAGGGTACGATTAAACTCTGCTCTCCTTCCCACCCCTCTGCAGAGGAAAATCAAAGCCTGCCAAGGTCTCTTTTACCTCATAATTTCCTTTCTTATTGCACCACGAAGCTAAACCGGCACAGTGACGAGATTCAGAGAGAGCCGTGTTTATTTCCCTTTGCTGTGTAGGGCGCAGTCCAGCCAGAACGACGACGACAATTATTTCCTACAATTATTACCACATTTCACACCCTTTCCTCTGGGTTATGAGAAGCAGCACCCCTTCCTCAACAACACCTACAGCGAGTTTCCTTCCTCACCAGAGACCTGCTGATGTGCTCATCTTTCTGGGTTTTGCACTCTGTCCCAGCCCCCTTCCCCCTTCATAAAGAAATTGGGTTTCATTTTCTACCAGAAACAACTCAGCCCTCAATTGCATTGAAGAAAACAATTCACTTGGCACTTGTTAAAATAATTTTTAAAACATTTCAAAAATCTCATTTACACAATTATTGCCCCATTCAGAAGCAAAATTTGGTTCTTTAAACCCTCATTAATTTCTGGCACAAGGCCCCATCTGGCCCATCACAAGTAACGCAAGGCTGACTGTTTTTCTGCACAGCAAAGGGGACTGTTCTGCACACTCTCTGCAAGGACAGCTTTGGTTTAATTTCCTCATCACTTTAGGATGCTACAACACCACTCCCTTGATGACACTACCAGGTAGTTACTTTTAAAGGGGTGGTCATTTTACCCCTACCAACAAACTTCCATCTTTCCAAATGCACTAATTTAGACAGAAGGGATTTCCCAATGTCTTGGTGAAATTCTGAACTGGCTTAGTGTCCTCTACCCACAGATCTTCCAGGGATGTATAAACAGTGAGCCAGAGGACACCAGCCATTTTCAAGAGCTTTCCATCAACATCCCTGTCAAATTCACTCCAAGGGAATGTCATAACAGTAGAAGGACATGCAACAAGGTCTTCAAATTTATTTTCGTTTTGTAGGTGAAGAAGATTGAAACAAAAACATGGTTTGTTTCCCCAAGGCCTGAACAGTCAGTCACAACTCACAACAAAAAATATAGTCTGTGTGAGATCCTAAAACAAAATACTTCAAATCAAGTAGATATGCTTCGCAGGTCACATTTAAATTCCATGCACCTTGTAACTTCTCTGTATGGGAAAATAAATAATTTTATAGGAGGAAAATGCTTGATCTCATTATGACTGAATCACCCCATGCATTGATGGGGGTGATTTGAGGAGAGTTATTCAGAAATTTGCACCAAGGGGCAAGAAACCTCTTCAAATATCAGTGTAAACTGAATGTTTTGGAACCAAAAATCTTGGTTTTCAGTATAAAAGTAGTCTGATAGCTAGAAGACACTTACAGGCACATTTTTGCCAAACACTTCCCATCCACAGGCCCAAACACATCCCACCTTGGATCTGGCTTCAGCTTCCTGACCCACCTCCTCTTCCTCCTTTCCTGGTAACACTCTTTTAATTATAACTGAGATAAAATAGCTAAACGGCCACTAGCAGGCTAATAAGCACAACACACCTACGTGCCTAATTTCAGAAGATTACATCAAGCATTCCTTGTTGAGCTGAAACTGCTCACAGGACTGTAGGTTCAGCACTTAAACAAAATACACATATTTTGCAGGAGAGAAAAAGCAGGAGGAGTAACGTCCTGTATCACCTTTCAACAAGGTCATGGGAGAAAAATACAGCTATTTCTTAGCCTTCTTTACCTGTCAAATAGGTCTAAAACACAGGCCAGCTTGACAGCAGCACTTAACCACCCTGCATTCTTCACCGAGATAATTACACCCGTAATAGCTGCCCCTCTGTTCTGCGCTGCGTCAAAGGGGTTTGCCTTTTGTAACATAAACCCCAGGAATGGCTCAGAGCAAAGTGAGCTAGGCTTTACTAGTCATCCAGCAAGACACACACACCTTCGCTTCCACTAAGCAACTAATAACCTGGACAAAGCCATTACAGAATCACAGAATCAATCAGGTTGGAAAAGACCTCCAAGATCAAGTCCAGCCTGCGAGAGAAGCAAGAGAGAGGCTGAAACCAGTGCATTTATGTAGTTCAATGCAAGTGAAGATGCAGGCTGCTGGACTGCTGCTCTGTGATAAAGCTTACCCAATGCAAAGATAAAGGCCTGATTTTACAACATTCTGCCACTCTTTTAGAAGTGGAGACCGATTACCATAATGCCAGCAGAACACCACAGGGATAAATCCTCCAAAATACACAGCAAAGCAACCTTACACAATGGCAAGGAAAGCCACTGGATTCCACATTAATAGAATCTTACCTCATCTGGGCTTTTTAATGGGGAAGAAAATTTTGGAAGAAGAGAAGAATGGGAATCAAAAATGCAGCAATAAAATCCAGCTCCTCAAGAAGCCACTCCTTGCCTATTCTGTTCATATTTGATCAATAAATGCTCTACATTCAATATCACATTATGCTTACAAATTACTTCTAAATCTTCTAGATAGAGAATCTTTTTGACATCCTGCTTACACAAAGGCCAAAGCCCTGAAACCCCAGCCACAAACAAGACACACTGCCACCACCACAGTACAATATACACACATACATGTACAAGACCCACAGGATGACTTACATCGGATTTCCTCTCCAAATGAATGTATAACCCAGCTGCTCTCTTCACTTTTACTATTTCTGCCCAATTTCTTTCTTTCCATTTTTTCTTCCCTCTGTTCTCCATAACGCTAACACCAGACATAACCCATACAGTGATGATGTCTCTCTGCCACCAATCTGGTTGGCTGGGCCAGCCAGATCATGCAAGTGACTAAGCTCTGATATTAGGATTTGCTTCTGAAAGTTTCAGTTTTCTAAAGCTTGAAGACCAGATTCCCTTGCATGCAGTTGCAGCATAAATCCTCCTTAATACACAATCTTACTTCGTGTTTGCAGGTATCAGTGCAATAAATGTTCTGTCAAAAATCTGTTTGGTGCACTGCTCAGCAGATTGAAGCATAAGGGAGTGGTTATACCAGAGCACCTATGGCATTTAAAGATTTCTCCTAGGATCAAGCATTTCACAAGGTGCCTTGCTGCTGTAGGACTTGGTCTGGCTGAGCCACACTAGCAGATACAAGTAAAGATTTTTAGAATAATATTCAATAATGCTGAAGCCACCGCAGCAAGGAAAAACTACTGCAAAGGATACTGCAATTGGAAAAGAAATTCCAAAATTTCTTCTTTCTCCTCAGTCTGCCACGCCAACATCTGCAAGCCTTGTTCCTAAAGCTGTCATCAGCCTGTCTTGCACACAAGCACAGTGACTAAGAGTTCAGTCCCATGCTCAGCTTCCCCTCTCACTACCCCAACAAATTGCCAACACCTGACGTGGGCTGAACCTTGCTCCCCAAGCTGTGGACGGGAGCCCTTTCTCTGTCTCCACCATACCTGGCCTTTTTGGATATGCATGGCTCAGCTGTTTTTCTCTAGGCCTGGCAAAGCAAAGCAATTTTTGGGGACACACCATTACAGGTTGTGTCTACTCTAGGTAAGTCCCAGGAGCACACTGACAAGCTCTTGCTTCAGCTCATCGCATCCCGTTCAACCCGTCCTTTAGCAGATTTGGGCAGAGAAAGATTTCCAAGTAACTGCTTCTCAAACCATCACAAGAGATGGTGTAAGACTGGCCTCTCACAAGTGAGCATCTTGCTGCGTGGAAATACATTACTTATAGAGGGCCCAGCTACTTCTGTCCTTCCTACTACCTGTTGCATATAGCCCGATACGACAAGCCAAAACTGGGAAGTCATTCTTACTGGCTGACCCAACCTTAAGGAGTGACACCAATAGGAAAAAAGAGCACTATGACTGTTTCATGCTATGTCATTTGCCATACTGAATTGTTCCAGTAGAAAAATAAAAAAAACAAAAACCAAGAGATTCCTAAGCAACAATCAGAAATGAGCAAAAATCCTAAATGAGACCCTGTGTGAGATCCTATATTCCACAGAAGTTCAGCAAGTATATTTTTAATTGCCAAATAGTTTCATATCACACAGGTAGCAATAAAGTATTTTTTTCTTTTATTGGAGGTGTTAATGAACTGTTATCCTTGTCTTGCTCATGCTGTTCGACAAAAGAATTCTCTACACTTCCCTAGATTTGCATGTTATTCCAAATGTTTGCACTTCATGGTCACGCTATGGAAAATATTCACATGAGTAAACACAACGGTCATTATAAGTCCCCCTACGAAGAGACATTTCATCTCCTCTTCTGGCATTTGCAGAGATCAGGACCCAAAAACCACTAATGTGCTGCACTCAGTTTGTTCCAAGCTCAGCATTTTTAAATAAAACAGCCCGTTTTGAAATCAATACTGTAGCAAATATCTCCTTTTGTAAGGAGTCCCTGACACCAAGAACCCCTGGCTTCATGTAGGTCCTTACAACTCTATAATGAGCTCCTGGGAGGTCCCCAGGTTTTTCTTTCAGCAATGGGGGCAAATTCCTTAGACTCACTTTTCTGGTCCTTGAAGCAAATTATCAGATGAAGAAAATGATGCGTCTGTAAAAGTAGAAGGAAGATTTTATAATAGGCGGCATACCAGTGCACTGACCCCCTTCAACCCACGATGGGAATTCAAACCAGCTTTTCCAGGCTGGGATCTTCTGCTCAATGCACCCATGCTTTGGTTTTCATCGAGGAGGGGCCCCTGTCCCCAGTGCCTACTGCCCACCTCTCAGCCAAGTCAAAATCTCGTGGCTCTGAGACCGCAGGCCAGGTTCTTACCCTGGCCCTTGAGACTTGGTGGCCACTGGCACAACACAGAGCAGAAGAAGGAGCATCTCCACGCACACCTCCCGTGAGCTCTGCTGGGAGACACCTGTGGCTACAAAAGCCAGCTCCAAATTAGTCACAGGGGGAGCCAGGAATGGTCTGGCACCACACAAAGAAGTTCTTGTGTATGCCAAATTCTTCTTCCGTGAATGTATCCATTTACTTTTGAAGAGAAAAACTTTCAGGTTTGGCGGGGAAAGACTGTTCTGTTGTTTGGGTTTTTTATGAGAAATCTTTCATGTAAGATATGGAGGATACAAAAAGTCTAAAACATTAGGTATTCATTGTTTTATTACATTTTCTGAAAATACAGCTCTTTTGTTTGTTTCAGACTTACCTCCTAATAATTTAATTTGATGGTCCCAAATCCTTACATCAGAAAAAAAAACCAAACAGAAAAACGTAATTACTTAACTCATTTTCTCCCAGGACTCAATTCAATCAGCTTCCACAATATAGCTGCTACATGCAAAAATAGTTCTCTAAACCGAGAATATCTGCCCTTGCATTTTTTCTAGTTCTCTGGCTTTTTAAATTTGGTATTCTACCACCTTCCATTTTATTTCCTATTTATTAAACCATCGGTTCATCAGGAAAAAACACCCAAGCATATATTAAGTTCAAACCAAACTGGCAAAACACTGTACTTCTCAAAAAAAACCAAGGAGGAAGCTTAAGTTCCTGCCTTTGTTCTATTTATTTCTATTCTATTTATCTTTTTGTTATCAACTTGAATATGTTCTCAAATATTTTCCTATCCTTTAGACAGAAAATGTCCAAGTACTTTGCTGCCTAAAAAAGGCTGAGCAAAAACCTTTGGTCCAGTTGTCTGGTCAGCCAGAATACATACACAAGAACTCTTCCAGTGGAAAAGCTGTGACCTCCAAAGAAAAAAATGAAGTCAACTGTAGTTACGAAGGTGATTCACACCCTTGCCTTTAAATATACCTAAGAAACGTGTTCTTAAAAGCAAAAAAGACATTATAATTGTGTTTGTTGTGCATCTGCATTCTCAGCATTCAGTCATCAGCATGAACTCCTAGTCATGAATGCCAGGAGTGTGGATGCCCAGGCCACCACCACAAACAATAACAGACACTCTGACATCCAACACAAACATGGGATGGGGAAGGAAGTTATTTAGATGAGTGGCAAATGGACTGAAAGAAGGAAATACAAACTGCATCAACAATAATCCTTTTAACATAACATCTGTGTTTTCCCCTCCTTGTTTACAATGCACAGTAATAAATTGTGCAAATTTCCGAAGAAACAGAATGATGCTTTTACTTTCAAGAAGTCAGGAGCTAACAGTGTGAGACAGCTTGCCCAGACACTGCTAGCTAGTCAGAAAGAAAAAAAAAAGTGCCATCTAATAAAGCCAAAACACAGACTCCTATCTTATAAAGTTAGGCATGCCCTTACCAATGTATTAGCCAGACAGGCAGCTCTGGATTCTACATTAAGAAATGTAGAAAATCTTGTATATGTTTGCCTGGGCTTGCAAATGCCACTATAACACATTTCTAGCGATGCTTTGGGCAGCAGATTTTGTATGAATTACCCCATCAGAAAAGGTTTATAATCCTGCTTTGTTGGCACCAAACTTTGCTTACACATATAAACTTCTCAATTGTTTAAGTGTAAAATAGAGTGACAAGGACACATGAGCAGAGAATTGCTTGATTTTATTCCATCATCCCTTCTACAACTCACTAAAAACAGCCACTTACAGGACCACAAAGAAAGCTACAGTTTGTGCAAAAGATAATAGAAAAAAATTATTTACTCCTGCTACCAACTAACATGAACATTCAACTTTAGCAGTAGCCTTCATAGTTACCCTGGAATAAGTGTAAGAAGTGGGACCTCCCCTCTTTACTAAGTCTAGGGTGAGTTTAGCTCCAGCAATTGCAGAATAGTTTTACCAAACTGTCATCATTCATGTTACCTTCTCAACCATGCTGAAAGCTGTAAATTGTTTCTGAAAGAGCACTCCCTTTCTGAGGACCAAGAAAGTATTTCCTGGCTGGACCCTTAGAGGATGATCTGTTAATAATTCAACAGCAAACCATATCTTCTTGGGTAAAAAGTGAGGAAATGGATATTAAAGAATCAGACAAAGTGCAAAGTCTACATTTCATATATCCTTTTTCTCCTGTGTTCCTCTTAGTTTGAGGCATCTCTGTTTCTCATTTCACTAGAAGTACCCTCTAACTCCTACCGTCACTGGGAAATTCCCACTAATGGAAATAAAAGTTGAATCTTTCACGTAAGACGGGATGGGAAGGTCTATAGTTACCAAGCCTGCCTCTTCCAGTAGCCCACCAGGGTTTAAGCAACAGCTTCTAAAAGCTCAAGGGTCATCCATCTGCTTTGCTTCTTCCTTTAGCAAGTCCCTTTGCAGATCTGCTGTGGTGCAGATGCCCAGATCCCCTGACTGGGCACACTGAACCCAGCCAGTCTCACCAGGAGCAGATTAATAAATCTGTTGTAGTAGAAATTGTAGCAGATGGGCCAAAACACTGACAAACTTTGTATGTTTTCTGTGGGTTTACTGACATTATTATGCAAAAATATATACATAGGGTATTTTTCTTTTTTTTTGTAAGTTATTTATTCAGGCAGTGAGTTCTCTGCAAGTCAATGAACCACATATTTTCATAGCCCAAAGGGTATCTGTCAGACTGCAGAAACACTGAAAAAAAGCATGAATGGTCAATGTCTCCTCCTTCCCTCTATTCTGAAACCAACTTCAAGGCCTGCAGCCTCCATTAAGTGCTTTCTGCCACAGTTGAGGTAAGAATAAAGTAAGGAGATAAGAAAACATCGTCTAAGAGTAGTTTGAGAGTCTAAACTCAGATAAAAAACATGATTTAATGAGCTGAATAAAAAGGCTGCAGTTGAACAAGGAGCAGATCAACTGCAGACAGAAAAGTCACAAAAGAAGTGGGAAAATGAGGTTATGAGAGGAAGAAAAAGCACTTGGTTGATTTGTTTTCCATAACTTCCAGTCACCAAGTCATTACAACCTGCCTTCTCAGCATTTAAAATTAAAGAAAGGGCAGGCTTACCGGACATTTCAAAAGATCTTTCAAGATGACCTAAAGCAGCCACTGCTGGGACTTTGAAAAAAAGTTTAAACCATGGATTAAGTGGTTCCAAAAAAACAAAGTCTTTCCCAAGACAAGCATGGTAAGAAAAGCTCCTATAAAAAGCTGCTGGCAACTATAGCTCTGTCAATCACCTTAAGGATCTGTCAAAACACAGAAATATATCTGAGGCAGGCTGGGGAAGGAGTTACACTTTTTTTTTTTTAAACAAACACATTTCAACTAAAGGCAGCAGCTGCCTAATCTTGTTCAGAGCTGTGCATTCAAAGAGGTATCCCATTTGCCTCAAGAAAGCCAGTGTCCAAACAGCGTGGGTGGAACAGACAGCCAGACTGCACTGGGTGCTCCCGGGTCCCCCATTACGCAGAGCAACCAGAGCCAGAAAGACCAGGGGAACCTGTTAGGCAGGAGCCAAAGTTCCAAAAGGACCTGTCCACAGCAAAACATGTGGGAATTTTGGAAACCATCCACAAGATCCACCAGAGCTGCTGTTAGCTGCTGCTGCCTTGAACAGGGCATTACGGGTTAGATGATGGGAACAACTTACCCAATGTCATGGCTGTAAGCAGGAGGTCAGACCAGAGACCTATGGAGGTCTCTTCCTACAAAAATTACCTTGTGATCCCACACATACTTGTTTGAAGACTATAACGCAGAGAAGATAAGGCAGTAGGTCCACAGTAATTTATCCTGAACTCTCTTTTCCTCTCTCCTTACTCCAGGTTAGGTTTTTGCCTTTGAGATGGCTCATTGTGGGCTCCTGTGTCAGAGCAAAGGCTGTGTGACCTCCTTGGTGCAGACCCACACCAGCTCAAATCACTGTGGCAGTGCAGATACAGAGGGAAGTTCAGTTCCTGATGAGTATAAGGGGGGACTGTAGTTCTGCAGTCAAACATCTGAAACTGGACCTGTGCCTTGCTCAATGAAGTGTAAACAGGAAAAAAAAGGCCAGTTATGGACAGCACTGGCACAGATTGACTCAAGCACTTCCCATATCTATCCTAGTATGTCCCAGCAGTCAGTTTCTCAAACCCATTTTTCCCACACTGTTTGGCATCACGCTTTGCCTTACCCATCTCATGGTTTTAAGGATCAAAAACATGCCCTTTACAAAACACATGATCTGACTTCAAAGCATAGTATCACCACATCCATTCCAAGAGCCAGCTTTTGAAGGTTCAGCCCCAGCTAGCACCAAATGCAGCCAGCGAAATTTCTGGAGCCATCAGGAGAGACAAGATGTCTTCGAAAAAGGTGGATTTTGTAGAAGCAGGTAGAGCAGAGCCAACAGAAGAACAATGATGCTGCAAGCAGTGAGGTAGGTAGGCTGAGAAGGGACAGGCTGTTAGGGGCACTTTATCAGACTGGTGTGATCCTGGCACAAAGCCATTGCTGGAGAAGATGACAAGAGCTTACATGCTGGCATGAGCTTTTAAGCAGAGAGGTAACATTAAGAAAAGGTCAGTCATGGATAAAGGTAAAAGCCACACTTGCTAAGTTCACAGAAAAAGAAATTCAAAAGGCAAGAAGCAAAAAGCCCTGAGGAATTCACTGCAATAGCTCAGTTTGTAAAGGAGAGTTACAGTATCCCAGTGCTGCAGTCTGGATAAACCCAAGCTGGCTTTAATCTAGGAACTCAAGTCTCTTACTGCAGCAGCTCATCACAGGCTCCCTGAACGGTAAGGGGAGTTAGACACTGCTGAAAACCATAATTATTGCTGGAGTTGAGGAATGCAAACCATACCTGAGCTGGCTACTTCAAAACTAGCTCAGATACATTTATGTTCAGCTAAAACACATGCAGGAAAAATCAAGGAGCCCAAGGCTGAAAGAAACCTTAGTCACCTTGCAGAAGCACTGAGACCTGTGGTTTCAGGAAGGGAAAAGAAAGATATCCCACAAGATACCACTTTCCTTTCCATCTCTGCTTTTCCAGGACAAGAGTAGGTCACTTCTACAGATGTACTTCCGGGCATTGCCACAGAGAGAAGAACCTACTGACAAACCTGAAAAGCACTGTACTGACAAACATGCTTCAGTAGAAGATGCAGAGTTGCCTTGAGGGGCAAATTTCATCTTTTCTTACCACAATTAGAAAAGAACAAGCCTGTGGGAAGCCATATACAGTTCTAAAAGCTACAGGTACCATCACACAAGAATCACTATTTTGCAGTTGATTGAAAGAAACACCATATAAACCATGAGGGGCTCCAGTTCCCTTCTGTGCAATCACAGAAGTGTTTACATGTCATACACCAAGAGTGCAAGACCACAGACTGGGACAGTAGGACATGTCTCCTCTTACAACTATTGACCCCTTGGGCCCTGCTCTCATTTTCTTAGTTAACAACCAGAGCAAATAAAGTAAGGATAGCCATTTATGAACTATTATGTATTTATGGCTCCAGATTCAAGCCAAACACATATCTAAGTATCTGTGATTGCAAACTCACAACAGCTCTACTAAAGCCTTCAAAAAATTTATGCATGCAACTCATTCATGAAGCAGGCTGAGGACTGCCACAAAAAGTAATTACTATTGCCCAAGTGGTTAGAAAACAGGTAAAGCAAATCCAGGCAGGTTTTGAGCAAGAATTCTTTGCCTGTCTGCCTGTTTACAGATTACCTCTCATTCACAAGTAACCTCATGTGTGTGTATTATTATATAAGGTTTAACACTGTGAGAGCACCTAAGGACCTCAGCCCCAGCTCAGCACTGCAGTGCCCAGCACATCAATGTGACAGAGCCACCAAGTTCTCTGCCCCAAAACACTTGTACTCTCAAACACAAGGCAAGGAACAATGTTTGGAACAATCTTTCCAGCCTGCAGCCATCAAAGTGCCAGCCATCAAAAGTTACCACCACAGGTGTCCTTGAAGAAAAGAGGAGAAGAGGAAAAGATGCAGAGCAAATGCTGAGGCTCAGGGTAGCTGTCATAGATGATAAATTGTGAATTATTTTAGGGGAAAGTTTGGTAAGCCCACAGCATACTGGTAGGGGAGCACAAGCTTCAGCTGTGTAGGTACCTGCACATTCAGGTGTAAAAATGCTGGGGTTGGCGAGGTCAGGGGTTTCAGCTTGGGGTTTGCAGGTCCCCAAGTGATCTGTGAACTCTTTTCCAAATGGTCCATAAAAAGATAAAAGCAAAAAGCACCACTTACATTTGCTTTATTTTCACTGGAAACTCAGCAATCTGCAAACAAAAGAAAGGTAAGGATCATCACACTAGTGGATTCTTACTCACAGGGACAGGAGGCAGCATAAATCACCCAAGTCCTCAGGAACTGGAAATGGGTGTGCAAGCCAACAAGCAAAAGTGTTCCCAGCATGAAAAGAAAGGAAAATTTGAAATACCATATCCCAGTTGTTAAATATTGTCCTAACTAGTGGGAAAAGTTCTGTCAAAATTATTTCCTTTTTACCCCAGTCACTCATCACAAAAATCAGCACTGAAGACTGTAGCTCACTTTTCTTCCATCTCACCAGATGATTGGTTTCTTGTGGTTCCCAACAGACAGGATATGTTTCGGCCTTTCTCTCAACACAAACATTGAAGAGACTGGAAAGACAGTACTGGGATTAATTTAAGTAACCACTGAAACCTGAAGCCCAATGATTATCTGAGCAGAAAAATTGAAAAAACTCATGTGTTGGCACACAGATAAATCTGCTTTCCCCCCTTAAGAACAAATACTCCACTGAATGAGACTAGTTATTGACAGAGAAAAGCAGAACAATGATAGATGTCATGATTCTGACATGAAAACATTTTACAGCCATACTGCACTTGAAAGGCAGCCAAGGAGCAAGTCCCTACAGACCTTCCAACAGCTATTTGGCATCAGCTTCACTGAGGAACTCTATCTGAACACCTCTAGCAAAGACAAATTAACAATAAAAAAAATACCTTGGAAACAAAACCAAAGAACTTGAATTAATAAGAAATCTATAAACTAAAGCTACAAGCTACTGTCATAAATAAAAAATGACAAGATGATAGCCACTAATTCCTACCCAAGGAAAAAAATCAGAATGATTGTAGGTCAAGTTGCCTACTTTTCATGACTTTATCTCTATTGACAAAGTATTAATTAAGACTTCCTCTTCATACTTTATTGAAGGCATCTACAAAAGCTGGGTAAGCTCTTCTGCTATTTATTTCTCAGTGTACTGTATACACCAAAATAAAAATGCAAAGAATACTAATCTTGGATTCCAAAGCTTAATTCTCAAAGGACTCCTGGTTTAGACACAGATGACCTACTCTGCAATTAACCAGGAAGAGATTCCTCTGGCAAATCTCTTAAAAAACAGTCAGGCAAATACCAGAATATATGACATGCCTATATTCAAAAATGCGAGTCCTCCCACCAGACTCAGACTTAACTTATAAGCACATGTGGGTATCTGTACCTTGTTGAATCAAGACCACTCAAAGTAATGGAAAACCTCTGTCCATGCTGCACTTAAAACACTATATACACCCTCACACATATGTCTATATGAAGCAAGTCCAGCTGAAAATTGCCCTAAGCTTCCAGCAGGGAATGCTTAAGCACACATTTCTTTGAGAAACAAAGGAAGTGGGAAAATTCCTTCCCCCTTTTAGTTATTTTTAATAACCCCTTCTGCTAAAAATGTCTACTATGTGAGATACTGTATTTGCTTTAAAATAGATCTTAAAATCCTGGTTTTCAGCTGGTTAAACCACCTTGTGAACACGTGACTAATTAAGACATCCCTATAGCCCAGGTGAGTTGCTGACTTCCCACAACCAGACCAGGGCCACCCAGGTGATACCAGGCACCTGTAAACATCTGTTCAGGTTCATCCAGCTGTCCATAATTTTCTCCTCCTTTGAGCCATATAAACACTGACTAAGGGGCAGTCCACCAGGACCTTCCTCTGCTCTCCTTCCCAGTGCTGTGGATGTTTCACCCTTTGCTTTGAGCTCTCAAGATTGCCTATGTCAGCCTAGACCACTGCCCTGGACAGGGCTACTTGCAAAGACTTGCCAGGAGTAGCAGGCACACCAAGTGGATGGAAAGCTTCACATGGGTGCTGACCTACTCCTGACTTCACAAGCCAGAGCATCTCAACAGCACCCTCAGATTTAGCAATATGTACAGGTTTCCCTGAGCGGAGATGGTGGAGACAAAGGGGGCCCTTCAGGGAAACCCAAAGAAAATACTCAGCTTTCTCTTAATGCCAGGTATTGTTATTTCATCTGTCAGTGAAAAGAGAACTTGTTTGGGCACTAGCCCTGCAATATGCACAAGCAGGAGAGCAAACATTTAATGATGGTCTGCTGGAGTGGGAGTCAAGGGCATGGTCCAGTTCCACAGACTCTGAAAAGTGGCTGGAAGGCTCAAGGGCAGGCTGAGGACTACTAGCACCCAAAAACCACACCATGAATACTTTGAGTAAAACACCACCCCCAAAAGAAAAGCAATTAAAAAAACAGAAACAAAAAACACAAACCCCCCAAAAAACCAAACCCCCACTCCCAAAACTACAAAAAAGCCCCACCAAACATACAGAAGTTCACTGCAGCATCACATGGAGCTTACAGGACTTCAGTTACTTCTTTAGAATTCAAACACAATAAATTTACTGGCAATGATAAACCCTATTTATGTCAAGCCGATCTCTTTGTAAAGGGACAAAAATAATAAACTGTATGCATTGCAATTGGCACAGAAGCAGGACTCTGTAACCTCATGCACCCAAGGATACTGTTAACACAAGGTAAGTAGACATGATATATTTATTAGGCCATTAATTCTTTCTCCCAATGACCTGGAGAAAGGCTGCTGCATCCAGAAATCTATTTCTTCCACATTCTTTGCATATAGAAACATACCCATGGATATTATTATTAAAGTGGAAAATACAACTATAATCTGAAAAAGTCAATATCAATTTGTTTTTCTTCTTTAGCTAAAAGTTTTGCTAGATTCGCGATAGGGCTTTTTTAAAGAACAAAGAAAGTTTCCATTTTTAAAAAAGAAATACTCATTTTATAGCCCCTCAATAATACCTAAGACTCTGCTGCCAAATCTCAAATACACTGGCAGCACCCAGCTTGTTCTAATGCTAACAATACATTGCAAGTTTTACAGCTCCAATGAAAACATGGTCCTTGCAGTTCTCCTTCCCAGAAGCCTCTGTACACCCAGTGAGAGAAGACATTGCAGCACATGCAAACATGCAACTGCAAGGCAGCAGATAAGCAGGAGTTACTGGAGCTGCAGTCACTGATGAGGATGGACACGGAAATGCAACTGCCCTGCTATAAGTGCAGGAATGGAGACACTTGCTCAGCCACAGACCAGCCCCAGCACATGCCTTTATTCCCCTTCTGCTGGCACCAGAAGGAAGAATCAGCCGGCCACATGGCCAGCCCAGTCCTGCAGGCCACTGTGTTTCAGGTCATGTTATTGTGAAAGCCATTGGATCACCATGCAAGAGCCCATTCCCCATACCGGGGCCAGCAGTGGGTCCTTCAGCATTCTCATCCTCCTCTGAAGACATGCATGAGCCAGCACATGTACCCTCTGAAGCACTAACAGTTAACAAAAATTGCTTTCAAACTAAAGCTTCTGGAATATACCCAAACCAAGCTCTTCGGGTAGAAGCATTTTCCACAGTCACAGTATAGAGATTTTGTAAAGAACCAAATTTGGAATTGTTTCCCAGAGTTTAAGTGAATTGGTTTGCACTTCTAAAAGAGCATCTTTGATAAACCTGCATGTCTATTAATTATCTGATAGTGGAATTCAAGGTTAAGACAGAAGGCTGCTGTGTTTTACTCCAACTTCTGCTGTTTTGGTACTGCATCCTGTCCTTGTGTGGAAGAAGAACAACAACAAAGTCTCATGTTAGATGGATTAGAAGTATATCCAGCTCCAGAAGATACGCTACAGAAGCCATTACTCTGTGCACTAATTTAGTGCACAGAATAGTAACTTGCTTTCATAAGAAAACCAAAAAGACCTTAATAAGTGCTGATGGTAATATTACACCATGGCTTTTCTGTTACAGAAACAAAATGCAACTAGGAGAACCACTATTCAGATTCCCTGGGTAGTTATTGACCTTTGAACGTGTGCTCGATTGCTATTGTGGCTCAGAACAGGAGCCCAATTAAAAAAGGAGGCATGAAGACCCGCTCAAATATCAACACGAAAACACTTTGTTTCATCAAAATACATGTGTTTGTACATTCTTTACATTCAGATACCTCTCATCACAGTACTCAGGTGAAATCCCAGGTCATAAATAGAGGGATCAAGTACAGCAGACAGAAGAAAGCATGTTTACATACTACGTGAAGGGATTTTATTCCAAGAATGTAATATCTTTAAAAATCTTTCCAGATTTGGCCCACCCAGGGAGCAGTTTCAATATCAGAAACCAGAGACTGCAATAGCATTCCCAGCAGTCAACATCATTAGAAAATAATCAAAACATTTATGCTTTTGTATTTAAAACAAAGAAAAAAGTTTGGAGACAGCTTGAATTTTCAGAACTGTGTTAAAATTCTGTTATTGCAGAAAATTATTAGGAAGTTCCTTCCATCCTCACATTTCACAGCCACAGCTTCTGCAGGGGAAACCACCATCTGGTTGCAGTTTTTGTTTTCTCTGAACACTTCAGGTTTTCCTTGACTACTGAAAGAAAAAAGAAGCCTGCCTTTCATGTTTGCTGTAGTCAAGGGAAGGAGTGATGTTGCTTGGGAGGCAGCTTTTGATGCCAGGAGTTTTGGAGGACACCCAGTCCATCTGGGTTGCACCTTTTCTGCTGCACTCTTCAAAAGGATGTCTCAGATGCAGACAAGAACATGGTAATGCTTTGGCACATCCTGCTGAGGGACAAGCTGTGATTCTCCTGGCCTGCAGAAAGGAGGACAGGTTTACCATCCAAAATCATGGCCCAAGGAAACAGCACCAGAATTGCTGGGAGAGAGTGCCAACTTTGTCATCATTCCCTTTACAAAAGAGCTGAAACAAAAACCTGCCAGTCAAGCCCAGGGACAGCAGTGTTTTCAGACACAGCTGACCTTCCTAGAGCCTTTGTCTGTGCACTAAATGCACATTTCTCCAGGCTTGGGGCCTGGAGCACCTGTCTTTCGGAGACAGATTGAGAAGACTCTGGGAAGGCTTTCTAGTACCTTTCAGTACCTAAAGGAGGCCTGCAAGAGAGCTGGAAAAGAGACTTCACAAGGGCATGTAGTGATAGGACAAGGGAAATGGCCTTAAACTAAAAGAGAGTAGGTTTAGAGTAGATACCAGGACAAAATTCTTTACTGTGAGGGTAGTGAGGTGCTGGGTCAGGCTGTCAAAAGAAGCTGTGGGTGTCCCATCCCTGGAAGCACTTAAAGCCAGGTTGGATGGAGCTCTGAGCAACCTGGCCTAGTGGAAGGTTCCCTGCCCACGGCACAGGGGTTGGAATGAGCTTATTGATAAGGTCCCTTCCAACCCAAGCCATCCTATGAATCAAAACTAATTTAAAGCAGAATTTTAAACTGTGGCAACACACATAGAAGATCTGTACTTAGTCAAAATCATTACAGTTTGAGAAGTAAAATATTTAACAACATGCCTCTTACTAGCAAATTACAAAGACAGGACAAAAGGGGAAACACAACTGAGTTTTCATGCCACAAAATGTTAAAAATGAGCAGGCAGGATGGAGGTGCCTGTGACTAGCAGCTCCATGGTTCTCCATTGCATGGCCCCCGGACACCTCATTCACATCAGTCTTCTTAAATCCAAAAATGACTAAGTAAGAAAGAAGAGTGGGACAGACAGAAAGGTGATGTAGTGACTGGCCTAGTGGCACATGATGCTGGCAGCCCAGGAGCCCATTTAAGCGCTGGGAAAAACACCTGACAAGGGCTTCATGCAGTGCACACCCACCGTGCTGCTCCCTGGCAAAGACAAGGGCCCTTTTGAGGAAGGGAACGAGGAGCATTTAATTAAAGACCAGACCCTCATGCACAAACAAAGGGATGGAGAGAGTGAGAGAGCTCTTGCTTTGTCAGAGCCCCACGGCCAAGGGCTGCTCTCGGCCACCACGGCTCCCTTACAGCATTGCTTTTCACACAGAGCATACACTTAACTTGCAAGGCTGGATGGCTTACTTGCCACCGGAAAAGATGCTTTCCTATACAATGGTGCTCTTTGTGGGGAGGAAGGAGGTGGGGAGACAGTACTAGCTGGCTATTAACCTTATAAATCCTTCCCTTGAGCTGCACAATGAATACCACAGATCTGTGCATTTGACTTTGCTTGTTCAAGAGAAGCTGCTTTGAGTGAAAAAATGAAATTAAATAGGCCATGTCTTTCCTTCCTTTGTGTTTTTTTACTTTCACAATACATTTTTGATGAGTAGCACTAGCCTTGCAGGCCATCCACAATTTTCTTTAAAGAGCAGAAAGCAATTCTGACTCTAAGACTTCATTCCCACAACACAAGCACAAACCACATACTGAGAAATCAGGCACTTTATATGCAGTCCATACTCATTTAGCTCTTGTCTCTGTCTCCCCAGCCTCTGAGAGCTGCTTTTACAAATTACATTTAAGGCCCAACCCAACACTTGTGAGCAGTGAAGTTCTTTACTCAGAGTTGGGAGTAAATTCATAAGCACTTCAGCCTGGCCATAAGCCTAATTTTACCCTTTTTTTTTTTTTCAGGCTGCAATAACCACCTCACAGATATAAAAAGTGCTTAGTGAATCTATAACTGGCTCTAGGCTGGAGTGGTAGAGAAGGAGAAAAAAAAATTGTATTTTAAATCCACTGAAGTTCCCATGGTAGTGCCACAAGGCATACAAAAGGTGTAGTTGAGTGTGTGGTAAAGTCAGCGGAGGTTTTATTACTATGAAATCTAATGCTCCCTCACTGAAAAGAAATTTTCATTATACAAAGGAGATAATTGGGAGGAAAAAAAAGGAACTTATGTTTTATAAATGTCTATAGATGAATAACATTTAATGTCCAACAGTCTACTCCATAATCATCCACTAATGACTGAAAAATTTATTGTGAAAATTACCGAACCTAAACTGGTGAGGTGTTAATTTAATTTTTTGGTGGCATGAGAGGATATGGCAGGGAGAGAAAAGAAAGGGAGCACTTAGCTCCAACTCCCAGCGCGGCAAAAAAAGTTTCCCCTCTACGCCTGGCCAAGCAGGAACAATGCACAACAGCCCGGCCCTGCCGACTTTGCTGAATTATAACTCCTGCTAGTTAGTTTAATTATTGCACATACATTTCTTAAAAACTCCATCTGAACATCAGCTTCTAATTGGAGAAATTGCTCTGGGCACGGCCAAAGGGTTATTATAAAGTTTGGTCACTTCTTTTCAAGCAATCTCTACAAAAGGGCATGGCCCCTCTGCAAAGCATATGAAAACCTCTCAAAGATGCCCATTGTCCGTGACACAGAAATCAAGTGCACGAGACACAGAAGGAAGTCTCATCTGGGAACACAAGAGGCGATGAAGACATGAAAATGAGGTGGAACATCCTGCTACACTGACAGCACCTTGCACAGAAGAGCTTGCACAGAAAGGGAAAAAAAAAAAAATCAGCTTCCAGGATGACAAATACTAGTAAGTGCAAGTGGAAGGTGTGTCAAAAAAAGAAATCTTATTAAAATACTAACGCTCATTAAAGACTTAAGTTGCAAAAGCCTTGCAAAGTTACAAGAGAGCTTCCTAAGAAAATGAATTTCATCACTGGACCTATAGATTTGCATAAGGCTTCCTTGACCCCCTAAATCAACATAGTAAGCAAGCCCTGGTTCGGGGATTTTGTTTATTCAAAGACTGCTTATGTTTCCCAAAATTTCTCCTTCAGCCAACTTAAAAACCTCGATACACCCTAATTTCCTAATATCTGAACAACTTTGATCACTGCAAAACTGGTCACTGAGCAAGCTTTTATGGTGTAATCATTTAGCTTAAGAAAACTGCCAGAGGAGTAAGTTTAAAAGTCACACATGAATCACTTCATCCCCCATACCCTCCAGCCCTAAGATGTCAGTGCTATAAGCAAATTTCTCATGTGCTTCATATTCCTGCTGTATTAAGTTGTAAGGTCTAATTTTATAATTCAGCTCTTCGGACACTGGAATCTCATGTGAATTTTAATTCATTCACTTTGTGGCTCAGGTACACCTGCACTGAGCACAATAGGACTGGCCAGTCCCTGTTAACTGCAGATTATACTTTGATGAACTTCTCATTATCAAGCCAGGGTAACTTAAATGTGGGAAGACTATTCAGCAGTGAGTCTCTCCTGGTTTACATTTTACAATTCCAGCAGCAGAAAACATCCTATGCACACTAGAGGTTTAGTATTCCCTCCTCCTCACCAGCTACTTTTTCCTCCAGTTATTATCTCCACAGCCATCACAACCCATCAGAGCCAAGGCTCTTGACCACAGTGAACAAGAAATACCAGCAACATCAGCAGAGGTTTGAAAGTCAGGCTGCAGTTGTGATTTCTGGGTCATGGTAGCCTTTAACAATACAGGGGAAGGGAAGTGTTGTCCAAAGCTCTCAGCTACCTGTGCATGGAAGTTGTGCAGCTGAGGAGGCCTTTCTGTCTCTTGTCCCATGCTAGACAGCAGCAGGAAGTTGGCAAGGTCCCCCCACACCACCTTGGGGCAGGCAGCTGGTTGTCCAGCCACTCCATCCCAGCTTGACTCCAGGCTCAGGTGAGGCAGAAATCTGCCCTCACCTTTCTGCAAAGAGATAGCCAGCCAAGAAATGAGACAAGAACCAACCCAACAACCTATCACAGCAGTGTCCAGGTATTCCAATGGCCCTGGGGTGCACAGAAAGACCCCAGGGGGGTCCATGCACCCCCCATTGCCCAGCCATGGCAACCCCTATTACCACCACAGTATGGGGACTACCAGATGGACTAGAGCAAGGGAAAACAGCAGTGTTACCTTCATCAAAAATGCCGTGCCACTTTTCCCCCTTGACCCCACCAGTTATTTATTAACAGGAGTAAAATATTACTATTCTGCAACTCCCAGCAGGCAGGTTTTCCTATCAGCCGAAGATACCAACCACCTTTTTTTTTAAAGCTGAAAAGCATTGAGGCTTTTTCTTTTTGTCTGTATGTTGTTCGCTGATTTAATGAAACAAAGCAGATAATAAAGTGTGAGAGAGTTCCTCAATAAGTCACAGCCATTTACACATTAGGTACCTAGTTATGTTGAAAATACAATTACATGCATTTAAGCATATGCTCATGCCTACAGGCCAAGCCCATTATTTTGACAACTCTTTAACTACCTAACTTTACAGTAAGTGCAAGCTGAATCTACTTAGATACAAGACCTGAATTATCAGTCTGGGAGTGGAAAAAAAAAAACAATGGAAAAAATAAAAATCAATCAGTTCCTCCCATCGTATCTAGCACAGCTAAGGCACTACACATCAGGCAAGACTCCAACAGGTCCCTGCTCTTCTGTCATAGCCTTTAATCAAATGCTGAGAGGCATTTGCTATTTTTAAAGTCAAATGAAAAACCGGGTCCAGTTTTTTGTAAATTTGCAGCAAAGATAACCCCCAAAAGGAATGCATATTATTTGCACACCAGTGAGCTTACTTATTAACGTGAACTTCTAGCAAAAGTTTTGTTTCCATATTTTAAGATAGGCCACAAAGACCTGTTTACATTCCTTGGGTGGCTTTAGCAAAGTCAAGGTCACTATGCACCTTTCCACAGCCCTCCTGGGCAGCAGGCTGAGGAATGTCACCCAATGAGCAAGGTCCAGGAACACCCCAAAAATCAAACACTGACCCTGACACTCCGTCAGGTGACAGGGCCAATTCAAAAGCTCTTCATCCTCTGTCCAACTGCAGCCAAAAAGCCCAGGTGAGGTAGGCTGAGCAGCTAGCACTAATCAGTGCCTAACCCATTTCTTACCTTCTCCAAATAGTGGTGGACCACAAAAAATTCTTCTGTCACAGAACAGGATTAACCACCTGCTCTGCAACACTGTCTTGTCATCTGAGGTTCAGAGGAAAATTTGCTATTATGAGGAAAAAAGGTCCATCCATTCATTTTTAACAGGGCAACTTGTTGTGACCTTCCCTCTCAGCACAGAAAAAAATGGTAATATTCAAGTAAGTCTGATGGGGAAATAGTGAGTGACAGACAAGTGTCTGACAACTCTGTAAGAGACAAGACTGCTAATAACTAGAAATGATAGGAGTCTGAATTGCTTGTTCAAAAGGATAAGGGCAGCTAAAAACATTCAAAAGCCAGATTAAAAACAGGAAACTGGGAAACCTCGAATATTCGTGTTCCATTCTTTTCAGGAACCTTACTTCGCTAATTTTTTAAAAAATAAATGGATAGAAGCATCCTGTTTTAAGGGTCTGAAACTCCCTGCACTGAGAGAGCATCTCTAACTTTGTGACCTGCTGCATAGGACATAGATGATATAAAGTGTACATGAGGAAAAGACAGTTTGCCTCACCATCGCTGCAGCAGCCATGGCAAGTAATTAAGCCAGCAACAGAACAAATCCTCACAATCTACCTTCTCTCCATAAGAGAAGCTGCATGTTTCAAGCTGTGATGAATGTTGAGTTGCCTTAAATCCTAAGAAAAACTTCTGCTCTGTTGTTCTTCAAAACTCGCCATGATACCCACCAAATAGCCACAGCTTTATATCTTAGGGTTTGGGGGTGGTGGGGTGGTGGTGGAGGGGTTGGGTTGGTTTTTCGACTTTGTTTGGTTTTTTTCCATGTCAAAATAAGTGCTGAAACATTTTTCCTCTCCATGCTAGGATTCTTTCATTTCCTAAAGAAAATTCAGGTTGAGGTGTGCTTTGTCCTAGGCCAGCGCACACTGATGGGATTCCCTTAGGGAATCATACTGTAACTTGAACCTTCAGCCCACCACGGCATAACAGACTTGCTGTTTACAGCTCCAAAAGCCACCTGCCTTGCACCGCTAAAAACCGTGTGTTACTCATCTCTGACTACTACTACTCGCTGTGGAAGACACCTTCACAGCAACACTGTGACACAAGTTTGATCTAGCAAGTAGAGCCAAATATAAAGTAAAATATTGTTTTAGCACACCTGGAAATACTAAACCCAACTTTTAACTCCCGAGCCAAGCGGCCCCAGGAGCACGCTGCGGGCGGAGCCGGCCCGTAGGAGGCCAGCGGGCATTTCATCCTGCAGGGAGTATATTCCAATACTTCCAGTTTATGTTGTTACCCTCGCCCGCTGAAGGCAACGGGGGGACGCACCTCTCCAACCGCCCCTACAGCCGTGGCCGGCAGCTCTCCCGGAGAACCCCACTTAGCCGCATCCCCGTAATGCCACCGCTCCCGTCCCGGTTTCGCGCACACCCACTTTGGGAGCTGAAACCCCGCGGCGGGGAGGGTCCCCCTTTCGGCCCCCGCTCCCTGAGCCCGCCGGGCACCTGCGGCGGGTGCCCCGGGGCAGCTCGGCGGGCCCGGCCCTGACCCGGCGGCACCTACCCAGGCACTTGATGTGGAAGCCGCTGGGGGGCTTGAGGGAGCGGCGCGCCCAGCCCTGCCGCAGCACCTCCAGGTGCTCCTCCTTGCCCTGCACTAGCAGCACCTGCTCGTCGATCCNGGTGCCGCGGGCGAGGCGGGGACGTGATCCCGCCGCTGCCGGTCCCTAGCGGGCGGCGGTAGCTGTCCCCCGGCCGGGAAGTCCGCACGCCCTGCAACCCGCCTCTCCCCGCCTCACGCTTCCCTGTCCCAGCACGGGAGCACCGTTCCCAGAACGAAAACGAGCCCAGACACTGTCCCGGACGGTGGTTTAGGCTTCCAGGCACCATGACCCCTTCCCACCTTCGGGAGACCCTCACCCTTCCCTTCCATGAGTGAAGCACAGGGGCATTCCCAGCCACACCCAGATTATCCCAGCAAGTCTTACAATTCCTTATGGTTTTGTTTCCTCCAGTGACTACACATCTGTAGGTAACACATTCAGTGAGTGGCATCGACCCTGCCGTGTCCAAACGCCTTTCTCTTCACTCACTCTAATCCTGTGTCACTTTGCGTCTCAGTGGTACTGGAATGTGACGTTGATGGAGCAAGGGTAAGGTTCGCTCCTAACTTCTGCAGTTTTTTTCCAGCAATTTAGTATTTTGCCTCCTCTGTGATCTGGATCACCAGCTGCCCGTGAGGCTCAAGGGCGAGCTCAGCAAAACTGAGCAAGGTGCAAGTAGAACTGGAGGGGTCCTTGCTGGCAGTGCAAGGCTGACAGCTGGGTTGTGCTTCAAGGTGGTAGGTGGCTGCTGAGCTGCAGGAGCTGGCAGCAATGTGCTGGTTACACTTGTGAGAAGGCAGATTTAGGAACTTCACTCCTGTCTTCTATAGGAACCCTCTAACTCACAGCAAAACTGAGCCACAATTCTGAAAACAGGGCTTGAGTTTCTGAATGGTCTGTAGCTGTTGGACACCTTGGTGGTGTGTGAACTGTGGGTGGCCTCAGCAGCAACGCTCATCTTGCCCCAGGGAGCTGGGCACCGTGGCACTTGGGCCACGGGCAGTGAAGCAGGAGAATGCACCAGAAAGGCAAATGACACAAAGAAGAAAACTGCTGAAGAGAAGCAAAGCCCGCAAGGGCTGAGGCAGAAGAGAGGTGAGTGAGAGGAGAGAGCAGGCAGCAGCCGCTCTGCCAGGCAGCAGTGTGAGAGCTGCTACAGCCACAACCCCCCATGCTGTGCACAAATTACAGTGTTTTACCTGTTGCTTCTGAGTTCGCTTACATCAACATCCCTTGACATATGTGGCCTCCTTAAACTATCACCCATTCAGTTCTAATCTCATTCAAATCCTGTGCCACTTTCCAGCTGGTTTCACCCAATTCCTTCTCTGGGTCTCATCCAGTGCAGTCACAGTATTAAGGAAGGTCAAATTTACCAGCATCCCAAAGTGTTTTGCAAGGAAACAAGTTGTATGAAACCCACTTTTCCAAATGGGGAATCAGAAGTTAAATACATTATCCAGAAACGCTGTCAGTCATTTCGAGCCAGGAGCAGAGAGTATTAATACTCAGTTTCTATCCCTTCCCAGGTCTCCAGCACAGCAAGATCTTCAAGAGGCCCCTCACCACAGCCAGAAATAGTTTTAATGTTTCTGCTGTCAGGATTTCAAAGGAGCTCATTTCTTAAGCTTTGCAAGAGGACCCCTCTGGCATCCTCATTGTCCTCCAAACTGCTTCCCAAAGTTCAACTGAGCCACTGGCTGTCTGTTGAAAGAGCTAGTCTTAGTGTGTTGAAACTACTGTCATGAACTTGTCATATTCATGTTATTCTTACCTTGTGCCTTCCTCCTCTGCATTGTCTCAGCCTTTTATCTTGCCCATCATATATGCATTTCAGTTCTCTGGGCAGGGCTCACCTTTGTGTTGCCTTTATGTGCAGCACATCACATTGACATCTCAACTACTGATCGGAGTCACCAGGTAACTTCAGGGCTTGGATGAGTTTTCATTTTTATTCCTAACTGCAAGAACAAAGGAGCCAAATTAAGCCCTTTAACTGGTTTTAGGCTTTTGCACCATATACATCCTGAACACTCAGATGTGGAGCCCCACACTTTGCCTACAGCCCCTGCATCCCAAGTGCCAGCCAGATCAGTGATCCTTCTGCTGCCTCTGACACAAATGCATGTTCAGTGTGGCATGCTCATCAGCCTTCGGCCATGGCAACAGTGCTGCTCTCTCCATTAGCTGAGCTCTTTTTGCCTTCAGTACTGATTTCTGAAGCAATTGGTGTGGCAAAACATGCCACACAGTCATTTTCCTCCTCCTTGCAGTAATGTTTGTGGGCTGTCAACCCCTTCCCTACCCGTGGCTCGCTTTCCTGTAAAGGCTAGTCCTCACCTTGCTCATCCTCTCCCACCCTGCTTTCAACACCTTTTCCCTCATGCCACTTCAGGCCTCTGTGCTCACAGGCTGGCCCTTCCTCCCTCCCTCTCCTTTTCAGCATGCTGCCCCTCTCCGCAGCTTGCACATAAGTAGTGTCACATACAAGTGTGATGACAAGGCAATGAAAGAGGGCATGCAATAATTTGTCCAGCCCTTGTCAGATGAAGCTGTGGCACAAACCAAAATACACTGTGTGCTAGGGGTTAGGTGCTGTCCCCACAGAAGCCAGTGCCAGGATTGCCTAAGCAAGATCTTGAGGGTCTGGTTAAGAAACACCCGTTGTTTCAAGGGCCAGGGGATAGGCTGTGGACAACAAATACGTAACTGAGTAAACTGTGCGTCATTCATTACTTCCCTTTATTTCCCTGTCTCCTTATTGAGTCAAACATTTTTTATCCTCAGAATTTGGGGTGTTTGGTTTATTTTTGTTTATTTACACTTTGTTGCGTGTGAGTTTGGTGTTGAGTAGCATCTCTTTCCTCTTCATTCACTCACTTCAAGGGACTTCTGAACAATCAACATCGATAGCCAGACTGAAGTCCATCTGGTGTTCCCCAGTAGAAATACAGGCGAGAACACAGCCTACAACCTTCTTATGGCTAAATTATGAAAGCTAGTGAAGTGGAACTCCTAAGTGCCTCTGAAATGTTTGGAAAGGCAGAAGTTTATGTTGCTAGCTGGATGAAACCCCTAAAGACTTGGACACGGCTCTTTGAAATGCATCAGTGATGCAGGAGGTCTGCAGCAAATGGGGTTGTTCATTCTGGGTGGGAGTAGAAAGCCAAACAAATCTTACAGAGCTGTGTTCTCTGGCTGTCTGTACTGACCCGTAACTCAGGGGTAGCACCTCTGTCTGCTGCAAACATTGCCCCATGAAAAACTCTCTGGGAAAAGGGTACTCCTCCAGAATTCATCCAAGGCCACAGAATGGAAAAGAAAGGCTCAGGGGGAATATATAGTGCTTGTGCATTCCTGGCTTCTACATAATAAGGCAAGTTCCACAATTTCACAGCCCATGCAGTATGTCAGCAAGTGATCTGCTTCAGCTGCAGTACTCAGGTAGTAAGTCAGCAAGTGCCTCCCAGGAAAGGTTTTGAAAGACTACTTCCTATCAGAAAATTATTTTTAAATCTCTCTAGTCATTTTATACAAGAAGAAATTATACCTTCCCTGCCACTGTCCATCCAGTGTTGCCACCTGTCCAGACAGTCCTGGATACTTCCCAGCCCAGTTGCCTCACTCCCGGGAAGAAGCTGCTCTTATCATTATGTGGGTTTTCAGGTGGTTGAAGTGTGTTTGGCACAAAACTGCCAGCTACAGGATGGCCTTTTAAGATATCTCTGGCAGGACATTTTTTTGAACATACCTGCACGTATTTCCATGTGGAAGGCTGACTGAAGCTTGAGACCCACACTGGCAGTGCAGTCGCACAGCTCCGTGTGACTGCTGTCATCAGAAATAGCACTGGCTGCAGGTCTAATGAGACCAGAGCTTACAGACCTCAATAACAAACTTTGAGTAGTGTTACACCCTCCTCCTGCCCCATTCAAGACCTACATGAGCCTGGCTAGACTTCCCTGGACATGGAGTGAATGTAAACTGGGTCTGGCTTTGTTGCTGCAGGTGTGCAGGAGAAGGGCCAGCAGCAGGTATGTTGCCAACACACAGGCTGGACACTGCTCTTCTTGTCATACTGTGAGAAAAACCAGGAGCAACCTTAGAAGATTAATGCTCTAAAACAACAGATCGTGAACAGTGGTGGGAACTTGCACCTAAGGAAAGCAAGATGGTGGAAGGGGCATACTAGCAGTTGTTCCTTAAAACTCTTCCCAGAAGTGTGGAACCCTTTGTAGGTAAATATAGCTCTACATTCACCTAGTTTGCATCACATGATGACACTTATTTGCCACAAAGAATTCCTAAAACACTACCTTGTTTAGCTTCACCCTTATGTTTCGGTAACCAGTTTTTGTAGTACAGGGATAATAATACTTCTCACATTTGTGAAGTCCCTTGAGGCCTGCTATTAAAAATCAGGAATGGCTGTTTGACTGTCTCTGCTCTGGTAGGAGCCAAGTACTTCTGTGCTCAGTCCTGTCCTGCCATCCTCCAGCAAGAAGCCCTGCTCAGAAATCCTTGCTCAGACAGTGTTCCCAGTGAAGTCAATGGGAGTTTCCCGCGTGAAGAGTGATGAGCTGGGTCCAAACTAAACACCCAACTAATAAACAGAGCAGGAAACAGCTGACATTATCATTTTTAAGCTCTGTGCTTTTACCTGACTCAAACATGCTGGCATCAAGAAGGATCCCGGGGGCAGGATGCGACCCAAGGGAGGAGAGGAGAGCCCAGGTTATGGGCAGGCGTGCCTATCTTCCTCTTCAGGAAAATCTTTGGCAACAGTATTAAACCTTTGCAGCTAGGTGAGTGCTGCTTGGATAGGTGAGCTGGTAGGTAGACTATTATCTATTGTCTGCTTAACAATAGCCTACACATACTAGGGAAGTTACTACCGACTAGGAGGAAAATCACCTCCCAGCAGACACTGAAAACAAGTTCCCACTTTACTCACAGAACATGCACAGTACAAGGTACAGGTTTCTCACACTGAAACTCAGGTGCCCATGTTTAGACATGTAAATAACGCAGCACTAAAACACCTGGATTGGAAAGCCCTTTACTTTTACTTATGTATGAATTTGCAAAGAGGGAAACAAGACTTACAGATGTTTTTGAAGCAAAAAAAATGGTGTGCAGCTTACAATAGCAGTGAGGGTAAAAGGGGCCAGAATAGATTCCCTGCATGGGAAATTCTTGACTGTAAAATAATAGAGGCAAGAGAAGGATATGTTTATATCTTGACTTTCTAAATACATTTTCTAGAGATATTTTCTATGTGCCTTCCCAACCCATACTTGTCTCTTACCTGCTATGGTATTGATGATTGCTTTTGGCCAGATTACAGTCAAACACTAAGGTGAGGGCTTAGATGATGTATTTAACCAAGATAGAATTTATTTCAAAGTCTGCAATTGCATGCTACTGAAGCCATAAAGGACTCAATACTTGCAGGAAACATGTAATTTTAATTATGGAAATGGCACACCAGTTTGCCTTCAAAAATATCTGCTTGTCATGTTGCCTTGCAAGAACTGCTGAAAATACATTGAGGCAGCTCAGGCACTGACACGCAAAAAGAGCTAGGGTTTGTTTTTATGATTCCCCTACCAGTAATGGAAAGAGCTTGTGAATGAAATGGCCATTAATTTTCATGAGTGCTCTGGAAGAAAGAGCAATAAAATCTATTTCTCCACCATTTTTTGTATTTCCTTTTACAGCCCATGGCCTGAGCCAGCCTAGCAAAGGTGTGTGGTTAATCCCTGGCAGATCTCATATTGCTGAATTATTGACTCCAAAGTCAGACCAAGGAGATCAGAAGTTCTTCCTCAGCCTTGGCATTTTAATCTGAAATTTCTCTGCTTTGAATAGAATGCTTTCCTCTTACAGTCCCTTCTCATGCAATACAAGGCAAGTCCTGTAGGTGCTGGGGGCAGTGCAAAACTTCACTCAGGAGAAAAAATTCCGGTGAGACACCTATACCCCTAAGAGTATGCAAATATAAATGGCATACATAGGCAAAGTGAGGTAAAGGGAAATCCTTGTTCATGTAACATGCACATCCAAGAGCTCCAACCCATACTGGCTCAAATTTCCTGTAGGGACCCTATTAGACTGTGGGCCAAAATGAGACAATTATGACCTGTGACTCCACACTTTCATTTGGGAAGTACCTTTTGTGCCTAAGCAAGTAAGCAAGGTCGACAGAGCTGACCACTTCTAAATGAACAATTTAAATGAATTCTTCTACCTCCCAGAAGAATTTAATCAGGGGCTGCTCTTACAATGACCACCTGGGGTAAAAAAAAAAAAAAAAAATTAAAACAGGATTCTGTGCCACAAGGCACTCTGCAGGCAGGCTGATCAGCACACGGGGTGAGAGAACCAGAGCTGGGCATGGCTCTGTAAGCAGCCTTTGCTCTGCCCTGGCAGCAGAGCTGTGGGTGACTAGCAGACATCGGTCTGAGCTGAATAGCTCTGATGTGAGCTTGAAAAGGGTAGGAATACCACGTCTCTAACTCAGACTGCAGCTATAAAGAGCTGCATTGGTGGGAACCATACAGTCCATCCCTGCAGGTGGAGGTGAGGGACCTTCACTGCTGCCTGCTGGCATGGGGGGAGCTGACACAAGGTCCTTGAAGGACAAGTTGGTGCATGTTGGCTTCTCTGAGAATCCCCTGGTGGCGCAAATCTGGGGACACTTTCCCAGGTCACAGGATGGGAAAGCTCTAAGGTCATTTGTCTTGCCAATTTTTGGATGGCAGCTTCTCCTTCCTGACTGGGAAAAGGGAAAGCGACCGGTGCTGCTGGTTTTGGGTAAAAGCCCTTTGCGATTCTGCCTTGCTCTTCCGACAGGCAGGCAGACACCCACACTGATACACAGCACAGGGATACAATATATCAAGATACAAGGAGGCTCCACCCGTGCCACAACATTCTTGCTCTTCCTTCCAGGAAGCACAGGCTGAATGATGGGCTTGTTTTCTGTACCCAGCCCGTGACATCTTTCCACTTTCTGTGCACTGATCCACCAACCATGACTGAGTTCAGAAAATGTGACCCAGGCTTACAGATCCCCTCTGGGCCCCCCTAAACCAAGGGCATGTCTTTCCAAACCACAGGGCTTTGCAGGAAGAGAATTTCTTCAATCAAGCATAGGAAAATGCCTGTGGGAAGGGGCACTAACCCCCACCACAGTCTTTGCAGGTAGGGAAAGGCCGGAAGCAGCAAAGAATGTTGAATAACATGCACACCTTGGGTTTTAATTCTCTGATCTTCTTGCTTCTCCAGCCACCAGCAACCTACCAGCATGCTTTTAACCCATCTGTGCCTTTTCTTGATCAGAATACCAATTTTTAGTGTTTCCTCACTTGATACAGATGCCTCTGAAAAAGAACAAAGTATCCCTGAGAAATAAATTACCATCATGGGGTTTTTTTTTCTCTTTTTCCTTTTTACAGAAATTTCTTATCCAGTTTGCTGAATTCAATAACCTTCTCTCTTTCCACTTCACTTCAGGCCTTCAGTTGCTTGCCCTTGATGAGCTAGGTCAGTCAAAGCCATGCTTGGTTTACAAATATGAATGTAACAAGCACCTTACAGCTGCCTACAATAAACAACTATTACTTCTAAAAACAGACCAATACCTGTTAAATTGTGCTGCGAAACATTCCCTTTTGCTCTTTTAACTGGTGAAGGGTGGTGAAATAGCCCAGCGAATGCTCATGTGCACAGGGAGGGAGGTAACAGACTCGTTCTCCAACAGGACCTGCCACAGCTCTTCCAGCACTGGTTTTGTGCCCGTTGGGTGAGTGCCAAGAACTGGCACACATTCAGGTTACGGTGTCGGCCAGCCATCGGCTGGCTTCTTCACTCCTCCATCATTTTCATTTCACTCAGAGCAAGGAGACAAATATGAAGGCTGATGGGCTAGATGCTCACCTTTAGGTCCCCTTCGGCAACAAGGAATTGGTGAAAGGGGTGGTGGGGTGGATGTAAGAGAATTTATTCCTGGTTTAATTGCCCTTCATTATAGCTAAGCCTTTTGCGTAAACAGCAATTTGGCTCCCATCTCCTGAACGCTGCTCCCTTGTATTAGACCTTTTATAATAGCTGTAATTACAGTTGCAAGCTCTGCTTTTATTTTATGGGAGCCGAGGTAAAGCTGCCCCGTGTCCCAAGTGCTGATCCTCAAGTACAGCCATGTCTGTGAGGCAGTGTCTGCAAGCAGCGGGATCTAAGGGGTGAGTCACAGCAAAGAGCTGCGGGTTTCCTCACTAGCCCTGCCTGCTCTCAGGACTGATCTCTCTCACAGGTAATCTTAAGCAGCCACCATGCTACTCTCCTGCCTCTTCTCTTTGCCTTGGCTTGTCAGGATTAGACAGTTTAACCAAAGACCCTGGTTGCCATCAATCTCAATATTGAGTGCACCAAGATAATACAGGCACTTCTCTTCCCTGTGAAGACAGGCATTTATGAACTATTTGTGAAGCCATTTTAGCTAAAGAAGACAGACAGCTCTATTTCGTGCCTAATATTGTCTGACAGGTGTGGACACACCCTGGGATGACTTTCTTGTCATCCTGACTAGAAGGTCAAGAGTCTACATTTGACAGAGAGAATTGCCTTTGGCACTCCAACAAAAAATGAAAACACAGCAGCATCCAGAAAAAAACAACAAACCCCTTTGTAAATCAGATGTGCCAGATTTAACATTTCCCAGAGCTTAATTCCTTTTAAATTTCGTAGCTCCTCTTTGAAGATTATCCATGGACCCCATACCAGGCTAAACCAGACAGTTTAGCTTTTGTTCTTCTATTAGCCATTATCAGCTTACAGTTTTAAACAACTCAGGCATGGTGGGCAGTGGCTCTCCTCTCTCCTCCCTCCATTTTCATGCTTTCTCTAGGGACTTCTATGCAATACCACCATATGTTTCCCTGCCATCCCCAGAATGCAGCTGAGATCCACTGTGGAAGAAGAGAACAGGGGCTGACCTCAATCATGGCAGCAGTGCTGTGGCTCTGGGGGGAGATTCCAGCCCCACCAGGTTAAGAAGGTTGAGCTCAGAAAAGAAAGTTCACCAAAAGCTCAAGAGCTCCATAGTGGGAGCTATCTAGTAACAGGCTAAGCTCTCCTGGGTTATTTCCTTGGCAATGCACATTTCAGCAACTAAATCTAAGCCCACTCCACTGGCAAATGTCAGACCCAGGAGAAAATACAGTTTCCTGCCAAGGTAATAAAGATGACTCCTATAAATTAATTTTTTCTTGGTTTTGAAATGAGGTTCCCTATTTTTTCATAAAAATGGACACATCACTGCTTTGTATTTGTGCAGAAGAGAGTTACATGTTAGTAGCCAAGAATCAGATCATTTCTTTGCAAGGAAGAGGTAGGAATGAGTAGTTTTTACCATGGGTTTTATGGGAAGAGCTTTGCCATGGTATGTGGTAAATTCAAAAATCTCCTTAGGCTTTTCCTTCTTTTGCCATAGGAAATGCTGCAAGTTACAGAACCCAACAGCCACCTTTTGTACTACTGCTTCCACACACTGAAAGGGCACATTCAGAGATGCTGCAGCAACCAGCTGTGGTCAACCCATACTTGACTTTGTGACCCTTTTTGAGGCCAACCTACTGCTGCTTTCAAAGGGTGGATGGTTTCCGGGAGGATCACACCAACCCAGGCATTGGAAGGGGGGAAAGGAGAGAAGAAATCTTAGGGTTTCCTTGCTTCCTGTTTAGCTCGCACTAACACATTGTACAAAACACTTGAGGCAGTGTACCTAGAAAGACCCCTGTGGAGAACAGAGCTGCAGGTAACCCTGCTCTGACTGGCTGGTGGCTGTGGCAACTCCACTTCAGCAGGTGCCACTGGATGGTGCTGTACAGAGGGGAGCAGGAACAGTTGGGTTTGCTGCTAATCTGAGCCTCAGCAGTTTTTGTTTTCAAACTCGATCTTTTTGACGCGCAGAGCAAAGCGCACGGAGTCCATGGGCATCTGCGGGGCTTCGGCAGAGAGTCCTGTGCCTTGCCCCACATCCTCAGCTGTGGGCAGCTTTGGGGGAAACCTGAAAGCACAAAAGAGTACAGCTGGCAGCAGAACATCAATGGGAGCACCTGGCAGGCACTGAAAACCAAGGATGGAAGAAGTTCATTTGAGAATGTCCTGGCAGACCCACTGCTCCACCAGTGCTGGTTTAGGTAGTACTAGGATCTTAGCTTCCATTCCAATAACTTCTTCTTCTCCAGGGCCAAAGGATAAGAAGGGGAGGAGGGAGGTGGCACCCAGGCCAGGGTAAAGAAAGAATGGCTGGATCACCCCTCTTCTTGAGGATCACAGCCCCAAGCAAGACTTCTTCAGGCTCCAAAGCCGGCAGCAGTACTTCACAGTCAGGGGTCATCACTACACCTGGTCTACAGTTCCTCAGGATCCCTTGCCTAGTTCTCTTTCCATGGCCTGTTGGGTTTTTCTTTCATGCTGTTTAACCATTACAGACCTCAGCATTCAGTTTTTCCCTGTTTTAATCTTTTAATCAAACCAATCTTCCTTCCAGCTTGTGGGGATGGGGCAGAGGAAACTCCAAGAGATCCCAGTCCTGGTTTGCAGGAGACAGTCATTGGTTTTACAGCTTAAGAAGGCAGTTTAATTCCAGTACAGTCATGCAGCAGAGCTCAAACAGCCAGCATTTGTAGATCTCTCCACATGGATAAAGTAATAAAACATCAAATTAATTTACCTAGAAATAGGACAGCAATCACAAGCCAAAGTTCACCACAATGATTTGCATTACAGTAGCAAACACAAAGCTTAATCATAGCTACACATCTCTATTTCCCTTCAGAAAATACTATGCCCTCTGCTCATCATGGATAGCTCATAACTGATCATGCATGTAACTAATGCTGGTTGTCCTCTAGCAATTAAATCCCAGGTAAATCCCACATGTTCTGCTCAGCAGTGCAGGTTTCGTATCATGGAGTAACCATGGCACAAAGAACATCATGCCAGATTCCCCCAGGGGCAAATGGACACAGCTGCTTTCCAGTCAGTGGAGCAATATCAGGTTGCTCCTGCAAAAAGCATGACCTCTTAGGGAAATGTAACTAACTCAGGAATTACAAAAACACTTCTGTAAAATTTAGCTGGTGTACACAGTAGTACCTGGCTGAGGGGATAAGAGCATTCCTCTCTCACTACCTAAAAACTCCTTCACTGAATTCATTAATCATTCTTATCAGCACCCCTTTTGTTCCTGGGCTATAAGAGTACTTGAACTAAAAGTTTCTCAAGTCCAAATCCACTCCAAGTGATGAGTATCTTTGAGGTCATAAATTAATGCAAGCAATTGTTATGTTACCCACATGAAAGTCTTCAGTGGAAGAGCAGTGACCCCAAGAGAGAGTGAGATTTCACTAAAGATAACTTTTGTCTGACCTCTCAGCAACCTCCTAGCCAGGTATCTTATAAACAGGTGATTTTGTAGCAGATAGAGAAGAATTGGCATTTTTTTGTTATAAAGAGGCTGGTGCTTGAAAACTGGACTAAGATATCTTCATTTTGCTTTATAACTCCCTAAAGTTGGTCCACAGAGAAGCCATTGTATGGAAAACCAAATAGGGAGCATTCTGATATCTTTGAGTACATTTCTATTTTCCTTCCCTCTGTAATTATCATATATGTTTTGATATTTATTATTACAAGTGTTAGCACAGTCACAGTCACAGTTTTACAGTCACTTGTAGACTATTTTGAGAAAGCAATCCATTATTGAGCACATATGTGCCAGTCCCAAGCTCCCAGGAGATGCTGAGGTGGGATTCCTTGATGTCAGTTACAAAACAAAAGATGTATGTATCTGTATATCTGTATATGTACATATGGGCTCATGCTTAGAGCTGGGGACTCTGAAGGGACAAAGTACTGGCTGCTGTAAAGCAGCTCCATGGTTTTGTTTGCATTTTAGGGCTGGAGCAGGCACTTGGAATGCCCCTGGCTGAGGGTGCAAGACAGCCACCCCTCCCGCTACTGCTCATGAAAACAGGTGGCAAGAAAATTTCTATTATGGCATCATAAAATCAAATGGTGAGGAAAAATCAGGCTAAGTTCATCCCAAGCTGCAGGCTATTGGAATGTCTTCTGTGTGGGACAGGGAACTGAAATATAAGGGGTTTTAGCCTCATTTGAGTATTCATTGTTGTTTTACTGGAGTTTATTTATTTCACTGGCATACATAGGTATGAGTATGCAGATATAAAAGCTATATAATGAGAACCAACTGGATTCAACATATTTCAGCTAATTACTTATTAAAATAGTTTTGGAAATGAGTATTTTATATACTGGTTAGGAAAAAAAAATCAAGTATAAAAAAAATTACAAGTTCAAGATTTACCCTTACCTACTTTAATACCTTAAAAACCCCAAAGTAATTGCTAAAGAGTACAGATAAGACAGAAAAGTTAAACTTTTGTATGCAAAATGATTTACATGGAGAAAGTATGTGCATGCTCTAAAGTAAAAATACTGTTGGAGGAGGAACAGTTAGACTTTTAGAAAGATTAACTGAAACTTCGGCCTTAAGGTCAGCTTTGAATATCCCAATGGAATCAGATACTTCTTAGCAACTCCTAAAAGCAGGCAAAAATGTGTCAGCTACATGTTTGAATTTACTTTCCAGGGATAAATTTCTGACTCAGGTCTTCCCATCCCACTGGCAAGTTGAGACGATGGTAACCAGCATGCATAGTTAACATAGTTTTGCATTGATACAACACATCCTACAAGCATGGCCATACAAACTTCATTGCCTTTGCACAGTAACATGGTCCTCAGCAAATTACGTAGAGATCTAGCATGGAAATTTGACATAATTTTCTTGAAAAAAACTAGAATAAAATATTTACATTTTGTTCTGGTGAGGGAATTAATATTGTTTCGGATAAATCTTAGGGGTATTTCAGACTTTTATTTAAATACATAAATGCCTGGATTTACTTCTCCAGCACTTACCATCTCTTTGGCAGAAAACACTGAGACATAGTTTCCTAAAATCTGGTTCATTCCTATTATTATTTGCAGCATGTATTCCTTACCTACCCCAAATCAAAACTGAGCTTTGCAAAGACTGCTGTCCCCACATCTCATCCTGCTGCACTGCCCAGTCGCAGCATCCACCACCCTCTGTGGGGTAAAAGAAGACAAGTGTCAGAGCTGTGAGAAGATTGGAAACTTCCCTGAGTCCAGCACCATGCTGAGGTATTTCTACAGCAAAAGGGTGCATGTTCCCATGTGGGACAATGCCAAGCAGTATTCTCTCCTTGTCCAAGGCTGAGGGAGCTATCTCACAGCAGGCTTTAATCACGGAAATCCACGGGCACAATCTCACAGGAGGTTCCTACACGATCTGCTGTAGAAACAAACTAAGGGTTATCCCAGGAGTGCTTTGCCCTGAACAAGCAGAAAGCTAACACATGTCTGGCATCCAAGGTGCCAAGGACATTCCAGCCATAGAGTTCTGGGGCCCAGGAAAGGCAGAGACCAGTTAGTTCCCTGACTAAATGCAGAAATGAGAGTTCGTTCTAGAGGAAATTTGCTGAACTTTTTGAGAAAAAAAGTATCAAGAAATACAATAACATATGGACATCAAAGAGAAGGTCCCAGTGCCCTCTGGAAGCCAGCACCTATTTGCACGGGCAAGCAGGAAGGCCACTGCCTGAGTGTGAAGGGAACCTTCAAAAAATCATCTTGAAATGCAGTGAGCACGCTCCTCTTGAGCCCCCTCTGGCAGCAAGGGGAAGGGCAGCGTGTCACATTCTGCATGGATGACACTCTTGCCAGTAGAGAGATTGCTGATATCCAAAAGCAGAGCAGAACAGCTGGGGTAAGCTTTGACCAGTTTGCATAAGTCGGGATGAGTCTGTGTCTATGTTATTTGAAGTCAGCTCTGTGGTTTTTAACAAGCAGACAGGTGTAGTCCAGCTACATGCTAGCCCTTAAATTTAGCAGGATTAAACAGGTTCTAGGTGGCATTTAACACTTCTACTAGGTTTCTTAATCTCTAGGGTTTACTCCAGCAGAAACCTCAAACCAGATGGAATTGCTTTTCCCCTTATCTAATTCTATCAGACTACAGTACCCAGAACCATCCCTGCAGAGAGCTCTGAAGAACCTACTCCCTGAAATTATTTTACACATTATATAAACTTATTTTCTGGACTTTCTCTAAGCACAACGATTAATCGGGATATACAACTATTTTTTATTGACAACACAACTCACTTCACAGCTACTCAACAACCATATTCCTGGTTAGAAGTGTTATAATCATGAACTATTTTACAACCCAGGGTGGCACGGCAATGGGACAAAGCTACTAGGCCTCAGTAGCCCATTAAGTGTCTGTCAGGGCACACCTGATAGACTGAAAGCTGAGAGATGCAAAGCACTCTGCACGGTCATCCTGAATCTGAGAGAGCTGAGCACAGTCACAAGTTCTGCACAGCTCCCTATCCTCCACTTCAGTTAACCAGGTAGCCTGTCTGATCCTTGGAATACAAGCAGAGATTGCTCCTCTTAGCCCTGAAAGCCTCTTGTCAAAAGCATCCCTGGAGGAAGACTGGGAAGGTACTTTGGTGTAAGATACCCATGTTCACTGTTGCTCTCCTTTAGCCTAACTTCTTCCCTGAAAAGATGTGAAGGAGCAGGAGCCCATTGTTTTTAGAAAATGAAGCAGCAGAGGAGGTTTAAAGAATGAGGTGGGTTTTTTTCTTCTTCCCACTTTAGACCCAGTAACCTCACACCCAAAGGAGGGTCCTAGCAGAAGTATTCTTACCCTCAGGGACTTCTAATCTCCCAGGTGAAGGCAGAGAAAGCATGAAGAGAAACGACTTGTTCATTAGGACGTGCAAAAAGGAAGCCGGTAGAACCTCAAACTCCTCTGTAAATCACAAATCTGAGAATACTTCATGCTAGACAATAAAAATGAATCTGAAATTAAAATCTTCCTTTTAAACCTTCACTTTTCCTTAACTACTTATAACTAGAGTTTAGTGGTTGGAAGCAACGAAGAAGGAATACAGCATTTTCTCCACTCCAGACTTCATTGTAGGCCAGATCAGAGATTATGAGAAATGTTCTTCTCTTACCAAGCACTGAGATGGGAGAAGTTCTTCCCCCCTCATGCACCAAGTAGCATAAAAAGGGAGGAAATGACAGTGCTAGGGCTAGGTCTCCAGCTCAGTAGCAGTTTGAACATGTTCATCTCAATCTTTTTTCCCTGAAAGCTATTTTTAAAACTAGTCTATAAGTAGCTTCTGTTTCCTTTGATACTTAATTAGTTCCAATTAAAATAGACTATATTTATGTAGCATGCATTGAAGTGTGAATGGTGCTCACCAAAACTCAGTAAATAATAAAAAAATTGCACTTACACTGAAATATATGTGAATATATCTCCTTAAGACTTCCAAAGGGATTTGGGTTATGAATCACAAACATTCCCCTCAGCATTAGAATCTTATGAGTCAGAAAGATAGTCATCATTAATCACTTCTCGAGCATTTTTAACAAGGTGGTTCCTGCTTGCTGCATGTTTTCATTCACATCAGTCATTTACATAGCACAAAAGGTGTGCCTAGCACTTTAGAGACAATTAACACCAAAATATTTGCTTTGTAGTGTTTACAGCTATAGTAACATCATACAAAACAAGAAAATATTCCCTCTGCAAATGAAAGAACAGGAATTGCAACTATGGCAAAGTAGCAAACTTTTTCCATGGTGTGGGATATGCCTGCATTTCTGTATTTCTGTATTATTTTTACTACTTACAATTTTAAGTAGGAACATATTTACTCCATTCCCTTAAGACTTTAACATTATTGTAACCATGAAAGTATCTTATGCCCTCCCCTTTCTCAAAGGGATAAAAACCACTGTTAGACTGTCCTGGGGGTGGGGGAAGGCACCCGATTCTCCACCGAACACTCACACTACTTGCATCAACATGTCTTTTAAGAAGCAGTAACAGAGGTGCCAGCACTGCTGCAACCTGAGTGGCTACTTAAAAGAAAAAAAAAAAACATCTGGAAAAGAAATACATTTTCCACTCTTGACAAAAAAACAAAAAAAAAAAGGAGAGAGAAAGATAAGATACCTATTCCATGACTGCCACTTAGTTCAGTCCATTTAAGCAAAGAATAAGGAAGGTTTCATTTGTTCTTCCTGGCACAGTTTGTCAGTCATCTTCTTATCCCCACCTATACATTCAAAAAACCCTCATAATTCAGCTACCTCTGCACTCCATGGAAAAACAGTATATCCTCACACATTTTTTTTCAGGACTTCACTCATGCTTTCCTTCAAGTTTCACAGATGTTATTTTGGACTTCAGTGCCATAGATGGATGCATCAGTCCACACATGAGATCAGAGTTATGAAACAACTGTGAAAGCAATGCAGTTAAGGACAGTTACAGAAGTACTCTGTCACAAGCAGTTTATTAGAACTTCACTTTGACAATAAATAAGGTATTTCCCAAGCAATCAAAATGTAATTATTTAGAAAGTTAAACAAAGCAAATTTTCACAATGCAATTTTTATATATACATAGTTTACTGTACTTTAAACACCAGTTCATCCAGAGCTGTACAACATTAGGATGTCTACTTTTTAAATTCACACAGCAGGAGACTATCAAGACATGTCTTTAATCTGGAAACTGTGTGTGTAAAAATAACCCCAAACCACATCAGCTCCAGGTTGGATAGTCCAACTGGTGTGAATGAATCTCTGTTCATTAGACTAGCTGCTGAATTCAAAATCAGATGTATGGCTTACCCAGGAGAAACAGTGCCTTTTGAAAGTTATGGTTTGAAAGGACTAGTAAGCTGCTCAATTGCAACAGTACAATGTAACCATTTGTAATTTACAGTGCTAGGGCACAACCTGCTCTGTCTTCAACACAAGTGGCACAGGACAAACTTCTGTAAAAAATGATGATTTTCAATGTTGTAAATCTCTAATAGTAAATACAAACCTTGCACCTAAACTGTTAACTGTGAAAACATCTTTCAGTTTTGGTCAAATGAATTAGCATTTCTTCACTTAAATACTCAAGACATTTAATATGCCTCAATAATACTTTTAAGAGTTTGACATTCAAAATCAACTTCAAAAGAATGTTCCCATTAAATAAAGCACCAAGATTTCCCCACATTTATTCCTTAAAGAAAGTCTATGAAACACTAGGTTTTTTTTAAACATTAGTTCTGCTAAGAGTTGTAATTTCAAAATAAAATTTAATTCTTATGGTTTGATCAAAGCCATGTTTCCAAAGTGAGCTTTACATATTCTGTGCAACATCCCATTTTCTTTAAGTGCAGAGGTACAGGTCTCCAAGTTATGCAGCTGCAATCGAGTTGTCATCTGCTTGACGACCCTGAGGCTTTAAGGACATAAAGACAGAGAATTAAAAAGAGAAAACAAAACACAAAACCGAAACAATCCACCCAAACAAACTTCTCTCAAAAAACCCAAACCAAACCAAACACCCCACACCCAAACAGAAAAGACAGACTACTAGGAAACTACCTCTGCAATACATTGTGTTGTCAATGTAGCTCTGGTACCCAAGTGTAGCCTTAGGCTTATCCTACTTCTAAAGGTTTCAAATAGTGGCACAAATACAGAGGACATCCAACTGGAATTTCAGTTTGGCCCAGTGAGTACTCGGCAGAGGCCTCAGCTCCTCAACTGCCCTGTTAAATGCCTTCTCCATACACATCTGCACAGCACAGCACAGGGCCTGGCTGATCAGAGCTCTGAGCATTACTGCAGCATAGAAAGCTGATAATTATCAATGTGCAAAACAGGAATGACACTGACAGTTTCTTGGAGGAATTTTAAGCAACATCACTAGAGATAGCAGAGAGCAAGGAAGAAGTTTTAAAGAAGAAAAGGCATCCTTACAATAAGGTTTTCTGAGGTTCTGACAACTCCAAAGCAAAAGCAAAGGATTCTGAAGCTTGAGAGTCCACAGGAGTTTTGTGAACACCACGTTTCTGAGGAAAAATTCCTATTCTATTTACTTAGGAGGACCTCTGACAACCAATCTAGAAGAGCCAGTGACTGACAGCATACTCAAAAAGTAAGTTCTGCCTATCTCTTTTGGTTAAAACAAAATTGAAATAATGCCAGGCCCGTTTCCTAGAAACATGATTAGAGATGTCTGAACAAGTCCATCTCAAATCATATAAACAAGTCTTTGGGCTCCTTGCTTGTTAAGAGTGTGAATAAAAAGTGAACAAAATATTCTGGAGACAGCAGCAGTGGAATGAGAAAGCATTGTTTCAGGCAAATGGATTTAAATGATTCTTAAAAAGTCAAAAGACCTGTTTTTCATGGCATGATTCAACTGTCTTCAGAGTTATACCACTTACGAAAAAAAAATCTAGACTGATTCACTGACAGAACGTGTTTTTAGAAGTTATTTAGGGAAGTGTGGGATGCTACAGTGTCTCTGAACCTAGTCATATGGGTTGCTCAAACACTTCTTTTTTCAGAAGTGCTACAAATTATGGTATTAAAAGTACTTGGTTATATTTAGCTCACTCTGCTATGCTCAAAATAGAAGCAACTTTAAAACTCATTTTACAGAGTGACACGTGGAACAGAACAATAGGGACAGGACAAGCACATTCAGCTCATTCATCTAGTGGTAACCAAATACATGCTGCACTGAAACAGATTTCCTAAAGATTTTGGCTGACAACACCAATGCACAACACAAGATTTTTCAAAGCAAGTAACCCTGTTACAAGCTGGACATTTTAGTCTGCTTAGAGACACTCAGCTTTGAACAGAGCTGGGCTGGTTGTCCCCACAATGTGAGCATTTAAACACAAGTCACTCCTCACAGCCTTACCTTTACAAAAATGTGTGTCGGTATGAAACGTCTGAGCAACTGATTGGTGAAGTTAGGGAATCTCACCAGGTTAACATGAAGAGAAGGTAACTGCTGATAGCCAGCCATCAGAGGATAGAAGTTGTATAACATCTCCTGCTGCGTGCCAGGAAGGATTCTTAGTCGGATCTTACAAAAAGAAAAGAAAGCCACAACCATAAGTATGTTCTGTGTCTAAAAGCTCTGTTCACTTTCTATTTATACACTGGTAACTTTCTGAAGCTGGGAAGAATGCAACTAATTTCCAGTTCTAGTTAAACCATTGCTTCTACACTGAAACACCCCATTACCCATACACGACACGACAAACAGCTGCTGGGCTTCCATCTAGGCCTTTTCAAAATGGAGTCTGCATCCATATATTCTTCCAGACAGAATTTACCATACTTTAAACATCTAAAAAACAATGAGTTTGCCCCCTCTGTACATCTGTATAAGTCTAATAAATGTATTCTACACTACCAGATAAACCAGCAGGATCAGTGGATGGGACAATTCTGTACCTGTTTAAGGCCAGAGAACATGAAGGCATCACTGGGTTCCACGGACACCTCCACATCCTGGACTAAATTGGTCTTATTTCGCAGGTGATACCTGACAGGTAAGGACTCTCGGACTCGACCAAATGACGGCAGATCTTTGGAAAGAAAGTAAGTAATCTCAAATACAAAATGCATTTTCAAGTTCCACTCAAAACAAATAAGTCTATTGAAAAAAGCAGTGAAAAGTTAAGAAAAAAAGATACAAGAACTAGGCATCTAAAGCATTTCTGACAAGCTTTTTTAGAAACACATTAAATAACAGAACGCAATTTCATTACAATTTTTCAGTACCACTTCTTCAACATCTAGTTACAAACCCCCCAGCTGCCCTAAGACTGCCCAATGATACTAACTGGGAAGGCACTTTGGTTGCTGCTAACTATTTTCAGCTTACCAAAATCTAATCAGATACTGTCAGGAAGCTCCTTCAAAGCGTAGCAGGATAGGATAGTGGAAAAATCTCAGTACAAATGAAACCAAGCCAAAGAAAGCATTGGAATTACATGTGTTTGGTGAGCATTTCAATCCCCCATGTTCTAGTGCAGGTGAAGTACTAGAAGAGAAACAGTTCACCTGCCAACAATCATCTCCAACTCTCCAGTCTGTTTCTTCCTGGGATGCACCCAGCATGTGGGTGGATGGAAAAATTGTTGCCATAGGCATCTAGAGAAATGTACTGGGAAGGCAGCATCAGCAGAGATAACTCCAGCCTCTGTGCTGCCACACAATACAGGTCAAGCACTACATCAGCTCCACTGACAGCTTCTAGGAGAACACATTTGTGTACCTACCCACCTCCTCTCCCCTTCAAGTGGGGAAAGAAGAGCAAGCCTTGAGGCAGTCTAAGTGCTGGTATGGTTTCTTTCTCTAACTCCATAATATTCAGCAGTTTTCTGTATTTCACTACAGTAAATGGAAGCTCTGGGGGCTGTAAAAATTTTGACAGTCCTAAAAATTCTAATTGGGACACGTATGTTGCCAAATTAGTATTACCTGCATTAACATGAAGGGGAATGCTCTCTACAATCACATGTGGTAGAGTGATGACTGTGTTTACAACAGGTACACTTTCCACAGGTGAACTTCTGCAGGGAAAAGTCAAATGCAGACCATGTTGAATATTATACTACATAAAGTATCAAGTCTACAAACTAAGAAGTAATTAGTAGGTCCAAAGTCTAGACAGTGCTTGTTACAGGAAAACACATAACTGATTTTTTTTGGTTTTTACACTCCTCCCCACTCCCAAAAAAACCCACAACCTCACTATCATTCCTAAAACAAATCAGCTTACTTCCTCTCCTTACCAAGGCCAAGACATGCTTACCTCTTCCAGGAAATTACATAACATCCAGTTGCCACTCCACTAGCATTAGCAACTGGAGGACATCGAAGGCAAAAGCACTCGCTGGCACTCTCACCTGTCTGTAAAACAACTATCAGCAAGATTTTGTTTAAAATCAAAGCATAGTAACAGCCTAAGCCACCAAGTCTAGAAATGCAATATGACACAAACACAAGTGTTCAGCCAGAAAGGCCTTCGAAGATCTTTGCAAAGTATATCTACATAATGTATAAATCCAATAGATTGTGAAGTATTCCAATACACGAAAGGGTAACATATACAAATATATGTCACTTTACTTTCTAAACTGCATCATCATGTCTTTAATGTACACATAGAATGAGTCATTGCAAATTTAGAGCTCATAAACACACACAAAAAGTAAAATAATGCCAATTCAAATTCTACCCTTCTACAGCAAATTCCAAGACATCAGCATAAGATGTCTCTGATGCTTGAAAATTAAAATGAATATGGACACATCCCCTCTCCCTCTCAAATGGATGAGAGCTGGAGAAGAGAAGGAACACAAGAAAAACCTACTAGCTTTTCAGTGAAACTGAGTTTTCACTTTTTCTTCTTTTCTTTTTTCTCCACTCAAAGGAACTGAAAAAACAAACCTTTTCGTGTAGAGAGTGATTTTAAAAAAAATATTAAGAAAATAGGTTTCAGTCTTTCAAAATTTATTGTTCATATTAAAAAAAAAACCATTGACCAAAAGATGGACAGCCAAATGGTCGATACCTACAGGGTTCATATGTCCTGGCACTTAGCTCTTTAGGAGCATCAACCAGAAGCCATGAAGCACAAACTGAAGATGAAATATCATAGTTTGAAGACTAAAGAACCTGGGAAAGAATTGCTTTCTTCCAGGCAACCCTTGAATCTACATAGGAACAAGAGCCTTGCAAGTCCTTGATTACATGAGTGGACAGCTGCCCCACAGTCAGGCAGCCACCCAGAATACCTCATTGGATCCAAAGTTTTGATAGAACATATAATTCACATCTCTGACCCCACAAATGCAAAGACAATGTTTTGTTGGAAGATTTTGGATCAGCTCTACTATTAAGTATTCCATTTATTTAACTTTAAAGCTAACATGCTGCTTTAATGGCTGCAGTTTTAATGGCTGAGATCTTCAAGATAACTTTCTAAAATTTAAGTAGTAAGTTACTGAACTGTAGTAGAAAGAAAGATGCTTACTACTGATTGCTCTTTATAACCTACCCTTCACATTTTTCTGTTTTGTGACTGCAATCATGGACATGGATCACCGGCCTTTGGATACTGCCTCTATCACATGGTAAAGGGTTTGCATTACAGAAGGTATATATAGCCCAGAAACACTGGAAATATTGAGTATCTTTTCATGTGGATATCTAAGAAGCTGCATTTCAGAAGTACTTCAGGTGCTTTCCATTAAGTTTGCTACATTTAGAATGTTGTTTACCATCCATCATTCAAGTCTATTTAGTTGACCTAGTGAAGCAGAACTACATTTTAAAGCATGCTGCTGTCCAAGTTGTATTCTGGCAAGCAACTGGAGTATTAAGCAGCTTTCTTCTATTTACAGTTCAATAAACAAACACTATCTAAAACATTCCCCTTTATTACTCCCAATTTATACAGTAAGTATCCTACTGATAGAGAACACACCCTAAGAAAACTTACCATTCTCCACATAAGATTCCAGTTGATCTACTGGGGTCATGGAAGCTGACAGCTGTAACTGGCTTGTTACAATAGTGAGAGGCCACGGAGAGGCACTCAGGATGTCCGTCATCAGTAAAAATGGTATATCTGCAAATACTCTGTCCAAGTGCTCCAGCTGTCAAGACACACACACAAGTTCTGACTATTTCTAACTAAACAGGGTGTGACTCCAAAGTGCTGTGATTCCAAAACATGAACAACTTTTCGAACACGTACTTTTGTGGAGACAAACTTGACAGCAACATCAAAAGGAAATACTGTGTCTATGGTTACAGTTTCATCCTGTAGAGGCAATGAAAGGGATGGGAAGAAGAGAGGAAAAAAAGTTATATTCAGCTTAAGACCAGGCTATTGATGTCAAAGATTACTAATGTAAAGTTACTTTTAACCATTATTTTAACCAAGTCCTCCCCAGGGAAGAACGCATTTTTAAAGACATTTACAGATAGATATAGAAAACCTTTCTTTTGCTAATAATCATGGAACTGCTCATACTAAAAAGAGCTGCCATACTGCTGATTTAGCATTTATTCTATCTCCTGGAAAAGTTTCTAAGATACTCGAAATTACGGCTTTTAGAATATTTCTTGTATTTCACAAATTTATCTGCATAAAAGGCAAATGGTTCATCTTTAAAACCTACCCGGTGACACCTGCAGAGGATTTCTTTCCCCTCAACAACAGTGTTGATTAAGTAAGAAATGTAAAACAGAAACATTCTTGCACCCACTGTTCCACAACGGATGTATATTGGTTTTTCCAGCTGCAAAATAAAGGAGACTGTATGAGCTATATCTAAACTAGATTAATTAGGCCTAGAGCTGTCCAAAAGTTCTTAATCATCTGACTTGGTCCAACAGGGCAACAGCTGAATGGGCATTATTTTGACCATAATGAATCTCCTACAATGTATGATCTGGATCATGCAGTGAATGATTTTAACCATAGCAGCACAACCCCAGCTGCTTCACTGGATTTGCTTGTTCCAGATACTTTGTTACTTAACAATATAAAAAAAGAACCAAAACTGTGTAATATATGACATAAGCAACTTCTAATTTACTAATCAAAATTTCAGTTTAGTGCAAAACCTGCAGTAATATTTGATAATGAATATTTGATCCTCTACCATCTTGAGCCACACTTGCTATTATCTACTGTCCATTAAGCAGTGCATATCATTAGCAGTTTAAATTAGCCTCCTTATTTCATACCTTCCAGCTGTATCATCAATCCCAGAACATATCTTATTCCCCAATTTAGTCCAAAAGCTGATCTCATTAAAGGAATACTAAACTACATGTAAACAGTAGGTAAAATATGCCATAAGTATTTATTTGTTCAGAAATCCAAAAGTAAACTGAAGTCCATCTAAGAGAGTCTCATTTGTTGGTCCCTATTTTCTTAAGTGTGATATAGAAGTAGGGTTTTAAGCCTTGACCTTTTCCCCTGGTTGCAAGTCTCCTACGGGGATATCAGGAAGCAGTGCAGGAAAAGAGTCATCACATGTGTCTGTTCCATGAAGAGTCACCTGAGTTTTCTGAGTCAGGTTGGCATCTTGCCCTAGGATTAAAAACAGTGTTCATATCCACACAGGCTTACATCACTAAAGCATGACAACAATAACTAGAAAGAATAAAAAATTAATCACAAAAAGCAATGTGTGAGGAATTAACACAGTTAATTTCGTTGAGAGAATCTTTCAAAAGTACCAGCAGAAGACAGATTTGACAACACCTTAAAATTTTTTAGGTTGAAGCGTTTGCACCTTTGCAAGTTTATTGTTTCATCTCTTTGGGCCAGGAAAAAAAAATCTCAAAAATCAGAAACCATACCCAGATGTTCCCTACCATCTATGCAACACAACAGGATTATGTGATCCAAGTTTTTCTTGATACTCTATAATGAAGTAGAAAGGAAGTTTCACTGTTCTGTGATTCTTTTGTTTTCAAGAGCATGGTTTAATGACTTCACATATTTTTAAAACTTTTCTTTCATGTCAGTGTTGAAAATACATAAAAAGAAATGTACAGATGTTAAATGACACCATTCTTCGGTCAGAGCTCAACTAGAATAATGGCATTACTGCAATTACATGGAATAATTTTCAAAGCAAAACAAGCCACATCTTGCCAAAGAGTTACAACTGTGGAAAATACATTACCTTCCCTATAAATGAAATGCCAGATTTCAATTGTTCTTTCAATGCAATCAGCAAGCCCACACTGACCTTGCATATCCCGTGTTAAAGAGTTAAGATTGAGCAAGGAAAAAAAAAACTAAGAAAAACAAAGACCGTCTATTAAACACTGCTTCAGGAGCCAAGCCCAAACATCCAATTAAACAAGTTTCAAGAACTGACTTTAATGAACCATACAACTGTATAGAAATGTGGTTCCACTTCAGAATACACAGAACATATGGCATTCTATATGCTAGTAGCTTAAAAATATTTTTTATCTTTTAGGACAATTGCTATGAAGAGGTGTACTGAGTATAACATTTGGGTTTCACAGACTGGAAACAGTCAGCAATATCTCCATACAGATAGCTAGGACTTAGACTTACAATATCTGCATTTTTTCCCTTTGCATTCTAAGAAATACTGCCTCAGTGCTCCATTGCTCCCCAAATTTCAAGTGGTTTAAAAACCAAACCATGTTGTCCAGGGCAGGGATAACAAAAAAAGCAGGGTGGGTGAGAGAAAACCCACCTAGTCTATACTTAGTCTATACTTAGAGTCTATACTTAGAAAACATTTATCTAGCAGTATCTAGTGCTTTCAGCTCAGCAAGAAAATGATCTCTGGGTAAAAAAAACATTTCATTACAAGCAAATTGAATAAAAAGTTAGAAAGGAATACAAAAGCTTCCACATTCACTTTCAGACTTGAAAAGACTTATATTCTGAGAATATCCATGTAAGCACCACAGACAAGCAGTGGTTAAAATAATCATAACTGAATGAGTTTGTTAGCTGTTGTTCTTACCACTGGTATTTCATCATTCCCAACTTTCACTTTGGTTTGGCCTTTAGTTACTGCAGAAAAACAGTTTACTGTATTTCTCTGCATTGCATCCAGAACAAGGAGTCAATTATGAGACTGCTGGATTAAAAGAAAATAACCCCAAATACCTGGCTTTAAACCTGCTGTAAGCTTGACATCTTTGGCCACTGTCTCCTCATGTGACTGGACTGTCACAATCAAACAATACATTTCATTAGTCAGGGCAGGGGGTTCATGACGGAGCTGAACAGAAATATTCGGCACTCTGGAAATAATCCTTTAAGAGAAAAGACTCAGTTATTGTATGTTCCTTAAACAGCATGCTTTTAAGCCTAGTTTAAAGGAGGCTAAAACACCCTATTGTTTAAGAGAGTTCCCACAATTGGTGGCCTATTAAACTAAGAGATGTGAGACTCCTGAAAAACAACATGATGGGAACAACTTGATAAAAAAAGACAAGTTTGGAACCCCAGTAACAAGCATTAATGGTTCAGATGTTCTGTAAGGAAAGAAAAAAGCACCTGCACCAATTATACACAAATTTCATTATTTTCATTATGAATAAGTTCAATAAAAATTAAGTTTCTTAGGGATTCTTGTGTGACGGCTTTCGTAAGAGAACAGTAACACCTCCTAATTTGCAAAAATTCTGGGAAAAGCCTGTCTGGCAAAGTTAGGTGAGGCGGAGAACTAAAGTGTGCTTGGTGTACTCAGAGATCAATGCAAGCTTTTTCTGTGCTTGTAGCTGTCTGGAGCCTCAAGAGTCCTAAAGAATTGGATAGTGTCTATCTTATCCCCAGTTAAGCCAAGACATATCAAAAAGCTCGTATGAAGAAGTCCAGACAAGCCTTTTATTTTCTCAAGCAGAGAGATCAGGGCTTCACAGGAGACTCACAACCATACATTATGTACATACTTTCAACTTGTTACTCACATAGTGCTTGCCTGAATAGTCAAAGTGTCCCAGTGCACTTCATTGTCTGGAAGCTTAGGTCTTCGCTTGAAGGACCGTGCTGCCTGCAAGGCTTCTTGAGATGAGGCAGCATCTCCCCCTCCTCCTCGCCAGTTCAGAATCACACAGCGGCCAGATTCACTTCCCAGGATCAAATCCACAGAAGTGATCTGATGGACATAAATTTAAACACCAACTGGTGACTCTTCTGACCACCTACTGAAGGAAGATAGTTTTCCAACGTACACAGACATCATAAATACTCGTACCATCAAAAAGCTTCTGGCAGCTTGGAGGCTGAGGACCTCACCACCTCAGGATTTCATTTAATGAAACAGCAGTGGAAAAGGTATCCATGCTCAGGTGCAAGCAATGTAATAGGTTGCAATTTCCTACCCTCCCATAGTGCTACACCACCTCTCCCTTTTTTTTTTTTTAAGTATGCATATATTTTTTCAAAAAAAAGTTTAAAAATCCTTGAAACAATTCTTCAGTTTTTGTGGTTTTCTTTGTGTTTTGTCATTGCCAATAGTTTCACTCACTTTTGATACTCACTTTCAAGAATTCACACATTCAGAATTGCAGACACTTTTTAACTGGTGCCAGATTAGAGGCACATTGTAGTTTGAGATCATGGTATGCAACAGTTAGAAGGGTACAAAACAAATGGACAAACCTCAATCTTCTTTCCTACATCTTCAGTTTTTGCAACAAATTTGAAAGAGAACTTTCTTGTTTTGCCAGGCACCAAGCACATTGTTCCTTGTGATGACTGTTCTAGAATATCACTTTTCTGATAGGCTTCTTCTACAACACAGTATTGGTTGTAGTCCTACAATGGAATGGAGGAGTGGTGAAAAAAGTTGATACATTCAGGCTGAAGACATCTTTAGACAGTAATGGCAGTATAGCAAATATTAAGGCTCTTTGTTACTGGATCAAATTTTATGGGTTCTTCCTACTTTTCACAATACCAAAGTTAGACTAGCAAGTAATTACAGTGCAATTCTCTGACACAAGATATCCTTTATACTAATGTAACTTCATGAATCACAAGAAATAAGACATTAAAATGATCCTTCTGAAACTTTAGCAAGCTTCATAGAAAAAAACAGATACAACACATGAACTAACCAAACTGCATTTCAGAGTCTTATTCCAGTATCAACGTACTTGTCAAAAGTGATAGACAATGCATAAAAACCCCAAGTATCTTTCAGCTTAAGTATTAACATAATTTTGGGGAAAAAAATTTCATTTTTTTAACATTTAAAAACACTAAAATGTTATTCCATTCTTATTATCAGTTTCTAGGTCAGAGATAGTTAGAACATAGGTACCTGATTATTGAAACTGATGCAGAGCTTAGAGAACCTGATAGGATGAGGACAATCAGCTCTCAAGTATACATCAAACTGCACAGGAACATCAACATGAAAACTAGGAGCAAGAAATTTTGCTTTGCACTGTACTGGAATTCAAAAAAGAAAAAAAAAAGAAAAAGAAAAGAGAAACAAGAAGTAGGTGTTAAACATAAACTATAACATTAAATTCCGGACGCACACTCCTGAAATAATTGTGGCAAGAATTGTTCTGTGTATACTCTCAGAACTCTCTTTTGCAAGTGGGACAAATTTGGTTACTAACACTGTCACAGAAAGCCCTTTCAGCACTTGGCTAAAACCTTTGCAGAAGAGAGGAGATGCAGATATCCAGCAGGAAGTAGACAGTTCTGTACACTTGGATGTCACTCATGCCCCCTTTTCAATGGTGAGTATTACTTGCACACATTCTGCCATCTTTCCTCAGAGTCTGACTTCAAAGCACACCAGAATGTCAGAAGTCTTTCAAAAAGCAGGGAATTCCTTAGTAATCCATACCAGGGACAAGAGATCACTGACTTCTCTCATTATTTCTTATCCTGTAGATTTAGACAAGGAACAGAGCAATGCTGGGAACACCGTTGCTGGCTTTAATACACCCTTCATATTTTCATCCTAATTACTTATTTTCAAGGTATAACTACATCCAAATTTATGATCTGGTGTAAATTTGCTTTCTTACTTACCAAATGGTATAAAATCTTGGACTTCAATCGTAAAAATATTACTGCCTGCCAAGGAAACACGGTCAGCCCACAATTTCTGTGATGCTTTCACAGCAGCAGTGTCACAATCAGGTTCAGGATCAGGGCTTTCATTCTGTATGCAGGCAAAAGATTACAAAGAACAATAAAAGAAGGGTACCAGACACTGACCACTCTTAGGATTATTTAAAAGGGAGTAGTAGAGTTCTGCCATTTACCATTAGAACTTTTATGAGATTTTTTTCTATTCGAGATTTCTGATCTTCTTTAAGAGTAGATGCTAATAAACAGAACAAAACAAAGATTACAAGACAGAAGCAAGGGTCTCTACTTTTTTTTTAAAATTTAACAATAAATCTTTCCTTCAGATTGCATCTTTCAAATATCACATTCTGGAGGAAAAAAATTCTGACATTCATCTAACCAGTAGTGAAGGACATTCCCATTTTAAATGTTTCCTCTTACTTTCACTAGAACCAAGTAAAATATTTTTTGGTTAGACAAGCATTTTGTAATTTATTGGAGTAAAGCCCCAGAAGAATAATGCTTATAGCTTCTTATTGTTTCTATTTAACAACAGAAGAAAGCATAGAGAAGTCTGGAACATGCAAAGAGGCCAGCTCAGATACTACTAGAAAAAACAACTACAGAAGGTGACTGGAAGAAACAAGGACTGTATAAAATAAGCATTCTTTTCTTGAAGAAAGGTGGTTTTGCACTGTTTGTTATTCTTCAATACAAAGCACAGTAGCCTGGTTAGCTATAGCAAGATGCAAATCCATTTTTACCACACCTGCTGTAGCAGTGGTATATTAGCAATTTAGGGCCCAAAAGGATTATTTCTGCAATGTCAAGGAGCAGGCATTACATGGACCAGAGTGCTTGCACTGTCACTGTGGAGCCATCCTATGCAACAATTTTTCCCTAAAACATCCCACATACATATTTCATCAGCAGAGTTCCATAAAAGGTCTGGGAGAAGCACATTTGGCATATTAAAGTCCAGAAAAATCGTGTTAGCTTTGTTACCAGAAAAAATGTTTTTCTCTTTTAGCTATACTACAGTTCTTTCCCATCCCAAAGCTCAGGAAGTTCCTGTTACATTATTTGAATAGTCTCAAATGAAGCTCTGTGTCTCACATATACTGACAGAGTCTATATTTGAATGCAATGAATTTTATAATATAAGAGAAAGAAAACTCAACTCCAGTGTACCACAGAAGGTAGTAAAAATCCAGCACAAGTACACAGTTACTTTGTAGCCAAATAATTGGAAGCATTGTAAGCTCTGTGTCTGACAATGACTTGTCGTATTTCAAAATATATGTACTTAATTTTTTCTGTATAGGCCGAATGTATTTTTTAAAAGAATACCTCTACCCAGTAGCTCTAAAGAGTAGGTTATATAATCCTTCAGCTGGGCCATCAGATATGAACATTTGAGTGCTGTTGTCAATATGGAAGTGAGGAGTGTCCACCATCCTTCGCTGCGATATTCACACATAACATAATCCAAGAGTCTGCAACACAGCAAAGTTGAGAGAAAACAAGTTATGCTCACCAGTATTTTTAGAAACTTGCATTTATTTGTTATCATTAATACAAAATTTATCTTCACTAATACAAGTGCTAGATTAAGGTCAAGTCTACTGTTCACACATGGCAATGGTTTATTGAAAACAGCATGAAACTATGATAAAGAAACATTTATTCCCTGAATTTTCTAGTTCGAGCCAGAAAAAATTTCACAAGAGAACAACAAGAAAACTCATGTGTCTTCATATGAAGAACTAGCAAAACAGCAACTGGACAGAAGTGCCTTTGTTCAATATTGCATTAAAAATACGCCTTACTATTGAATATGCAGTAAGTATTTAGAAAAACATACCAAACCCCCACAATAAAGTCCCCTTCCAAACTGAAGAAATTTAATGTTCCTTAAGCCAAGATGTTTATTTTCTCTCCTGCTTCCTATCCCCTACTCCCTTCAAGAGTTTCAAAGACCCACAACACATGCATCAATCTTTATCAGGCAAAACCACACACCTTAATACGTTCCTAATACTGACCCCCGTTACTAGCAAAGCAGAGAAGTGATTTTTTTAACCCTTCTCAACTATTTAAGACAAAGATTTCTGCCTACTTCAGAAAAATCTACCTAACACAAACAAAAAATGCTTGTTCATAGAACAATCAGGCTTGACACAAATCAATCTGCTTATCCTAGCCTATCTTCTCTTCCATGCAAAGTCCAGTCAGCTACTAACCAACAGTAAATACATCTCTCCTACTTCAGACAGGAGAGACAGACAGACAGCACTCCATCAGTGAGCTAGAAATAGATAATATCAGCCCAATATGGCAAACTCCCACAAGAGCTCAGAGCAGGAACTTTTTACGCTCTAATAACTGACTCATCTGTTTTGCTTTCTTTAATATAAGTGGGGTTCATAGACTCAATAGTTTGTGCTTCAATCACAGCCAGATACAAGGAGCATCATACACGAGCTTCCAACATTATTCCATTGCAATAAGTCCCAGGGTCTTAGTGAGAAGATAGCATGTAAAAGAAGCAGTCATGAATGATACTCACTTCAAAGCTTTGACATAATCTTTAGCATAGTAATATTCTTCTCCCATCTGAACCACTGATATTAAAAAAAAAAAAAGATCATTACTGAAAGTCTTTGCAAAATTAAATTTAAAAAATGCATCTGATTATCTATACTCACTCAAATGACTTTTCATTCTTGGACATTTGTATTTCTTGAACTGTGCGACAGCATTACTCAACAAAGTGATTATTAGCTCCTAGCAGATAAAACCATTACTGATATCATTATATATGCAAACATTAGGTTTGTGTTAAAAAAACAGATTTTTTTTTTTTTGTTAAGAATAAAACTTACCGAGTGAAGGACATTTTTCTCTTTCAGCTGTAGGGATAAAATCCCCATCTTCTCCTTTTCAGGATCAGAAAGATCAAAGCCTGGATAAGACAATGACAAAATCCATGAAACTGGAATTCTGTCCAGACCCAAAGGGAACTATTTATACCATGAGCATATGCAATGCAAGCTTCAACTCAAACACACTCACACATTCTTTTACCTCACAGGCAGATATATCTCCCTAGAAGGGAAATTCTACAACACAACTATCTTTCCCCTTGTTTAAAAGAATCTACCCAAAATCAGCAAATTACAGTAGAACCACCTAGCCCTTATATTGCATCTATTAACATTTAAAGTGTGTATGTTAAGACAAATTAGCCCTTTTCCAATCTGATCTCAAGTATGGATTCAAGCTTATATTTCTGTAGCAATCCCATGTGTTAGGAAATGTATAGGGCTTTAAAAGACTACAAACCCTCTCTGGAATAAAAAAAACCCCAAACTTAAATATATCGACATATAAATTTTCTCTTCATCTTAAACTGTTTAACCTCAGCAGTAGATTCTCAGTAATTTTAGAACAGTAACACTGGAAGATAAAAGAGGTTAGACAGTACTGTATCTACAGCAAATGAAATAAAATCTTTAAAAGAGGGCAGTGATAAAGGGGCAAAGCCCAAAGGATAAGAAAGAATATAGGAGACCAAATGGAAAAGGAGAAAGGGAAGTAAAACCACAGACAACAACGAAGATCTCAAAACTGTATATATATATTCATATATAGTTCAAAGCTGTTAGGATGCTGAGTCTGAAATTCTGAGGAAACATCCTCCTTAACAGGAAAATCAAATTCCTTTCTTAGACTAAAATCCAGTCATTGCATCCTCTCAATCCATTTCAAAACCAAAAAAACCTTTTCAGAAAAACAACAAAAAACCCAGTCCCAAGCTCCCGTGTGCAGTTGACAAGACACAGTGTGGATGGCAGGATCAATTTATAACAATTGCATTCACAAACATCATTATTTTTGCTGTGTTCAGTTCCCTGACTTCTCTTCCCAGGATCACATTTCACTGCAGTCAGAATCCTGCATCACGGTCACTACAGGTAGCTTAGGCAGCAATAGAAACAAAGCAGCAGCAGAGCTGCTGTACACCTATGCAACTTTGCTGAAGACCTGCAAAACCTGAGGTTCCTTTTTCTATTTATTCTAGAGATCAAGCACATTTCCTGTGCTTCCAACTGACACCTGTTCAAGTCATACCACCAACTAACAAGACAGTGAGGCTTCAGCCCTGCATCCATCTCAGTGGAACAGGGATTACATGCTGATGCTCACTAAGTCAGCTGGCAGGATAAGCAGCTAAATAAGTTTGTCCAAACTCCACAGATGCCAGACACAGAAACATACTTAATATTCCTTGCCGCCATGGTCTTTGCCCATAGAAATCAAGTACTCCAGTTGGTGTTTCCAGGGGGTCTGGACTGGGATATGGCACAGAGGACTGTAAATTCAAATACAGTAATTAAAAGGGTTAATGTTTCATTTTCTGCCAAGCAAGCATCAGAAAAATACCAAAACAATACCCCCCACATACTAATGCTCTTGTTTCTCTGCTTCCTATAAGCCACCAGATACAGTGCATATATAAATAAACTGGAAAAACAAAGTGAGTTTTCAAGTATCCAGAGATGTAGAAGGTATACAAAAAAAATTTTTAAAAACATGTCAGAATTATTTGTAATAAATACTAATGTATTTGTTCTGGGGCAACTTTTTCCATAGATAACAAATACATGTAATGTTAACAAGCATCACAAAGACACATATACTTTGAAATGAAGTAGATTTCATTTACACATATTACAGATTGTCCCACTCCCATTTAAGACTACATTAGCTAATTCACTATCTGGTTAATTACCAAGCATTTTTCCCCTCCCAACTTACATCATGGTTACAAAGCATACTTGCTAGTTGCTTCCGTTCCTGTGCATAGTAGGCTGCCTGCTGGTAATAGAAACCTGGATTCTGAGTTTGAATGGCTGTCAATCCCAGCTTAATTGCTTCATCAAACAAGTCACCAAAAGCCTGAAACCTGTTAAAAAACCATTCATAACCAAGATTATGTACAGAACAGCAATTTGAACTGAAGAGTACCCTACAATTAAAAGTTCTGGTTACTCTTAAGACACATTATATTTCTCTGAACTTTTGCATCTAAGTTCTGTGGCTGCATTTGTGTCATACTCTGTTCACTCAAAGAGCAAAGCAGTCAATGATAGATGCAAAACAGAACAGCAGTGTATTTTATGTTCTTGTGTATCTCTTAGAGAACTAAGAAATTGTATATTGCCTAGACAAGTAAACCTTATGAAGTTCACTGTTTATCTAAGACACTACTAAGCAAAAACATACTGTTTAGACATCCAGGCCGCATGCTCAAAAGCCAGTTCTGCACTTCCTATTTTTTTCTTGCATAGGTCAATATGCTTCCTGAACTGTGCAATAGCATCCAGTGGAGTATTGTGTTGAAAACAGAGGCGACAGATCTGGGAAAAAATAAAAATAAGACGAAAAGCCACTGTCAGGCTGCTAAGGATTAGCACTCGACCCCCCTGCCCTCCCCCCACTAATTTTACATATTTCTGAAGAGCAAAAATTGCATAAAAAACAGAGAGAGAAAAGTAGATATAAACCATAATGTACTACACCTGAAACCATGTGGTGCCCTATTTCATCTAATACTATTGATCATCCCCTTCTTCTCCAAGACATCAATGGAAGAGTGCATAACTCACTGCCAAATATAACAGGGAACTTCAGAGCCCCTAGAAAGATCATTATTTTGAAGCCTGCAGTCCACAAATGGAATTTGATGGAATCCAACTCCAAGATTCTTCTAAATGGTGGGATAGTTTTGCTTTACCTAAAAGTCCCCAAAATACCACAGAAGTATGGACTGATTCTCAGACAGTTACTTTCTTCCTCCTAACAAGCAGCAACTGAACTATATTGGCCTAAGCTTTGCAAGAAGACAAAAACATTCAGGGAACAAGCAGCCCTGGTGTTCATTCTCCTCACACAGAGTGAGAGCTAGAGTCTAGTCTTTCAGAAGACTGCATCTCAAATGAACTGAAATCCTTCAAGATAATCCCAAACTCCAGCTAAGGATCTTTCTTTTTTGTAGAATTCAGAAGTCTCTGCAAGTCTGAGCATAACTGGTGTTCTAATGACAACTCTTTCTAATCCATCTCTGTAAAAGCAATATAAAATGGAACTTTACAGCCTTTCCCCATTAAAAGTGCATCAACTTTTTTCTTTTAAGTAACAATTGTCAAAGACTAGAAGTACAGTTGTTACCTTGTAATTTATAAACCCTGCCATGGTCTTGATTTCCAGCATGTTTGTTTCATGAGCCCTCAATTCATGCACAAGATTATATGCAGTTCTGTAATTCCTAAGCAGGAATAACGAGAGTTAAATCACACATGATAATAAAGTTCTAGAATAGGACTGCTGACAGCAAGAAACAGCCTTCCAATCAGAGCATTCTTCCCAGGGAAGAACTTGCCCCTTACATATGTGTTTAAATAATTTTGCATTCAGGAAAATATTTGTCACAGCTTATGGCTTAGCAGTAATTTGGGGTAGAGAGGGTGGGGGAAGATAACACGAGTCTTACTTGAGAGCATTCTGCGTATCCTGTTTCAGCTCACTGAAGAAGGCTATTTTGAACTGATGTCTAACAAACAAAAGCTGCAAAACACAACCAGTGCACATCATTCACAAACATCCAGACACACCTTGCTATGTACAAAGAGATACAGGTGGCAACTTCAGAGGTTTACATAACACAGCACTTGACTTGAAAAACTGACTGTGCAACTGTTTCCCAATAGTTGTCTCTGCCACCATGACACAGCAGTGATCTTTCAATAGATTTAGTCTATGCAAAGCCTGTTACTCTGGCACAAGGGAGAGGCTTTCTAACACCTCAAAATCTCTATGCCAACAGAGCTGATTGTGGTTTGGAACTCACCACTTGGATTCCAGCTTCCAAGAGAGGGAAGCTGGCAATCACAACAGAACATAACGTGTCTGAGTGGATTTGAAAAGCAAAAGTTAAAAACTGAAATCAAGTGCCATTGTGAGTTCAAAATATCTAAGGGAAGTACATCCCACAACTTAAGATACTACACTCAAATAGGTTAAACCATGTAGATAAATGAAAAGTTTTTCTTTTTCTAATCTGAGAACTTAATTTTGGCATGCAGCTCTTCTAAGGAAGATGTGAAGAAGACAAATGTAAGAAAAAACCCAACCAAAATAAAAGTTTAAATTGCAGAAAATAAACCCAGATTTACTTCCTATACTAAGAAAGGACATCTCAAGTTGGAAGAGGGGAATAAAAATCTTTAAGCAACAAACCCTTATTTTCATGTTTCAACATGCAATATAATTTGCACAGTATTTAAAAAATAGGGTAACATTACCTGATGAGTGGTTTTGTTCAAGAACTCCTTATGAGATTTAACTCTTCTTATTTCTGTGTAATAGTAAGTCTGCGCATGCTCATAGAAAGCATTTTCCAACCTGCAACAAAGTTGCTCATAAGTTTCACAAAGTTTCTCCCACATACAAAGAAATTCTGAAGTTCTTCAAAATAAGTTACTTTTAATCATGTTTATTTTAGAGTTGGCAAAGGACCTTGTGATATTACTAAACTCTTCTTTAAGTTACCACACAGGGCAAGTCTGCAGACAAAAACCTTTCACAAAAGGGGTAGTAAGAAGTAGAACAAGTAAGTTTGAAAGCTTTATATACTAACTTCTCATACCATGAACTCTAGTATTCAAGATAGTCTGAGAATAAGCTATTCTGATTTTGCAAGGCAATAGAAAGTGGAGAGATGGCCCTAAGTCAAAACAAGCAAACTTTGCTGAGGCTCACAGAGTATGTCTGAACAGCATCTTATTGCTGGACTGTGGGAGAAGGAGTGGGAAGGAAAAAACAGCAGTAAATAAAATCATGAGGGTACAGACTAGGTTTCTTCATTCTGTCCAAACATCAACAGCTACCCTCAGCTGCAGAGGTAACAGTGGAACTTGTCTGCAAAAGAAACAGCCCAAGGCAACTCATAGGAGGAGAACACAAAGAGGACAAGAACACCAAATGCAATATGTGAGGATCTAAGGAGCATATGCTGTATAATCAAGCAGTAAGGAGTAAAATCAACTAGAACAAGATCCAAATCCAGGAGAGGAATACATGCAACAGCACTGACACATGCAGGAAATAAAGGCTGAGGTACCAGTTCTGTTGCTATATTCTCAATTTAGCACTGAAAAAATATGAAAAGCTAGAAGTAACGCTTACTTGATTTTGATCAATTCCAGTGGCAGTTTGTGAGCAGCATGGATTCAATAACAGCATAATTCTCAACATAATTTATGTTGAGAATTATACTGTTTATACATACATATGAAGGTGAAAGAAGAATTCACCTCTCAGACTGTGACCCCTACTCTCCCTGAGAATATATGAAAAAATTAAAACTAATTATAGTAAACCATGATTTGCCTTAGTTTGAGCTCTTCTTTTTAGATCCACACAAGACTGTCTAGCTTTCCTCAACCTGCTTTTGAAAAGGCCTTTTGAAAGGCCTTCCTAATTTATTTGAAGTTGTAGTCCATGTAAATATTAAAACAGAAGGCACAAGAAATGTATAAAATTACACAGACATAGTATTTGCAACCAGATAGATGCCACTTAGCATAAACAGAGAACTACACGGCCATGAAGTGGAGGGGAGGAAAAACCAAAAGCCTGCTAAGAGTTAAACCTAACAACACATTTGTAGGAAAAATCTTTTAGAACCAGCAGGGCCAAAACCACGGTAGAAGCAGAAAAGCCCACTTTACCTCTACCTTACTTGAGAAACGGAACATCTTGGGATATCTCATAATATTTCTTTAAAAGCAACATCTCTGACTGTCATTACTCAACCTCACAGAGAAAAGAAATTGTGTGGAATTCATCAGAATAACCTGAAGAATTCCAGCAAACAGGTAAAACATTCACTGCTGGTCTACAATGAGTGTGCCACATAGCAGTCATCTCAACCTACCACGAATCATGGAACTGTTTAGATTGGAAAAGACCTTTAAGATCACCAAATCCAACTGGCAACCTGTTGCCAAGTCCACCACTAAACCATCCTACTGTTCCTAAGCACAGTATCTATGTGTCTTTTAAATACACCTTCAGGAATGGTGACTCAACTGCTTCTCTAGGCAGCCTGTTCCAAAGCTTGATAAACCCCTTTGGTGAAGAAATTTTTCCTGATATCCAATCCAAATCTCCCCTGATGCAACCTAAGCCATTTCTTCTCATCCTATGGCTTGAAGGGAAGCCCTGGGAAAGAGACCAACCTGTACTCCACTACAGCCTCCTTTCAGGTAGTCGTAGAGAGCAATAAAGCCTTCCCTGAGCCTCTTCTCTAGGCTAACTCTCCAGTTCTCTCAGCTGCTCCTCACAAGGCTTTTGCTCCAGACCCTTCACCAGCTCTGTTGCCCTTCTCCAGACACACCCCAGCACCTCAATGTCTTTCTCACACTGATGTGCCCAGAACTGGACACAGCACTGTATGGATTTCCATCCACTACCTCCACTGAGCCAGCAGAATGAAGGCCCTCGCTAGCACACCAATAGTCCAACACTGGCATGCTGACCCCAGGCTTATCTTTAGTGAAATTGGTTTTATCCCTTTCCCACTCTAAGTCTAATTTAAAGCCCCCTCAGTGAGCTCTGCTAACTCTTGTGCAGAGATCCTTCTTCCCCTTTGAGGTGAGTGGGCACCATCTGCTGCCAGCAGGCCTGGTGTCATGTAAGCCAACCCACGATCAGCAAAGAGAGCAAGACGGGTTTACAGTCACTTACCTTATAATATAGCCAACAAGATGATCAGTGTGTGGAAGTACAAACAGTGATTTTCCAGAAAGGTCACAAGCATTACATAAAGCTGCTGCCCTCTCTGATGCAATAACATCTTCCCCTAGTCAAGTCAAGGAAAGCACAAGTAAGCGGTATGCAGTGCTGCCATGTCAAACTAGCTCTAAAAGCTTAAAGATCCAGTTATGAACCTTAGGTAGACCTAAAGGTCTAAACAGTATTAAAAAATCCAATAAAGATAAAACCAAGAGCACATTCTTTCTTACTTCTTTCAGAGTACTACGTGCTTCATCCAGCAGAACACATTGCAGAACCTTTTCATCAGTTTTTAGCAAAAAATTACCCAGGTATGATGTAAGTTTTTCATCTGCCACAGAATTAAATATCTTGTGTCTTGAGAAATACAACAATGTCCAGAAAAAACGAACACATATAGCAGGTAGAGCAAAAAACAAAAAATGGTTTGCCAGACACTAGAAAGCACACAGTAGCTCTACAGAAATGTAAGGTTAAAGTGTATCACATTTCACAGCTCCACATGGCTCCAAACTTTATTGATTAAAACCAAGTCAAGATGAAAGATCTCTGTAGGTACCAAATACCCTTCCTCTAAGTCCTCAATGCTTTCACTGGTTTTCCTGATCTCAAGCAATGTTTAAAATACAACTTGCTTACAAGAAGGCAGGTCAGATGTGTTACTATACAAACCATCTTTGATCCTGTGTATCAAAAAATGCATTTGGACTTAAGAGGGAGCAGTCAGGGATAAAAGTACCAAATGTTTAGGGTCAACTGTCCTGAGTGCTCCTTTTATCCTTACACCTTCCTGCAGTCACAGTGCATTTAATAAATGTAGATGACATCAAATGAAGAACCACAGATAATGTGACAAACCAGTCAGCTCAGTCCACCAAGCCTTCCGAAAAATGAGAACTCCACAACTGTGCACAGAGTTGTCAAGTACCTGGAGGCAATGGTGTTTTTTTCTGAATCAAAACCACAGCAACTTTGGTATTTCTTCCCTGCAAACTTTGCCTAAAATAAAGACAACATAGCACAGTGTCAAGGCTTCACTTCTTATTTCTGAATAACCAGAACAAAATAAGATTTCAGTCTAGATGGAAGCACTGGAAGAATGCTACACAGGTGAAAAAGCCAAACACAACAATATGCTCCACCATTCAGAGAATGCTGTCTTCCCTCTTTTGGGACAGAACAATTACGCTGAGGTTAGCAAGTAAAATTTCAGGGGCTGTTTTTACTTAAGGGATTTTTACAAATAAACCATTAAAAAAGTTTTTTTGCTGTGAGTAAAAAGCAAAGTTCAAGTCCCCCTTAATTTGTGTTTAAGAAAAAAAAATTAGATGTTCTAGAATGCAAACAGATTCTGCAATTCCCACTTATATTAGCTTGCAGTACATTATGAACCAGCTGAAAATAAATCTACCTGACAATTTCAACTCGAGTAGCACACTCCAACTGTTTCTCCTTCCACTGCGGCTCATCCCAGTCTAGTTCATAGAATACCACCACAAGTGCTGGAACCAAATTCAGGTGTTTGTTCATCCAACCAGTCTTCAGGATTCCTTTTGGAATATACCACTCATAGGATGTCCTCTGAAAATATTGAGGATATTGAAGGAAGCTACAAAATCCATTTACAAACATTTATAGCAGAAGAAAGG
>VZRS01006878.1:0-20734 GCA_013398055.1 Ifrita kowaldi | reverse complement strand
GGGGCGGGAGGAGGGAGCAGGGAGCTGGGCGGTGGCAGGGTCGGGCACGGCTTGGCGCGGGGAGCGCTGCAGGTGTGAGCGCCGTGCCGGTGCTGCGGTCGGTAACCCGTGCTCTGGCCCTGGCTGCAGATGGAGCTGGAAGCGCTGCGCTCCATCTACGAGGGAGACCTGTGCTTCAGGGAGCTCAGCCCGGTGTCCTTCCAGTACAGGGTAAGGCGAAGTTGCACCTTGAAGTTACTTTGCTGCCTTGTAGTTGCCATACCAGGGGTTTCTAAGGGAAAGGGGTATCCGATGTGCAGTAAAGGATAGATCCACAGGGCGTTGTTTCAGGATTTTTGCTGGCAACGGTGCTTCATAGCACAGTGTGTCATGTATAAGAACCTGCTCCCAGCATGGGTTTATCACAGAATCACAGAACGGGTGAGGTTGGAAGGGACCACAGTGGGTCATCTGGTCCAATCTCCCTGCTCAGGCAGGGTCATCCTAGAGCACATGGCACAGGATTGTGTCCAAGCCGGTTCTTGAAAATCTACAGTGTGGGAGGCTCCACAACCTCTCTGGACAATCTATCCCAGTGCTCAGTCACTGCACAGTAAAGAAGTTCTTCCTCATATTCAGGTGGAACTTCCTGTGCATCAGTTTCTGCCTGTTGCTTCTTGTCCTGTTGCGTGGCACCACAAGCCAGTTATCCCTTAGCCAGGCATCCTACTTGCATAGCTGTGCCTGCGTAGCCAGAACTGAAGGAGCTTCTGAAGGAGCCATCCTGCTGTGTAATATTTACCCTAACTGGTCAGAAATAGAGAGATTCATAGAGGTGTTTCTGTGTAAAATTTGGAACCGTTAACTACTGCTCAGTTACAAATTTCCGGTTTCTTGTCCAAAGACTGGTGATCATGTCTTGTTTACCTGCTAACGAGAAAATCCACAAAATGCCTTGGGTGTGTGCACTCATACAGTCTGGTCAGGAGAGACATGCAGGGAGTGCTGAGCTCAAGGTACACAACTAGATTCTGGCATGAAATTCTCACCAGCTTTCTCAAATTTAAAGACCTGAAACTTCTTCTGAGCATAGACTGAGGCAGATCTTTTGATGGCCAGAAAACTTTACTGACAAAATCTTAGGCACCCATGGGACAGAAGGGAGACTTCTGAAGATGCCATATGCCTGTTTCAGGGAGAAGCCATCTAAAATCACCTTTCTGTGACTTCTCAAATAACTTGAGATTAATGTCACTAACTGTAATGAGATACAGGTCAACTAATTAATAGCACTTGGAATCCCAGCTATGTAAGAGCAGCCTTTCTTCACTGATTGGATCATTCTTAATAAATTTAATTTCCTTAAAAGGGGAAATATGACATGCCTACAAGCCTAAAGTGTGTCATTTTACATTTCACTAGCTTTGGTCATTGCTAATTTTTATTAGACAAAAAACGATTGTCGAAAGTTAGGATTACTCAATTTAAATACAGTAAAACCTAGTGTCATACAAAGGCAATAATACATCTTTTGCATGAAGAAAAATTTGTACTGTGAGAAGTCATAATGCAAGTAAGTGCATGAGAAGATAGAAAGAATTTGTATGGCATTTTTTGACCCTCATGTGTTGCACCTGTCTCACATACAGAACACAGCTGTTTTGTAATCAGTGTGCTTCAAAATTGATGTTAAACGAAGGGTTTACTTTTTTTTCCCCCAACTATTGCTAAAATGTAACAGCATCATTTAAAGTAGAGCTGCCCAACTTTGAGTTCTCACTGACAAGCAGGAGCATGGTCATGCAGCTTTGCAGGATTTGCTTTGTGCACAGACAGTGCTTTCCTGAGGGAGCCCTGTGAACCTTGCAGCCACTTCTGCTCTTGATGGCAGTGGGAAATGAACTGTAAATGCTGCCTTGAAAAATGTTGCAGATTCTTGATTTAAAGCCTTATTTATTTCACTACTGAACAAGTTTTGAATGTCAGTCCACTCTGCTGAAACAGATATTATAAGTGAGAAAGCAGCTTTTTTTTTTCTTTACTTTTTTTTTAAGTACCATAGCCTTACCTTGATTAGGACTTCTCTTGTGGACACACTTTATTCTACATAATTAGATGAAGGCTGATTTTTATAATGAGGCAAATAAGTGAGAATTTTTGGGTGGTTTTAGAAACCTTATTGTGCTAGTCTTCCAAATCCTTGTGTGGAACAGTTACTTCTGATTGTATGGTTTTTTTATATCCAGACTCATTCTTCTGACTTCTTAAATCTTTTACTACTCATTTTTTCGTACAGGGAAATAAAATATCTGTAAGTCTGAGACATAAATATTGACATTCTTACCTATTATTTTTGCTATCTTAAGTTACTAGTTTATTATCATCCTTATTTCAGCCCTGTCTTGTGTCTTGTTTTCATATTGCTCTGTGCTTAGATGTGTGGGGGGAAAAAATATTTAATGTTTTCTGTTCTCGTATGTTATAGTATAATATTTGGCTTGCAGATGCTACAAAGTAGCTTTTAAAAGCAAGGAATTAGAAAAACCCCAACCATAAAAAGAGGTTTGACAGTTTCTGCTGCTTCTCCTAGAATGAAAACTGCAGGGTAAATGTTAATACTGATGTCCAACATTTAATGCTTTTTCTAGATAACAGCTTTATTTTCTAAGTGATAACTTTATCAAAATAGTTATCTTAAGGAATTTTGGTGGTCTGAAAGAAGCAATAGACTTCCATATTGGCATTGTAATCCTCAGAAAGTGACTGGAAACTGTTGATGTATGAAGTTTTTCTTTTCACTTCAGATAGGTGAAAGTGGAGATCCTAAAGCCTTTCTAATAGAAGTTTCTTGGCCAGAAACATATCCACAAACAGCACCAGTCATATCGATGGATGCTTTCTTCAACAACACAATGTAAGTGTTTATGACAGCTTCGCTCCCTGGCCTTGGGGTGGGGCTCTTTGCTTGATAAGCTTTTTATCATCTGTCTAGTTTACAGTTGAGTTTAATGATGTCTTTTAGATCTTCAGCTATTAAGCAAAGTATATTGGATAAGTTAATGGTAGAAGTTGAAGCAAATCTTGGAACTGCTATGACATACACACTTTTTGAATATGCCAAAGACAATAAGGAGGTGTTCATGGAAAACCAACCTGTTAACACTGTGGTAAGCAGATAAATTCTGATTTTAATCTTGTGCTTTTAAAACTGGGAAAAAAATATTGGTTATTATAACCTGAATACTTCATAGCTCTCTCTGAGTTGTAAATCAGTTTGTTGGTTATATATGTTAGTGGCTGGAAGTGACACACAGACTATAGTGCCACAATGCTCTGTGGTCATAATTGTTACATTTGGTTGTTATTTTGCTGTTATACCAAAATATTTGCAGCCTGATGTTATGTCCCACAGGATAACATTAAAATGGAGACTTTGAGTGGAAGCAAAACTGAGGGAAGCTGAAACAGAGGCTGCTGAGGACTGGAGGGGTGTCAATTTACTGCAGCCTTCCTGGAATTGCATAAGTGCACCTCCAGGGTCTTAAAGTAGTCAGGCTGGGTCAATTTGTAGCTTTTGGGTTGTGTAAGCACATTATTTGCCATGATGGTGCTGCAGATCTGCTTTGAGGAACAAGGAATGATTTCTATGTTTGAGGAGTCTGAATCCATTCAGACTAAATCACACTCCATGATTAAATTAAAAAATGTAAAAGGTGCCCTTTACAACTGTAAAAGAGAATAATTCCAGTCTCTAACACATGTTTTTTAAAAGTACAGGCCTGATTATATGTTGATTAAAAGCTGCAGACTGCTGACAGCATTGCTTCTTTCTGACAGTCAAGATATTTCAGTATGTCAGGTTCAGTAATCACATCACTTCACACAGGGATATCCGTGGAAGTAATATGCAAAATGTTTACAACCACTTTTGTCCTTCTCAGACTTCAGTAAGCAATAGTATTTCAATTGGAACTCCCGATGTGCCACCAAGTAAGAAAAAAGAGAAAAAGGAGCAGTTATCCAAAACCCAGAAACGAAAACTAGCTGATAAAACAGGTTTGTTTGCTATAATAATCTTTTCTTTGATTAGTATGAAAATCCAAGTTTTATAGCAAGGACATCTTGCTAGAGTAAGACTAACTAGTAATTTGCTTATAAGATGAACTGCTTTAAGTTTGTGGTCTCTGTTTTATTTGTTTTAGATGAATTATTCTTGCCTGAGGTGTTAGTTCTGGTCACAGCAACTTTCTATAGAGTTGGGATTTAATGACATCATTGTTTTGTTTTATTTTATTTTATTTTAACTCAGTTTGTGACAAAAGTGAAATTTTCAAAAAATACTTGTGGAAGGAGAGGATTTGGGACCTCTAAAAATTCACTTTCAGCAAAAAATGCAGTTTGTTCATGGGCCCTCATAAATAATTCACATTATTAAAAATGTAATTTCTAAATAAAAGCGTTTCTTTTGGAACCCAAAGTAAAACATCTAATTTGGTTTGTATTCTAGAAATAGAAGTGTTTCTGCAGTTATTTGATGCTTTCAATGAAATAGAAGGATTTTGTTTGAAAGCTGTTGATTACTTCAGTTAATTCTGCTGATGACTCTTTTGTGTTCAACTTCAGTTTTCAATAATGATCTGGATAATACTATCCTGTTGTAGCAGTAAGTTGTACCCTGTGATAACGATTTTTGCGTATAATCTACCTAACCTAATGTATAACTGGCAAGCTTTATGTATAAAGGAAAAGCTGCATAAAATTTAGTTCTTTGACAGAATTCATCATAGCTGGTCAGCCCAGCTCATATTGGAGCTACCTTCTAAACTAAATTTCAGGTGGACTGAGGTGTTTTTATTTAAACAGAATTACTTTGCATCACATAATCAGAGAATCGTCACAGTTGGAAGAGACCTTCTGGTTCATCTCTCCAACCATCAACCCAGCACCACCATAATCACTCCTAAACCATATCCCAAATGCCACATCCAGACACCTCTGGAACACTTCCAGAGATGGCAACTCCACCACCCCTCTAGGCAACTTATTCCAATACCTAACTACTCCTTTAGTGAAAAGTGTTTATCTGAAGTCTAATCTGAGCCTCCCCTGACACATCTTAAGGCTATTTCATCTCCTTTCACTTTGAGGTTGGTTGAAGAACACACTGTGTTTAAGATATTAAAATCTGTTTCTGTCCTCATGGCTTCAGAGTGCAGAAATTGAGGGGTTTGGATATTTAGAATTTTGTGGGTTGATTTTGAAGAAAGGTAAATATTCCTCTTAGCTTGTGTGCTGAAATTAAAACCTTTTTCTGCAGATAACAAAGGGGAGCTTCCACGAGGATGGAACTGGGTGGATGTAATTAAGGTAACGTGAGTGTGTTATATGAGTATTGTGAACATGCTGTGTATGTAAATTAAAAATTATTTGTGCTTATAGCTGAAGAAAACTGATCTGATAAACTTTTTTCTTGCTTTTCTTCCTAACTATGTTTGGATTTGACTATGGTGTCTGATTAATTTCTTTATGTGTCCAGCATGTAAGTATTTTCAAGTTCTCTTTTTTTACTGTTAGATTTGTAAGAAAGAGTAAGAACTGTTGCTTATTTTGGATTCCAATTTACAAATCTCTCAAAAAGCTTTAAAATGCTAGTTCTTCTGAATATTAGTCTGAAGGACTTTGCTCTTCGAACTTCATTGGTTTAGTATTTCTTTTTTTATTTCTTGAGCAATTACATTTTAATTTTATGATTAGAGGGCTTTGCTAACCAAATGCACTGCAAATATTCTGTCTTCCTATGACAAGAAGATTTAAGATAAAGTTAGTGATGCTGCCAGGTTCTGGAGGGCAGTGGATAAGTAAGAAATAAAAGGGAGCTGTCCCAAGTGGGAGCACCTTGCTGTCTCCTACTGAGGCTTCATTCTCTGCTTCAACTCCTCCAGTGAATAATTTTTTTCTACTTGCTCCCTCAATATTGATTTCTTCCACCCTCTTGTCTTTGCTGATTCAGTGAAAATCACTGGTTGACAATTTTGAAAGCAAACTATTTTATTTTACAGAACTGTAAGTAATTTTCAGTGTAAGATCTAACACCAGTGCCAGTTGTTAAATAAGAGCAAATAAATGATAAAGGTCATTTTGGGCAGTCCTTCTGAGTTTAAAATGGCTATTTTTAGTGGATGTCTTGGTTTTCAGATAGATTTCATGATAGGCCTGCTACTTTTAATAATTATAAGCCTAGCTTTAAAAGTTGAGAAATACTACATTAATGTTAATGTCTATTTTTATATTGTCTAAATTTCTATATGGGAATTCTCTCAGACATGTGTGAAGATAAAGTTCCATTACTTCATTTATTTTTTTCTTTTTGGAGATCTGGTGACAGAGCCTTCAAATTAAATAGAAACAGTGCCCTGATGTTTTTCTGGGGTTTGTTATTGTTTGCTTTTTTTTAAATTCAACTTTCATGATCAGGAAGTAAACTCATGTAGTGTTTAAGCTTAAGAAATTTTTTTTGATGCTTTTCTTGGTACAGTAGCACAATCAGTCTGTATTGTTAAATTAAGTATATAAGTGTTCAATGTGAGATGGAAATAATGTTCTTGTTTCCTAATAAATGGAATGGCAGTCTAAACTTTGAATACTTTCTTTTTGTGTCTCTTTTATAGTTAAGCAAAACTGGTTCTAAAGATGATGAATAAAGGACTTTGGTACAAGGAAACTCCACCTTTTAATACAGTGCAATTCTGGGTCACCATCTCTCTCTTAATAACTTTCATATTTGTTGAAGTAAACATTTTGTAAAGCTCGATTTCCTAACTTGTAAATCTCGTCACACAAGTTTATCTAGAGACCATGTGGTTGTCTTCAGAAAAATCAACCAACAAACTTGCCTTAAATGAAGGTTAGAGTGTGACAGAGGATATAGAGAGCCAGTGTGGTGAAGTGAATAGTGCTGCAGTGTTTATTAATTTATATTTAGTCTGTAGTAAAATCCTGTTATAGTGAACCCAATGATACTGTAAACATTTCCTGATGTTCTTATTCCAATTGAAGAAAAGAGCACTATAACAGTGATTGGTCGCTTGACAGCTTAATTCATCAAAATAAATTTTTCCATGGAAATAAGGCCTTTGTCATTTGTTTATCTGGTATGAACTAGAACATACAAATTGTTGCATTGCAAAACAGGCTAGAGCTTGTGGTCTCGTTTTCACTGGTTACTGGCTGAAATAGTAAATACTAGTGAAAGCAAGGCCAAATATTCTAGTCTGCTCCAAAATGAGTGGTTATAGCAGGAGTGCAGCTTCTTTATTTTCCATGATATCCCATCTGCTGGTCTTTCTCCAGTGTGCACCTTTAAAGACAGCGGGATGTCTGAGGAGGGCAGAAAGTGCTTTCTTGCACATGAGTCAATGAGTGTTGGGATTTTGTAGCTGTTTCATTGGAGAAATAGGCATTCTTTGGAGGGATTTGCTGACTAAGTGATAGGACAGTGGAAGTCAGTAATCCTTCAAATGAATTGGGAGAACTTTTTTGTGAGAGCTCTTTTCTTCTTTTTTTCCTAATCTGCTCTCTTGTATAAGAAGGAGAAGTCATCTTTACTGTATGAACTGTTATTGAATACAAGATGCCTTAATGTCCTTTATTATTTTTGTTTGTTTTGAGATGAACTTTAATAAATGCCTATTTATCTGCTGTGGTATGTGTTTATTGTTTTAAATTGTGTATTGCCTACTGCACTTTGCAAGTTTGAAATTGAAAGGGCTCTGTTACAAAGAAAGCATGCTTAAAAAATTACTGGAAGAATTCTGTCTTCCCTCTTGTGGTATATGTTTACATGATCTTCAGGGTGGCCGTGCTTGTTATTGATAGGAGGGTCAGTCACTTTACCAGGAGCATAGGACAGTGTCCATTGCATTCAGTACACACAGAGCAAGTCCAGTGTCCCTTTGGAAGAGTGTGCTCCACTGTGCACAGCCTCCTTAATTTCAAAAAGTCTGATTTCTTTTCGAACTCAACTCTCGTGTAGTAAAATTGTAAAGTACAGAAGGGAGGACTTTTTCCAAAGGATGCAGTCCTGCCTTTGATGTAAGCTGGAAGCTCATGGCTGCAGTCTGAGCACGAGTGTCCAGCAGGGAGTGCCAGTGCTGGGAGAAGTTGCTCTGGCAGTACGCAGTGAGCCTGTAGCAGGGAAGGGCATTTAGCTTTAGTCTCTGCCAGCACCAGGACAGGCAGGACTCTATTCACAAGTTCTCCAAGGGGAAGTGACATGTCTTTGCTGGTATCCTTGGTGAATGAATCAAGTTGCTATGACAATTTTTCTGAATAGATTAGTTAGTGAGGGTGGGGGAAGGACAAATAAGAACCACATCTCTTGCTTTTTATAGTGTTACTGTGTGTAACTTGTTAACCTTGTGGAATGCATGATTTTCCAGCTCCTAGTCTGCCTGTAAATCACATGCTGTCATGAAGATATCTGAGAGTCTCCTCTGGTTCTGTTCATAAATGTATTTACTTTGAAGTCTACCTTCACAGGAAATATTTTGCATTGGAAATTTTTATACCAGTTTTTTTGCTTCTGTGTAAATTGTGAAAGGTAATTTTTTTTGATTTAAACCATTTTCTGATATGATGTGATGGCTGGAACAGGATCATTTAAACAATCTGTGTACGTGATATTATGGAGAGGCCTGAGCACTGATAAATGAGGGGAGGGAAAAATGTAATGATTCTTATCAAGCAAGGCACAATTGTAAATAAAAGACCATGACTTCTGAAAAATCCTGACTGTTGCAAAATCCACTCCCACCTTCCTTTTTTTTTTTTTTTTCTTTTTTTTTTTTGTAGAGACCTACTGGCAGTGGAAAAACAGTGATTACTCAGTAGGACGAGGGTCTCTTGATTGTAGGGCTACACCACCAATTTAAATTAATGAGTTTTGCAGTAGAGCTTGCTTTGGCCTGAGAAGACAAGTGTCAATACTAGTAACAGTAAATTAAAGGTAGCAAGTATCCAGAATGCTGTCAGTACCATGACCAAAGATGCCCCACTGCACTCTGATGTGTCAAATTCCAGGGAGTAATGCAGACTGCCTTTAAGTATGTTGAGTAGAGAGGTGACAGCTATGATTAGTCAGCAGTGTGTGCTTACCATATCCTGCTCACCCCCTTGGTCAGCCTGACACAGATACACTGAAATCAAGGCTGATAATTTCTGCAGTCCTGCTCCAACTGGGTGTATGTGGGGTGGGTAGATAAAGTGTGCCCAGCTGATGAGCAATTACATTTTGGTGAGTAAAAGACCAGTAGAAAAAAAGCCAGCATTTCTCCATAGAGGACCTTTGGTAAAAGTGCAAATGTGAGGATACCATCCTCCTCTCATCTCAGACAATACCAATGATTTTGGGTTATACTGTGAAATTTGTGCTGTGAAAATCCTTGAACCGGTCTGAGCCAGAAAGAGTTTCCCTTTGGAATTTGTTTCCTTCAACAGGATGGCACTCTAAGATCTTGCAGTTAACAGAGTGGGGAGGAGAAGTTCATTCAATAGAGAAAATACCAGAAGTTTGAGAATTCTGGGTGGATTGGAGGAGGACGTGGATGGGGGAAAACATCCTCAGATATAAAACTAGAAGAGCATAGGGGATAAATTTTCGTTGCTGCAGGACAATACAACAAAACAAATGCTAAATTCTGGCATGAGTTTGGGCTGTGGTAAAGGACAAGAGGATTGTAGATTTTCTTTCTGTTGCTCTGGCTTCTTTCACCAACATGGTTTTGGTTTCATCTCAGAATGGGTCTGCTTTGTGGTTGTGAGAAGGATTTCTGTTTGCCTGACTGTTATGCTTCCTGTTACTCTCTTTTTGAGCCCATCTAAGCAGCCTCTGGAAGTCTGGTGTACTCTCAGAAATAACTTGAGACAAAACATATTGACTAGGCACTGGAAAATCATTAACTGTTTGTCCTCTCTCTCCTTCATTCAGAGCAAAGTGAGGAGTGACTCCAAATGGCTGAATTACACAAGGCATATGAGAATCTGTATCCAGGCACTGGTGTCCTGTGTCAGACTGAAAATTTTACATAGCTATCCCTTGCTACTGTGCCTGAGCATTCATGCCTGTGGTTCCTTCAGATGTTGTATTTAAAGTATTCGTGTTAAAAATAGGGCAGAAATTTGAAAACTCTTACTATGGTTAGCTATTACAAGTTGCTTATGTTGTGAGATGGGGTAAGGTCATAGCAATGAGAGGGAAAGCCAAGTTGTAACTGCAGAGCCTTACTGGAGAGGAGTGAGGCTGTGTGGGTGTCCCTGAGGGCAGAGTTTCTTCTGCAGTACCTGTATTACTGCTAATGATCAGAAAGGGAAAAGTTAACCTAGTCTGAGGTTGGAAGATATTCAAGAAGTGATCTAGAAGGAAGAAAAATCTTTTTCTCAAATAATCATCTGTTGTAATGTCATTGAAAGACACTGAACATAGTCTTGCATGAATTTGCTCTTCAGAACAGAATCTTACTTTAAATCAAGTATCTCTGTCAGTAATGCATTCTATGATTTCCTGCAGGTAAAACAAATGTGAAGAAAGCATTATTATGTAAAGAGCTTCTGTTTCACTGTGGAGAACCATTTGATCTCTACCTGCTGTGAAAAGGATGCTTCAATTGACCTTGAAGGCACAGATTTTATAATAGCTCAGGGAAAAGGTAGCAGCCCATCAATAAAAAGTACACAGCTTCTATAGATGGTTAACAAATTTTGCCCAGCATTATCAGTTTTATATTTTTCTGTGAAGATCAGCACTGGAGCATTACCGGGTTTTAGTTAACTGGCATATTGCATAATTATGATTTTCCTTTTCCCCCCTCATGCCATATGTCTTTAGATGATAAAAGTACAGGATGTAGTATAGAAATTTATTTCCAAAATTAAAATAGTGAGAAAGGAAAGGAAATAATCTTACTCAGAAGTAAGGATGTGCCAGAATTAAAGCTGCCTATGTGATCTTTATATGGAAAAGAATTCATAGGAAGATTTTCTTTCTGTGACTACGTGGTTTTTCGGGTTTGTTTGTGGGTTGTTTTTTTACCCTGGTAGTGTCCAAGCAGATGGTCACTGCTTTTCTTCCTAGTGTCCCTGCTAGTGGGAAAGCAGTACAAAAACTGAGTTTTAGTACTCTTCTAAGGCTGAAAAGAAAAAAACCCATTTTCACTTAGTGAAAACAAATAAAGTAACAGAACTGTCCCTGGAACAAAGTGGACCTTTGCACAGGATGGCCAGGTATTGAGACAAATTAATTTGCTTTAATAAAACTGACTGGATCTGAGTGGCTTTAGTCTGCTTCAGAGTCTATCTTCATGCAGTGGATTTGTGACTTATAAATGCTTATGGATAATTTTAACTTGACTATACAGCTACAGTCCATGTGATTTAACCATTGCTTTAAATAAATTTCTGTTACAGAAGTCAGTGCAGTTTCTAGTATATTGTTAATGAGCTCTAGTTCCATCCCTTTTCATTTGGAAGAAGATAAAACGTTAGTGCTCTGGGTGAAAGAAATTCACATGTATGCTGTCAACAAAGGCTGCCTGGACTTGGTTTACAATCAGTCTGAAAGAGTTAAAATGGTGAAGTTCTACAAGATAATTGTAGTAGCCTATCTTAAGATGGATCCACTATTTTTGTATATTTTTTTTTGTTAACTTGCTTATTATGTTGTTTAAAATGCTTAAAGTGCAAGCAATACCTTAGCTTATTAGCTACTGTGTTTATGTATAAAGTAAGCAATTGTTCAGTCAGATAAGCAAGAACAGTTACCTTGTGTTTCCTAATTTCATGGTATGATGATGGTTCTCTAACTCTTTTCATGGTGCATTCCTACAGGTAATATCTCTCTCTTGTTTTCTTCCTAGCATGGGCAAAAAAAGGTGCTCAGCATCACCGTGTGTTTCCTTCACAGCTTTTGTACAGAAAGGTATATTAGGTGGGGGAGGAAGAAAATATAAACTACTGGCTGGTATTTATGCCTCACACCTGGAATGAGTTAAGATGATCTGTGTCATGTTGCATATAATATAATGCACAAGCTACAATGTGTCACTCCTGTTTTATTTTCTCCTGTTTTAAATGTATGTGCTTGAGACCTCTACTACAATCTCTGACTGGTANGAGGAGGACGTGGATGGGGGAAAACATCCTCAGATATAAAACTAGAAGAGCATAGGGGATAAATTTTCGTTGCTGCAGGACAATACAACAAAACAAATGCTAAATTCTGGCATGAGTTTGGGCTGTGGTAAAGGACAAGAGGATTGTAGATTTTCTTTCTGTTGCTCTGGCTTCTTTCACCAACATGGTTTTGGTTTCATCTCAGAATGGGTCTGCTTTGTGGTTGTGAGAAGGATTTCTGTTTGCCTGACTGTTATGCTTCCTGTTACTCTCTTTTTGAGCCCATCTAAGCAGCCTCTGGAAGTCTGGTGTACTCTCAGAAATAACTTGAGACAAAACATATTGACTAGGCACTGGAAAATCATTAACTGTTTGTCCTCTCTCTCCTTCATTCAGAGCAAAGTGAGGAGTGACTCCAAATGGCTGAATTACACAAGGCATATGAGAATCTGTATCCAGGCACTGGTGTCCTGTGTCAGACTGAAAATTTTACATAGCTATCCCTTGCTACTGTGCCTGAGCATTCATGCCTGTGGTTCCTTCAGATGTTGTATTTAAAGTATTCGTGTTAAAAATAGGGCAGAAATTTGAAAACTCTTACTATGGTTAGCTATTACAAGTTGCTTATGTTGTGAGATGGGGTAAGGTCATAGCAATGAGAGGGAAAGCCAAGTTGTAACTGCAGAGCCTTACTGGAGAGGAGTGAGGTTGTGTGGGTGTCCCTGAGGGCAGAGTTTCTTCTGCAGTACCTGTATTACTGCTAATGATCAGAAAGGGAAAAGTTAACCTAGTCTGAGGTTGGAAGATATTCAAGAAGTGATCTAGAAGGAAGAAAAATCTTTTTCTCAAATAATCATCTGTTGTAATGTCATTGAAAGACACTGAACATAGTCTTGCATGAATTTGCTCTTCAGAACAGAATCTTACTTTAAATCAAGTATCTCTGTCAGTAATGCATTCTATGATTTCCTGCAGGTAAAACAAATGTGAAGAAAGCATTATTATGTAAAGAGCTTCTGTTTCACTGTGGAGAACCATTTGATCTCTACCTGCTGTGAAAAGGATGCTTCAATTGACCTTGAAGGCACAGATTTTATAATAGCTCAGGGAAAAGGTAGCAGCCCATCAATAAAAAGTACACAGCTTCTATAGATGGTTAACAAATTTTGCCCAGCATTATCAGTTTTATATTTTTCTGTGAAGATCAGCACTGGAGCATTACCGGGTTTTAGTTAACTGGCATATTGCATAATTATGATTTTCCTTTTCCCCCCTCATGCCATATGTCTTTAGATGATAAAAGTACAGGATGTAGTATAGAAATTTATTTCCAAAATTAAAATAGTGAGAAAGGAAAGGAAATAATCTTACTCAGAAGTAAGGATGTGCCAGAATTAAAGCTGCCTATGTGATCTTTATATGGAAAAGAATTCATAGGAAGATTTTCTTTCTGTGACTACGTGGTTTTTCGGGTTTGTTTGTGGGTTGTTTTTTTACCCTGGTAGTGTCCAAGCAGATGGTCACTGCTTTTCTTCCTAGTGTCCCTGCTAGTGGGAAAGCAGTACAAAAACTGAGTTTTAGTACTCTCCTAAGGCTGAAAAGAAAAAAACCCATTTTCACTTAGTGAAAACAAATAAAGTAACAGAACTGTCCCTGGAACAAAGTGGACCTTTGCACAGGATGGCCAGGTATTGAGACAAATTAATTTGCTTTAATAAAACTGACTGGATCTGAGTGGCTTTAGTCTGCTTCAGAGTCTATCTTCATGCAGTGGATTTGTGACTTATAAATGCTTATGGATAATTTTAACTTGACTATACAGCTACAGTCCATGTGATTTAACCATTGCTTTAAATAAATTTCTGTTACAGAAGTCAGTGCAGTTTCTAGTATATTGTTAATGAGCTCTAGTTCCATCCCTTTTCATTTGGAAGAAGATAAAACGTTAGTGCTCTGGGTGAAAGAAATTCACATGTATGCTGTCAACAAAGGCTGCCTGGACTTGGTTTACAATCAGTCTGAAAGAGTTAAAATGGTGAAGTTCTACAAGATAATTGTAGTAGCCTATCTTAAGATGGATCCACTATTTTTGTATATTTTTTTTTGTTAACTTGCTTATTATGTTGTTTAAAATGCTTAAAGTGCAAGCAATACCTTAGCTTATTAGCTACTGTGTTTATGTATAAAGTAAGCAATTGTTCAGTCAGATAAGCAAGAACAGTTACCTTGTGTTTCCTAATTTCATGGTATGATGATGGTTCTCTAACTCTTTTCATGGTGCATTCCTACAGGTAATATCTCTCTCTTGTTTTCTTCCTAGCATGGGCAAAAAAAGGTGCTCAGCATCACCGTGTGTTTCCTTCACAGCTTTTGTACAGAAAGGTATATTAGGTGGGGGAGGAAGAAAATATAAACTACTGGCTGGTATTTATGCCTCACACCTGGAATGAGTTAAGATGATCTGTGTCATGTTGCATATAATATAATGCACAAGCTACAATGTGTCACTCCTGTTTTATTTTCTCCTGTTTTAAATGTATGTGCTTGAGACCTCTACTACAATCTCTGACTGGTAAAAATTGGGCAGAATCTCTTTGTGATCATCACAGTTATCTTTGTTTCATAGACACAAGCTCTACTCTGTTAGATGCTGTACTGATGAACACAGAGGGAGCAGGGCTAGTCACTGTCTTGCAGGATCAGGAAAGAAAGAAAGAAAGATATTCTATGAGGAAACACATGCTAAATATGAAAAGCAAACACTCAACTTCTTTGGGTATCTGTTTAGGGAGAAAAGATGACAGTAGAAGTGAAGAGTGAAAGAAGGAGGAAGGAACAGCTTGAGACTGGAGCCTTAAGAACATGATTGGTTAGCCTTCTAAAAAATACAGCTTATAAACATATGTTGTTTCTCTGTATGTTAAAATATCTCTTAAGGTATTTTAAAAGATGATAAAATATTTTTTAAAGTGTTAATAGTAAACCCTTGTGGGAAGGAAAGAATGTCACCAGAAAAAAGTTATACATGGGAACAAATCTAGAAATTTTCTTTTGAAGCTGTGGGATTCTTGTATATCAAGCAAAAGCAATTTCTGTTATGTAAAGAAGTGGAGACAACTCTAAAGCCTCGCTTCATCTTTCCTGCAAGATTCTGAGTAGTATTTTGAGTGTTGCAAGCTCAGAATTTTATCTGCTGGAAGGAAGGGGACTGCACAAAATTTGGATTTAGACGCAGATTTTGCAAATTTAAATCCAGCTCATCAGTATTTAAATCTCCAATTAAAGTGTGTGTCTTGTGAGCAGAGTGGTTAAAATGTGATTTGCCGTGCATGTGCATATAAACACAGTCTTGGTGAGGTATATCACTACATCATATCACTTCAGGTATGAATGTACAAAGAATATCCCCTGTAAGAATATCTGCCTTACTTGAGTAATATTTGTCCTGTGACTTATTCAAATTTTCTGCTATCAAACGCAGCAAAATAATCAAAACTGCAATGATTTTGTTTTTCTAAAATTATGACAACCTGATCTCACTATGCTTATTTGTGCTAGAATCAGAGGCAGAAAGAGATGCATTAATGGAAGAATGCTATCCTCAATTGTACAGCTACTGTAAAGAAAGAGGTTGTAACTGCAGCTGATGGACCTGAGGTGGGGGCTTCCAGGTGGTGTCAGAAATTATCACCACCATGTTTCACTAAATCTGGAAGTTTTGAAGAAGTATCAAGAGATGAGACATCAAAGATTTGTTGTCAGGTTTTCCAGATATTTGGTTTTAATTTTGGAATTCTATTGAATTTATATATTTTGGGTAGAGTAACTGCATTACTGGTTTTAGTATGTAAAGAAAGGGCATATTGTAAATCTAAAATGCAAAAGAGGAAGGGACAGTAAAACAAAGTTTTGACTGATGCACACCATAAGAAACCTGTTAGATTTGTGCTGTATGTAGATTAGGTTTGTATTTGTCTCCTTGTGTATGTGTTCTTTTTTTCATTGTTTTCACGTTTTATGGGGCAAAAACCTGATAATCCCATTATTTCAGGAATATTATGAAAGAAAATCTTATCATTACTTAAAGGTATAATTGGAAGAATTAAACTAACTGAAATAATGCAAAAGCAGAAACTGGTGTGTTGCATCTCATAGGGTATCAAGAGACAGTTCTGACCAAAAAAGCAGTGCAGACAGATGGTAATCAGGCAGGTGTTACTCAACACTTTTCGGGAACTGGCAAATCATCAAAAGAAAGTATAAATGGAATTCATTCTAACAGAGAATTGGACTCAAACATTTCAGATGGGCAGGATCTGTTTAATGTGTCATCTTCATCCCTCAAAAGAAGGTAATAGAAGGAAGCTGAAATAGAAGGAAATCAGGTTCAACAAGCAGGATTACTCTCTCATGAAGCTGTGCTGGCTGGGACTGATGACTGCATTGTCCTCCAGGTGTTCTTCAGTATCTCCCAGAATAATCTTTTCCATGATTTTACTGAAGTGAGACTGACAGGCCTGTAGTTTCTGGGGTCCTCCCTCTTGCCCTTCTTGAAAATCAGGACAATGTTAGCCAGCTCCCAGTCAGCTGGGATCTCTCTGGATTCCCAAAACCACTCAAAAATCAAGAGAGGCTTTGCAATGACATCAGCCAGCTCCTTGAGGATTCTTGGATGAATCCCATCAGGCCCCATAGATTTTTAGGGATCCAGCTGGAGCAGCAGATCCCACAAAATTTCAGAGTCAGCTGGGAGTTGAACATTCTCACAGTCATGGTCCTCCAGCTCAGGGCACTGAAACCCCCTTGGTCCATCATCTGTGTTGAAGAGAGAGGCAGAGAATGCTTTAAACACCTCTGCCTTGTCCCTGTCCCTGTTTGTGAAGGGACCATCCTCAACATGTAACAGGCCAATGTTATTTTTGCACTGCCTATTGCCATAATATATTTGAAAAAACTCTTTTTATTGTTCCCCACATTTCTGGTCAACTTCATCTCCAACTGAGCTTTGGCTGTACAAATTTTCTCCCTACAGTGGCAAGAAGCATCTCTGTATTCTTCCCGTGTCACCTGACCTTACTTCCACTGGGCATACACCTTCCCTTTTTCACATTATTTCTGAGAGAAGATCCCTGTTCAGCCAAACCAGCCTTTTGCCTTGTCTGTTTGACTTCCAACATTTGGCAATTGCTGCTCCTGTGCCCTTAGGAAAAGACATTTAAAAAGTGACCAGCACTGATGGACCCCAGCACCTGCAAAAATATTTTACCAGGGGTTTCACTTCCTAGTTTCCTGAGGAACCTGAAATCTGCTCTCCTCATGTCCATTTTGTTTCAAGTACTTGCAAACTGCAGCCTACCAGGTCAGTGCTGAGTTCCTTCTTTTTAGAAGTTGTTCAGTACAGGAATAAACATGCATTTCTTTCCAATCTGTTAAGGACATTAATTTATTCTTCATTAATCTGAAGGTGATTCACTTCTGTAATCAATGCAAATCTAATTGCTAAGTGCTTACATGAAAAAAATACTAAGTCTGAAGAGTTTCCTTCAACATTTTATTGTGCAAATAAATTGTGTCTTTATTTAAATGGGCCCGCGGTGCTTTTCTCATTATAGCATGAAGTACAGATTTGGAAGATATTATCTGAAGGAAAATATTCCCTGAGTCTTTATTAATGATGCTTGGTAACACTGTCATCAAATAGGCATATGAGATTTTATCCCCATCTTAGAGACGGTGTAACTGGGGCCCAGTTGAGATATATACTTGTCAAAACAGAGGTAATAAGTCTCAAACCTGTATCTGTCCATCTGCCAAACTGTGCAGCAATTTGGTGGGCTAGAGCTGCACCTACCTGAAGCAATGATGTTCTTTAATCATGTTTTATGATTAGAGCAGCTTCTTAACTTCCCAGTACGTTCTCACAGCTTGTCTTTTAGTTCATGTTCATAACACATTTTTCAGGGATATTTTCAGCAGAGATCTGTGCACAGGCAGCAGGCTAAGAGCAAATGGCTGAACACTTTCCAGAAACTGCATAGCATATTTCAAGAGTATGCTCCACTTGCTCTGAGAGAGGAAACATCCGCTGAACTTCTTGAGACAGGTGAGACGAGAAGCCCAAAATTAGGAGAAGGGCATTCAGCCAGAATGATCAGCAATACCTTATTTCCTAAAAGAGGGAGACAGATTAGTTTCAGTAATAAAATAAGTTAAAAGAAACCATAGTTTTTGGCACTCCTCAGAATCTTGTGGTAGGAGAAGCGATACTTCAGTGAGAGTGTTGCCACTGTAATAAATATGTAAAGTAGACATTACTTCTCAATAACCCTAAGTGCCTTTTCCTGTTCAATGTACTGTTTAATCCACTTAAACGTGTGTAACTCTTTTTACAGTCTGCAGGCAACTCTTCAGGCTCTACTAGAGAACCAGAAAGCCTGGAGTTTGGCCAAACGAAATAAAACACATGCCGAGAAATTCTGTTTAACTGCGGAGAATAAAATGACTACTGCAGAGTAGCCTTAATAACACAAAAATGATTTAACAGCAAAGCCACAGATTGAATGAGTTTTTTTACAAATAGATCTTTTCTGGGTTTTATATGAAGAACAAAGGAAAATCAGATGTTTTCTCTGAGGTTCGAAGTGGTTGTGCATCAGAGCTAATGAAGTCACTTCTTAGCACAGAACTGTGAGTATTGTAAGCAGGTTCATATAAATGTGCTCTGTCTCCAGTCCATGATACATGAGCAGGAGGATTCAGAAATTTCCAGATTAATTAGCCAGCAGAGACCACATGGAGGATTCAGTCCTACATGTCTACAAGTGAGTCAGTCTGTGCCATATATGGCATGCATGTAAGTCCCTCACCTCATAAAAACCTTATGTTACTTAATATAATGCAAACATATGAAGCTGCATAAGGGGAAAGGAGCTAATTAAAATAATTCTGGGAGAAGTTTCTAGGGTATTTCATCCATCGCTTAGAACTCCAATTAAAATTACATATCTAGTGAAGAGCTTCTGACACCAGGTTCTTATTTGTACCTGAAAGTTGGATGGTTTCCTTTTCTAAAAGGAAAAAAATATTCATTAGAAAGAAATGTCTTTTGTAAGTTCTACAGTTTCTTTCAGAATGAAAGTTGTAATGTACAACACATGCCTGCAGCTTAGTTATCAAGGAATCATCAAATGGCTGGAAGGGACCTTTAAGGGTCATCTAGTCCAACTCCCCTGCAATGAGCAGGGACATCTTCAACAGAGCCCCATCCGATCTTACCTTGAATGCTTCCAGGGACTGGGCATCTACCACCTCTCTGGGCAGTCCCCTCCTGTGTTTCACCACCCCCATCGTAAAAACCTTCTTCCTTATATTTAGTCTGAATCTATGCTCTTTAAGTTTAAAACCATTACCCCTTGTCCTAGGACAACAGGCCCAGCTAAAAAATTGTCCCCATCTTTATTAGAAGCCCTCTGTAAGTAGTGACAGGCCACAATCCAGTCTCCATAGAACTTTCTCTTTTCTAGGTTGAACAACCCCAACCCTTAGTCTTTCTTCGCAGGAGATGTGCTCCAGCCCTCAGAGCATTTTTGTGGCCCTTCCCTAGACTTGCTCCAACAGGTCCATGTCTTTCTTGTGCTGGGGACCCCAGGGCTGGATGCAGCACTCCAGGTGGTGTCTCATGAGAGCAGAGCAGAGGGGCAGAATCCCCTCCCTTGCCCTGCAGTATGATGGTGATCCAGTGAAGAATGTGAACTTGACCATTCTTATCCCAAATGTTCTCACACTCAATCACAGTTTTCTGATGAGAACGTTGGGGTTTTTTTTCCCAAAACAACCATCAGTATGTGATTGAGACCAACAAGTAAGCTACTGAAGGAAAGAAAAAACGACACAGGGATGCAAGAATTAAAGTTTGATTTATTGGTGCCACTTGTGAGAACAGAAAAGTGCTATTAATTCTAAGCATCTTCTTCCAGATTGCTGATGTTTGCAACATTTCCATGCATTTTTATGAGGTAATCAAGATTTAAGTACTATTTTGTAGAGGAGCGATTACTGATTTTATTTTAACATAAGAATTCTCACAAGTTGCCATCCTCATAACCCATATATTTGGGATACTGCCATACAGTGTGCACATTGTTCTTGTGGAAGGACTTAGATTTGTGTCCAAGTATATAAATTATGAAATATGCTTTAATTTTCACTTTTTTCAGCTGATAAATATGTGGGCATACAAGTTTTGTAGGTAAGATATCACAGATTTAAAAGCATATTTTTCTATTTCACCGAAACTAAATTCCTTTTAACAAATGAAGAATCTCTGGGGGTGTGAGATTTGCCAAATAATGAATATTTTCCGAATTCTGCCAACAAAATGCTTATTAGAAGGGGCATCAAACTTTATGCCCCTGCTGTGGTTTCATCCCAGCCAGCAACTAAGTATCACGCAGATGCTCCATCACTCCACCCATTCCCCATGGTGAGGAGAAGAATCACCAAAAAAACCCCAGAACTCATGGATTGAGATAAGAACAGTTGATGAATTGAAAAAGAATTAAATATACTATTAATAATAGTAATAATAAAA